>CM019064.1:181292181-181440669 GCA_009667805.1 Leptobrachium leishanense | reverse complement strand
TTTTGGGGAAAATTACACGATTTTTAACAAACGCACCGCATACAAAAATCGTTAGTGCAGCATCATTGTTCACATTATAATTGAAATGGGAACAATATTGCTGCATTAACGAACCAAAAAAAATAAAAAAAAATGTTTATTTAATTTTTATAATTTTTTTTAAAATATATTTTTATTTTTATTTGTAATTTTATTTTTTTTAAAAAACTTTTTTCACTGTAGTGTTTGGTATCGTTGGAACGGCCATGCTCTGGCCGATCCAACCATACCAAACTTTAACCCCTAGCTGCCACGGATCGGGAGATAGGGAGTTCACTGGAACTCCCTATCTCCACCGTTGGTGGCAGTTAGGGGTTAACTCTAGGACTGGCATCATCGTGCTATGCACGATGACGCCAGTCCTCACTCAGGGGGAGTTCCCGGAGGCTTGGCCGACATCCAAGATGTCGGCCAGCTCCGGGAAAGGATCACGAACCGGCGCTTTTCAGCGCCGATTCGCGATCCAGCTCCCCAGGGGTTAATGCCAGGCACCATTTGGAAGGGCAGGCTGTGCCCTTCCAAATGGTGCCTGGGTTAACCCCGCAACGCCGCCGATCGGAGGGAGAGAGGTCCGAAGGACCTCGCCCCTCCCTTTCAGGCGCCTCCTCCGCACATGCGGGGGGGGGGCGCCTGAATTAGGTGTCATCGCGCTGTCGCGATGACACCTAATTTCACCGGCGGCGGTTCCGGATGCTGGGCTGACATCGAGGATGTCAGCCCGCACCGGGGGGGCCAGCGATCGTCCGGAACCCGGCCGAACGCTGACCCCAAAGGGAGGACGCGCTCAGCGCGTCCTCCGCATACCAGCAGCCATGCGGAGGACGCGCTCAGCGCGTCCTCAGCAGCGAAGTGGTTAACAGTGTGGAAACCAAGCAATACATAATTAACTTATTAACGTAAAGCAACGCACACAAACAGGAAAATATAGAAAAGATAGAAAATTTATTTACAACATGGGGAAGGGAAGGGAACATGCCAAGGATGGCAAACTGCCCAACAGGGGCACAAACAACACAAACAAACATACAATGGCGGCCATCTTCCAAGCCAGGCGAACATCTTGTTCAGAGTATTGGTTCACTCACTGGAGAATTACTGGCATTTGAGGAGATGTTGGAGCTGGTCCGCATCTTTGATTACAAAGATTATGACTGCAGTAAGGGCCCTTACGGCAGGAAGAATAATTTTAGAAAGGATCGTATCATTGACAAGCTACGCGCACCACCATCCTGGAGGTGTTTGGGAAAGACGGGACGAAGGACCAGATCAGAAAACGCTGGTCCGACCTCAAAGCAGGCGAGCAGGAGCAGCTGAGGCACATCCGTATTGAGTATTGTCTGTCTTACTGCCGCTCCAGGATGTCCGCGGTGTTGTTCAGGTGCTCCCGCAGTTCCTGCAGCAGTTCCTGGATGGCATCCAGTGTTCTGACTGCCAGGCGTAGCTCGCCAATCGCCTCCCGATTGCTAGGTCTGGCTTCTTCTATATATCCAATAAATGAAAGAAGGAAAATACAGTAAGTAAAGCAGGTTTCGATTTTGACTGAAAGTCTTGAAAAAATATAACAGTAGTATATACCAGTGCTGGCGGCCTCCTGAGGCTCCGACTCCTCCGACTCCTCCCCCACCACCACCGTCTGCATATCCAGTGCTATATGTAAGAAATTAAAGAAATAAAAAATACAGTAAACAACAAAACTGATTTATTTTTGAACAAAAGTCGATGCAAAATACAACAGTAAAAAAAAACCTGGACTGGCGGCCTCCTGCTGCACCGGCTCCCTCTCTCCATCATCGCCATCCTCCTCTTCCTCCTCTTCCTCCTCCTGCTCCTCTTGTGCTATACATAAAAAATTAAATTAAAATACAGTAAAAAAAAATGTTTCTGTTTTTGACCAAAAGTCGTTGCTAAATAAAACAGTATATACCAGCGCTGTGGACACCCGTGGCTCCTCCTCCTCCTCCACTGGGGCACTGGTCCCCGCCGGGGCAGATTCTGCGGCCTTCTTCTTCCTGTCTTCTGCCAAATCCAAAAAATATAACACGTAAATAATGCAGACTGGAAAAAATGGTAGATCTATACACTATATTGCCGAAAGTATTGCGACACCCCTCCACTACCCCACTACCAGCTTGACCCACCACTGCTCCCATCTCATAGTTCTAAAGTCACAAAATATTTATTTATTTCCTCTGCACAGACATATATTACCGTTCAATTATATATTTTTTTCAGAAGTAAACATTACGTTTATTCAATAAAAACTATTATTTGCGTTGTGTGCGTACAAAACGCATTGTGCTGACTGCTTTTAGTTATTTTATAGAAGGCCTCAGCCTCAGTTTCACTTTCAGTTTCTGCTAATAATAAAACTGGATATTGCAGAAACAACAACAGAAATCCACCATTTTGTTTTGAAATTTGCATCTAAAGCATTCAATGACACTGCTGCAGCAAACTGAATCGCTGCGCTGCAACAATTCAGCAGCTGCTGAGGATGTATTGAACGCAGCTCTGTTTGGATGCACTTTCAGAAGAACTACATGTCCCATCCTATCACTTAGCAGAGACGCAGAGATTTTTATTGATGCGCAGGTGGGAGTCAATATTGGGCAAGCTGCGGGTCTTCTCGTATGCATCACTCAATCAAAACAACCTCCCCCCCAGCACACTACAGACTACACACAGTGCCAAAAGAAATCCAACATTGTAACTTCATCTACATACATCAAATGTCACATTTTCACACGAATACGTAAAATCACACAAAAGGAAGAGAGCTATGGCAAAAATGCATGTATGACGAGTCGTGAAAACGCAAAGCTATACACAATCACATTGCATGAAAAAAGGACTAGATAAATCAACGTATTTCTGTGCACATTAGCACATGCAAGCACATTATTATTATTACAAATCACTACCAAAGGTAGAACGTAACTGAATTATACCAGAAACTGAAAAATAAGAAAGAGTACTGTGTACAGACGGTGGTGAGAGACCAAAGGGTTTTACCCCTATAATTGCAGAGGAACTTCAGTTACACTGATGAGAACCATCAGGGTACTAGTGTCTCCCAGAGACCAAATTAATATTTAACTTTTATTGAACATAATTAAAAAGAGATCAAACATATAAACATAAATTGACAGTGCTCACAAAACAACAATAAAACCAAATTCTGCTGAAAGTAGTATAATTGATTGGCAATAAAGACGGTGATCTATAGTAGGTGGTCAATGTAATAAGTGACCAGCATGGGTTACCACAAATAGTGATAATAGGAAGTATAAAACAATTGTTGGCAGTGTGGAGTCATGAAGTGCTGGGAAGTACTTATTGATGACAATGGAAATAATAAGGATCGGCGAATAAGTAGTCAATGTAATAAGTAACCTTCAAGGGTCACCACAAAGCATTGTTGGAAAGATACAGACGCAAAATCTGTTAGTAAGTATGTTACAGCCGAAAATAATAACCAGCAATTAATGTGATCAATTTTTTTGACCTTCAAGGGTCATCTAAAGTATAATAACTTGTTGACAATATAAGATCACAACATATTTTCAAACAAAAAGTTTGTCACAATGGGAAGTATAAATGCTTGTTAACCATATAAAGTCATATAGTACTACGGTTAGGAAGGCACAAATATCAGATCTGCTGATGAAACTCAATACATTTCAGCAGAGCACAATAGCCAGCAATTTATGCAGAGGATGCACAAAATGACCTTCAAGGGTCATCTAAAGTGTAACAACCTATTAACAATGTGAAATCACAGAATATTGCAAAAATAAAGAAAGCAGAAAAAACCAGATCTGCCAAAAAGGTATGTATATAACAACAGAGGCAGTGATCAACCATCAATGCTATAAAGTGACCTTCGAGGGTCATATGCAGAATATAATAGCAATAATAATTGGAGATGTGGGTTGACAATATTTGATCAAAAAAGCTGCATGTTGGGAAGCAGAAAAAAAATTATTCTCAGACATCTTTGTTCTGTCTTGTTTTTTAGCCTATTGTTTTCCATATATTTATTACCAGGAATTTTTTCATCATATATTTGGATCTATATACAATCGTTCCATTTGATTATCACGAGGTCTTTAATATTAAACTCATCATTATATTACATCTACATAGACGCTCCCTTATCAATTTTCTGTCCCCCCCCCCTTTCCCCATTCTCTTACTCAATTAATTGCCTATTTGACCACCTCTATACCAGTTATTTACTGCTCAATATACATTTTTGCATTATTGATGGCCAGTCTTTTGTTCCTCTTGACAATGGTCTTTAGTTGTGTGGCAATATTTTTATTTTTCATTAATAGTGAATCACTGGTGTGTGTCATCTGGCGAACATTACATATGACCTATAATATATACTTCTTACAGTACTTCACCATGTAATCAACATGATATGTTATATTAGTAAATAAATGATATCGCCATTCATTGTCACCATCATCACTTACATTTTTATTTTTGATTTTGTTATTATATATTTTTTTGGACTCATATGAAAGCTTCCAGTGGCTGCATAATCCGCATATCTCTCCTCCATATATGCTCTAATGTTTTCAAATCTCCTTTGGAGATCACATCCATATATATACATTTGTCTTAAGCGCCTTACAAAACAATGAGTGAGTTTAACTCACTTGTAATATCTGTATGTTTAAATGACACTCATTTTGCATTAAAATTATTAAAACCGGTAATGTGTGAAAGTAGGAGGCTAACCTTCTCATTATTGGGATTATCGCAACTTTATGCTGCTCCAAACTCCGTTAATTTGGAAATCATTATTGATTTTTTCCATACCTAATTTTGTTATTAATTATTCCTTTGAGTCTAGCCATCTCCCCAATTCTTTAATACCAGTTTCTTTGTTTGGGGGCTCAATGTGCCACAAGCGGTTTTAAGTACCGCATTTTTCAACGCATTTTAAGATGAAGCGAACATCTGTTCGCTCCATTAGCTACATAGGCAGTCACTTCCTAACATTGACTTCTATTGGTTGTCTTGCCTGTCAATTCTTAGGGCAAGCAACCCGATTGGACCATCGGTCACTCTTCATCCTATAGGCTGAATCTCCAACTGGGGCGGGACTTAAATCAATTAAATAGCCTTTTCTTCCCCCTAGTCCGTAAGCACTCCTGACGAGCCATTCCCGGCGAAACGCGCGTCGGGTGCACACCGCAGGCAGGAACTCTTCGAATTTATTTCTTAACATACGCGCCTTGAAACTCCGATATACGCATTTTTTTGCTCTATTTCGTGTCTTTAGACAAATATATATTTGGGCTAGTCCCCGGGCACGTTTGCATTGGGCTATTTTAGTCTAATAATTCTTCCAATTGAGTTCCTGGCCTTGGTTTTTTTCTGCTTCCCAACATGCAGCTTTTTTGATCAAATATTGTCAACCCACATCTCCAATTATTATTGCTATTATATTCTGCATATGACCCTCGAAGGTCACTTTATAGCATTGATGGTTGATCACTGCCTCTGTTGTTATATACATACCTTTTTGGCAGATCTGGTTTTTTCTGCTTTCTTTATTTTTGCAATATTCTGTGATTTCACATTGTTAATAGGTTGTTACACTTTAGATGACCCTTGAAGGTCATTTTGTGCATCCTCTGCATAAATTGCTGGCTATTGTGCTCTGCTGAAATGTATTGAGTTTCATCAGCAGATCTGATATTTGTGCCTTCCTAACAGTAGTACTATATGACTTTATATGGTTAACAAGCATTTATACTTCCCATTGTGACAATCTTTTTGTTTTACAATATGTTGTGATCTTATATTGTCAACAAGTTATTATACTTTAGATGACCCTTGAAGGTCAAAAAAATTGTTCACATTAATTGCTGGTTATTATTTTCGGCTGTAACATACTTACTAACAGATTTTGCGTCTGTATCTTTCCAACAATGCTTTGTGGTGACCCTTGAAGGTTACTTATTACATTGACTACTTATTCGCCGATCCTTATTATTTCCATTGTCATCATAAGTACTTCCCAGCACTTCATGACTCCACACTGCCAACAATTGTTTTATACTTCTATTATCACTATTTGTGGTAACCCATGCTGGTCACTTATTACATTGACCACCTACTATAGATCACCGTCTTTATTGCCAATCAATTATACTACTTTCAGCAGAATTTGGTTTTATTGTTGTTTTGTGAGCACTGTCAATTTATGTTTATATGTTTGATCTCTTTTTAATTATGTTCAATAAAAGTTAAATATTAATTTGGTCTCTGGGAGACACTAGTACCCTGATGGTTCTCATCAGTGTAACTGAAGTTCCATTATTATTATTATACAGGATTTATATAGCGCCAACAGTTTGCGCAGCGCTTTACAATATAACATGACACTTACGTTTCGCTATGACGCGACAGATGCGTCTCAGCTGCTCCTGCTCGCGTACTTTCAAATCAGACCAGCGTTTCCTGAGCTGGTCCTTCGTCCGGTCCTTCCCAAACAACTCCAAAATGGTGGTGCGTAGCTTGTCTAAGATACGATCCTTCCTAGCGTTAGACTTCCTGCGGTAAGGGCCCTTCCGGCAATCATAATCTTTAAGATCAAAGATCCGTACCAGCTCCAACATCTCTTCAAACGCCATATTGGTGGCCCGTTTCTTCCTGGGTGGTGGTGGTTCATCATGGAGAGATGATGAGGTGCTTGAACGGCACTCATCTCTTGCAGCGGCCATTATGATGAATAATAAAAACAATATTTTGTTCAAAAAGTTGTCAATAAAACTAGCTCAATAAAGTTACGACATCCGCCGCGCGCGCGCATGCGCGACCGCGGACGAATCGGATCTGACCCAAATACGAAAATTCTTATCGGATCATTGGAAACAAAAAAAAAGTGAATACGCATTTACAAATACAAAATTTACAGAATCAGCGATATAACCGATAATAGTTAAATATACGATGTCCAGACTTACCGAAATGGAACCGAAATCCCGAATGGAACTGAAATCATGAGTAGAGGGAAAATAAATTTCGATTTGACACATTTCAAGTCCATTCGAAAATTCCGAAAAATTTTCGATTTGGTAAATTTTTCGTTTTTTTTCGGAAAGTCTGTTCTCGTTTCAAAGCAATAGATTTCGATTTGACACATTTCAAGTCCATTCGAAAATTCTGAAAAATTTTCGATTCGGCTCGGAAAACAGTTCGGATTCGACTTTTTCGGATCTAAAAAATTTCGAAATTTCGGCCGCATCGAAAGACCCAAATCGGGAAATTTCGTGAAAATTCCGAAATTCCGAAACCCGAAACGCACGTCCCTACTTTTTGCTTGAGCCATTGCGTAGCCCCTGCCACGCGTCGGTGTAACGGCACTTCGCCAGAGACAGAGAAGGAGGAGGAAGAGAAAGAGGTGGTGGAGCAGACAGATCTCATATAAGCAGCTTTCTGGAGGCGTGGTGGATGAACAAGCTACAGCACAGAGCCTGTCCTGGATCCCTCCCAGCTGCAAGCAGAGTTACCCAGTGTGCCGTAAAGGAAATGTAACAGCCCTGTCCATGCTTGCTGGACCACGTGTCTAAAGTATTGTGCACCTTCCTGCTGACTGCCTTTCCCAATGACTCCATAACATTGTCTTCCACGTGCTGGTATAGTGCTGGAATGGATTTCCGTGAAAAGAACTGGCGTTTTGGAACCTGCCACTGTGGTACATCACATTCGGCAAATTCACGGAAGGAGGCAGAGTCCACCAGCTGGAAAGGCAGCAGCTGTAATGTGAGTAATTTTGCCAAGCTGGCATTTAGACGCTGTGCAAGGGGATGGATGGGACTATATTTTTTCTTATGCTGCAGCAGCTGGGGCAATGAAATCTGACTGTGTAAAACTGCAGCTGATGGGATGCTGTCACATTCTGAGGACGGACCTGGTACATCCATTACTATAACATCATCCCTGTCAGTGGAGGTTGTAGACATGGCATGACATATAGTGGGGTAGAGACAGATGAGGATCGATGGGAAGTGTTGTGCCAACGGGATGCATGACAGGTGGTCATATGTCACTTCAAGCATGTGGTACCCAAGCGGCTGATGTTTCTCCCACGCTTTATCCTCTTCAGATATAGCTTACAAATAGCAATGTTGCGGTCTGTTGCACATGTCGTGAAGAACTCCCAGACAGCAGAGTTCCTGGAGGTGTGCTTTGAGACAACAGCGCTCTGCACCTGAGCAGCTCTGACATCTGATGCCTTGGACTGGCTACGGTTGCTCATAGAGGACGTTGTGCCTCGTTTTTGTTGTGCCTCCTTCTCCTCCTCCTCCTCACTTGACTCCTCTGTTCGATCAGGTACCCAGGTGGAGTCTGTGACCTCATCATCATCATCACCCCCTATCTCCTCATCACTGGAGCCAACATGGCAGTATGCTGCAGCTGCTGGGGGAACATGAGTGCCAGTTTTCTGTGTGTCACTGGCACTCCCTCTAGGTTGATTATACTTCCTTCCTCAACCTCAGAGTTTGAATCAGAGCACTGGAGTTGCTGCGCATCCTCAAGCAGCATGTCACGGTCATTGTAGTCAAACAATTCAGCTGACTCCTCTGTGTATGGTGGTGAGGCTACGGCAGGAGTAGCTGTGGACATGGAGGCTGCATTAGATGCTTTGGCAGCTGAGGTGGACTGTAAACCACTACAACCCTGGCTGGCAGAGGACTCAGAGGATGAGGATGGCCGGGTTAGCCAATCCTGCAAATCCTCTGTATGTTGCTGCTGCTTAAGACGGCCAGCACCAGTTAGAAAGGACAACCGTACCCCTGCAGAGGATGCACCACGTCCACGACGAACAGGGGAACAGCCTTCCGACACAGAGGCTGCTTGCCCTGTTATCTGTGTCTGGGAGCGTCTGCCTGTCCATTTTGGTCTTTCTGACATGGTGAGTGATATATAGATTAAAGATATACAGAACTCTGATTCAACTCTGGTATATAGATTAAAGATATTCCGAACTGTGCTATAAATCAACGACTTTACTGATATTTTCCCTGCAAGGCTGCCAATGTCCTCTACTCTCTTTCTGATTCACTTCCTCTCCTGCAGGCTGCAACACCCTGATAGCTGACAAGACACAGATTCAACTCTGAATAGATAAACAGATGAACTCTGGTTAAACTGTGTTATTGTATGGTATCTAGAATTAGATTAAAGATATACAGATTTTCCAGAACAATGCTATAAATCAGTGATACACCCTGTCTCTGATAGCTGGCAGTGCCAAGACAGAGATTCAAATTTCCAGAAATCTGCTGTAACTCAGTGATACACCCTGTCCCTGATAGCTGGCAGTGCCGAGACTGAGATTAAAATTTCCAGACGTATGCTATGCCTCAGTGATACACCCTTGTAGCTGGCACTGCCAAGACACAGACTCAAATTTGCAGAACTCTGGTATAACTCAGTAAAACATCCTGATAGCTGGCAGTAGCTGGCAGTGCCAACGCACAGATTCAAATTCCCAGAACTCTGGTATAAGTCAGTGATACACCCTGATAGCCTGGCAGCAGCTGGCAGTGCCAACACACAGATTAACATTCCAGACTCTTGGTATAAATCAGTGATACACCCTGATAGCTGGCAACACTCAGATTCAACTCTCAATAGATAAACAGATGAACTCTAATTAAACTGTGTTATTGTATGGTATCTAGAATTAGATTAAATATATACAGATTTTCCAGAACAATGCTATAAATCAGTGATACACCCTGTCTCTGATAGCTGGCAGTGCCAAGACAGAGATTCAAATCTCCAGAAATCTGCTATAACTCAGTGATACACCCTGTCCCTGATAGCTGGCAGTGCCGAGACTGAGATTAAAATTTCCAGACGTATGCTATGCCTCAGTGATACACCCTTGTAGTTGGCACTGCCAAACACAAGATTCAAATTCCCAGAACTCTGGTATAAGTCAGTGATACACCCTGATAGCCTGGCAGCAGCTGGCAGTGCCAACACACAGATTAAAATTCCCACAACTCTGGTATAAGTCAGTGATACACCCTGATAGCCTGGCAGCAGCTGGCAGTGCCAACACACAGATTAAAATTCCCACAACTCTGGTATAAGTCAGTGATACACCCTGATAGCCTGGCAGCAGCTGGCAGTGCCAACACACAGATTAAAATTCCCACAACTCTGGTATAAATCAGTGATACACATTGATAGTCTGGCAGCAGCTGGCAGTGCCAACACACAGATTAAAATTCCCAGAACTCTGGTATAAGTCAGTGATACACCCTGATAGCCTGGCAGCAGCTGGCAGTGCCAACACACAGATTAAAATTCCCACAACTCTGGTATTAATCAGTGATACACACTGATAGCATTTGCAGTGCCAACACACAGATTCAAATTCCCAGAACTCTGGTATATGTCAGTGATACACCCTGATAGCCTTTGCAGTGCCAACACACAGATTCAAATTCCCAGAAGTCTGGTATAAGTCAGTGATACACCCTGATATGCAACAATCTCCTATCCTCTCTGATTCACTCCTGCAACAAACACACGCTGGGGCTGCAGGGAAGCCTTATATAGTGTGCTGCGGGACTTAGCTCTGTGAGCCCATGATTGGGCAAAATTTGCCCAATCAGAACTCTGAGCCCTGATTGGCATAGTCTTGCACCTGTCTTGCCCCTGAACTGTGGTCAGGTGCAAGGCTGTAGCCAATTACAAGCTTTAGGCCAGTGGAAAAGTGCATTGTGGTCCTTTGTGGTGCATTGTGGGCGAACAGGTGACGAACACGCGGAAATGTTCGCTGTTCGACGAACGGCCGAACGGCCAATGTTCGAATCAAACTCATGTTCGAATCGAACCGCCAGCCCATCCCTAGCAAACATCAATGTTTTTCATCAAACTTTAAGGCCCGTGTCAGACGAATGCAGTGATCACGTCCTTGCTGCCACACAATTTAACGTCTGTTGTAGCATAGAATCCGCTCACGCACAATGCACGTGGCAAACGGACGCAAGTCAGGCCAGAATGTCAAACCACTAGAACGTATGCACGGAGTGCGCGACGTCCGCGTTGCATTCTGTGTGAGTGATGAGGAGATGTCAGACGTACCGCACTTGCGACGTCCAGCACCTTGACGCATACAATGGCTTTTCATATCATTTTCAAATTTTCGTCAAGAAAAACGGATCGTGTGGCGTCTGCAGTATCTTCCATCAGTACGTCCATCATGCACCCACGCAGAGTGCGCTCGTCTGACATTAGCCTTAAGGGACACTCTATTAAATAATAAACCCCCCCTTTTTTCCCATCACATAATTGGGCTGGGCAGATGCTGCTGCCAACTTTTGCCTAATTATTATTTTTTGAATATTTTATTATTTAACTTAAATATTCACCTTTTCTCCCTCGGTGCTGGGCTGCTCCTCCTTCTCAGCTCAGGTCTTCCCGAAATGCAGAAGTCCATGCGGCTATTTAACACAATTTCTGTACGTATGAAAAATTGCAGAGCATATGCATGGCTAATTCCATAAAGCTCAGAACTTGCATACTGCCGGGCAACATACGAAGAGCGGCCGCATGAAAGTTCGTCCGTGAAACGCAAGCGACAAATGAACGCATTTTTTCGAGAACGTCAAACCGCTATTACTGATGTACAGAGTGCGCTGCGTCCGCATAGCGGCGTGTGTGCGTGATTAGGAGACGTCAGACGCTGCTCATGTCTGGCCTACATAACGTCCAGACCAAGGCTCGAGTCGAGCGGGAACGCGCGGGAACGGCGTTTCCGCACTTCTCCCACAGCGGGAACGCTACGGGAATGCAGCGTTCCCGCTGTGGCCCGAGCCCGTAACGCTGGAGCAGGCCGCCGCCGCACATTGCCGGCGGCCGCGTGCTTCCTGATAGAATGGCCGCTGACCGGAAGTGCAGCCGCTCGCCTGGCTGTTTCATCGATCCCAGGCGAGCGGCTGCACTTCCTGTCAGTGGCCGTTCTATCAGGAAGCACGTGGCCGCCAGCAATGTGCGGCAGAGGCAGAGGCAGAGGCAGAGGTGAGCTGAGCTGGTGGCAATAATATCCATGAGACCTGGGGGGCATTATCCATGAGACCTGGGGCATTATCCATGAGACCTGGGGGCACTATCCATGAGACCTGGGGGCATTATCCATGAGACCTTGGGGGGCACTATCCATGAGACCTGGGGGCACTATCCATGATACCTGGGGGCAATATCCATGAGACCTGAGGCATATCCAGGAGACCTGGGGGCAATATCCATGAGACCTGGGGGCATTATCCATGAGACCTGGGGGCATTATCCATGAGACCTGGGGGCACTATTCATGAGACCTGGGGGCACTATCCATGATACCTGGGGGCACTATCCATGAGACCTGGGGGCACTATCCATGAGACCTGGGGGCAATATCCATGAGACCTGGGGCATATCCAGGAGACCTGGGGGCACTATCCATGAGACCTGGGGGCAATATCCATGAGACCTGGGGGCATTATCCATGAGACCTGGGGGCACTATCCATGAGACCTGGGGGCATTATCCATGAGACCTGGGGGGCACTATCCATGAGACCTGGGGGCACTATCCATGATACCTGGGGGCAATATCCATGAGACCTGGGGCATATCCAGGAGACCTGGGGGCAATATCCAGGAGACCTGGGGGGCAATATCCATGAGACCTGGGGGCATTATCCATGAGACCTGGGGGCATTATCCATGAGAGCTGGGGCATATCCATGAGACCTGGGGCATTATCCATGAGAGCTGGGGGGCATATCCAAGTGGCATCCCTAAGTGGACGTTCAGAGTTGATTCCTGGAGTTGCGGGACTGGAGGAAGGAACTGCAAGGCCCGCTTTTTACTCCGGGTAAACACACGTCTATATCATGCTTTCTCTCACGCTTCTACTCTTTACTTCTACCTTTCTCCTTAAATGGAACTCCTGCCCCTCTACCACCGACCCCTACACTATCTGCATCTCCCCCTCCCTCCTCTCGTCCCACATGATGGCCTCACATGAGCTCCTCTGTTTCCTCAGAACATGGTCTCCCTCTAACTCTCGTGCTGCCAATCACTCCCACAAATCCCATTCCCACCTTCTCTTTCTCACCCTCCTGCTGCTTTCTCACCCTCCTGCTGTTACTCTATTCAGGTGACATATCCCTTAACCCTGGCCCCACAACACATCCAATACTTCCCTCTCATCCTATCTACATCGCACATAAATCACCTCCCTGCAAGCCCAGCAACCTCATTCCCATAATCCCTCAGTACCTGTCCTCTTTCTCCTGCGCCCTCTGGAACGCTCACTCCGTGTGCAACAAACTCACAGCAATCCATGACCTCTTCCTTTCAAACTCCTTCAACCTCCTAGCTTTAACTGAAACCTGGCTAACTCCCTCTGACACGGCCTCCGTTGCTGCTCTCTCACATGGCGGTCTACACTTGAGCCATACCCCCAGACCGGGTGAGAGAAATGGTGGCGGGGTCAGACTCCTACTCTCTCCACCTTTACCTACCAGCATCTCCCTCCACCCCCATCCCTCTCCTTCTCCTCCTTCGAGACACACTGCATCCGCCTGTTCTCTCCTCTGGCTCTCAGGGTGGCAGTCATCTACCGCCCACCGGGACCAACCTCCCAGTTCTTTGACCACTTTGCTACCTGGCTTTCTCACTTCCTGTCTTCTAATATTCCATGCCTAATTCTCGGGGACTTCAACATTCCCATTGACGATCCTTCCGCCCCTGCTGCCTCCAAACTTCTTTCACTCACGTCCTCCCTTGGACTCACACAATCCTCCCTCCTCCCTACCCACCGCAATGGTCACGCTATTGACCTTGTCTTTTCCAACCTCTGCTCCATTTCTGAGTTCAACTGTCGCCCTTTCCCCATCTCTGACCACCACCTTCTCTCTTTCAACCTATCTGGACTTCCTAAACACCCTGCTCCCCCACCCCGCACACACACTCGCAGAAATCTACATGCTGTGGATCCCCATCAATTCTCCAACCTACTTCACCACCTCCCTCATACCTCATCCTTCACCTGCCCTGATGCTGCCACTAATCACTACAACATGACGCTTATCTCTGCTCTAGACACTCTTGCTCCTCTTCGACTCTGTAAGGCCCCACGCTGCCAGCTTCAGCCCTGGCACACCCTCCAGACTCGCTACCTGCAAAGATGCTCCCGCACCGCAGAGCGTGCCTGGAGGAAATCCCGCTCTGAAGCTGATTTTGTTCACTTCAAGTTTATTCTCCGGTCATACACCTCTGCCCTCCACTTGGCCAAACAATCCTTCTTCTCATCTCTTATATCTACGCTGTCCTCCAACCCTAAATGGCTCTGGTCCACCTTCAACACCCTCCTCTACCCACCTGCACCTCCCCCCACAGCTGCCATCAGCGCTCAAGACCTGGCAGACTACTTCCTCAGTAAAACTCTAACTATCAGAAGTAAGATCCCAACACAAGATAGTTATCTGCCACCTCCACTCCCACAGGTCCCCTCTGCCACCCTCTGCCACTTCCTCCCAGCCACTGAGGAGGAAGTCAATTCCTTATTGTCCTCCTCACATCTCACCACGTGCCCGCTCGACCCCATTCCCTCACATCTAATTCCTCCCCTCTCCTCCTCCCTCACCCCTGCTCTCACACACATCTTCAACCTATCTCTCTCCACTGGCTCCTTTCCATCCGCCTTCAAACACGTGCTAGTTACCCCTTTACTAAAGAAACCATCCCTAGATCCCAACTCTCCATCCAATTACCGCCCTGTATCCCTGCTTCCCTTCACATCAAAGCTCTTAGAAAAACTAGTCTTCAACCGCCTCTCCCTCTTCCTGTCCTCCAATTCCCTACTTGACCCCCTGCAATCTGGCTTCCGTCCCCTACACTCAACTGAAACTGCCCTCACCAAAGTCACCAACGACCTCCTAACTGCTAAAAAACACGGCCACTATTCTATTCTCATCCTGCTTGACCTCTCGGCTGCTTTTGACACTGTTGACCACCCCCTCCTTCTACAGACCCTCAACGCTCTGGGTCTCGGTGACACTGCACTTGCTTGGGTTGACTCCTATTTATCCAACAGGTCCTTCTGTGTGTCCTTTGCTGGTAACTCCTCCTCCTCATTGCCTCTATCTGTTGGTGTACCTCAAGGCTCATCAGGCTTGGTCATCTGCTCTTTTCCATCTACACCTCCTCCCTGGGCAAAATCATCAACAGCTTTGGCTTTAATTACCACCTCTACGCTGATGACACTCAGATCTACCTCTCTACCCCTGGTCTCTCTCCCCCTGTCCTTTCAAAAGTCAGTGACTGTTTATCTGGCATCTCCTCCTGGATGGCCTCCCACCACCTAAAGATCAACATGTCAAAGACTGAACTCCTACTTATTCCTCCCTCCAATGCCTCCCCACCTCCTGACTTCTCTATCACGGTGGAGGGTATCACCATCTCCCCATCAAACCAAGTTCGCTGCCTTGGAGTTACACTTAACTCTGCTCTTTCCTTCTTTAACCCCCCACATCAAGTCTCTTTCCTCCTCCTGCCGATACCAACTGCGTAATATTTCCAGAATTCGGCCATTTCTTACCGCTGTCACCACAAAACAACTCATACACGCCCTGGTAATCTCCCGACTCGACTATTGCAATAATCTCTTATCTGGCCCCCTCTGTCCGCCTCTCCCCCCTACAATCCATCCTGAACGCCTCCACCAGACTAATTCACCTCCCCCGCCGCTCTGTCTCTGCCGCTCCCCTCTGCGAGTCCCTTCATTGGCTCCCCATCCACTGCAGAATTAAGTTCAAAATCCTTATCCTTACCTACAAAACCCTCACTAACTCAGCTCCCCACTACCTGTCCTCACTAATCACCAAATACACCCCAGCCCGCTCCCTAAGGTAAAAACAGTGACCTGCGCCTAGCTTCTCCCCGCATCACCTCTTCCCATGATAGACTGCAGGATTTCTCACGCGCAGCCCCCACTCTCTGGAACGCTCTCCCTCGTACTGTCAGACTTTCCCCTAACTTCTCTTCCTTCAAACGCTCCCTGAAAACATTCCTATTTAGGGAAGCCTACCACCCAACTCACTGACACAACCATCAATCACTCTCACCTTACAGTCCTCTCCTCCTGTTTCCAACCCCAACCCTCCCAGATTGTGAGTTCCTACGGGAATAGGGCCCTCATCTCCTCCTGTACTGTTTGTCAAATGTTGTTCAATGTATTGTAACCCTGTCTATACTGTGCTTATTGTACAGCGCTGCGGAATATGCTGGCGCTTTATAAATAAAGAATAATAATAATAATAATAATAACTGGGGCATTATCCATGAGAGCTGGGGCAATATATACCCATATAAGAGAGGGATCGGTTAAATTATGGAGAGCAGTAGAACAAGAATTGGTGGGGAGGCCGATGACGGTTCTCCCGTGGCTAACATTGAAAGAAGGCAGGAGATTGGCCAATTCCTCGCCATATGTGGGTGCAACATACGGGATATGGCACCGGATAGCGATTAAATCTAACCTCACTTCCTTTCCCTCTCCCATGACTCCGGTGATACACCATGAAGATTACCTCCCTGGCCTAGATCCTCACTCTGTTAGACGGCTCATACCCGCCCCCACCCCTCGCATAATGCACTTCTTCAACGCCTCGGCCCGCCGACCATTAACTGATCTAATGCAAGACAGACCTGTCTCATTCTTACACTCCTTTCACTACGCTCAGATTCGACACTACCTTGATAGCATACCCCAGAAACACCAACTAGGGCGCCCACTACGGACATTTGAGAGATTGTGTCACAGCACGGGGCCTCTCTCACATGGCTTGTCACTGCTGTACTCGCTGCTCCGGGACGCGACCTCGGCCACCCCACCGCCATACATGGGAAAATGGGAATCCATATTAAACATCACACTCTCGGACGACCAATGGTCCAAGATATGTGAATTGACACACCACTGCTCCACCTCCTCCAAATCTCAGGAAACAGCATATAAAGTCCTTAACTTTTGGTACCGGACCCCGGACATAATTAATCGTTATGACCTACAGGTTCCGGCGCTCTGCTGGCGATGTAATGATGCACTTGGTGATATGTTGCACATTTTGTGGGATTGCCCAATAATCCGGCCTTTCTGGGCTCGAATTTACGACATACTTAAAGAATTTATAGACCCTCCACCTGAATTCTCACCAGCTGCACTGCTCCTACATCATAATAACTACTCAATAGCTTCTTACAAAAGCACGCTGGCTATCAGGGTCTTGAATACCGCTAAGGCCTTAATACCTCTGTACTGGAAACAGCTCACCCCTCCACCCCTCACACTCTGGTTCACCCGCATGGAAGAACTCCATTCAATTGAACAACTGATATACAAGGCCTCTGACCGATTACCACTCGAATTGGGTTCTCAGATCCTCGGCCACCACATTTAGAGCATTGCTGACCCTCCCCGAATAAATAAGATTCCCCAGATGGCTCCGTACATTGACAAATGGTATGAAACTAACTTGATGCATGTTTTTATCCTCATTTTAACCTTCCCTATATGGCAATATGTTTACTTTGATGCTTCACTCGGGACCTGCGTGTCCCAAACTACCTGTCTATCATTACTGAGAACCTGCGTGTTCACTGCTTTGTGTTCATTTTGAAATTTAATAAACAGATATTTACAAAAAAATATATACCCATATGAGCTGGGGGCAATTATATCCATGTGAACTGGGGAAAATATATCCATATAACCAGGGCTGTGCATATTATTTTTGGGGTTCAGTGCTGTGTGTATTATTCTGGGGGCTCAGTGCTGTGCATGTTATTATGTTATTCTTGGGGCTCAGTGCTGTGTATATTATTCTGGGGGCTCAGTGCTGTGTATATTATTCTTGGGGCTCAGTGCTGTGTATATTATTCTGGGGGCTCAGTGCTATGTATATTATTCTTGGGGCTCATTGCCGTGTATATTATTCTGGGGGCTCAGTGCCGTGTATATTATTCTGGGGGCTCAGTGCTTTGTATATTATTCTTGGGGTTCAGCACTGTGTATATTATTCTGGGGGCTCAGTGCTGTGTATATTATTCTGGGGGTTCAGTGTTGTGTATATTATTCTGGGGGTCCAGTGCCTGTATATATAATTCTGGGGTGTCTGTGCCTGGATATATATATATATATATATATATTATATATAAAACGCGTTAGTCCAGTTGCCAAAATCACGAGTATATTAGTAGTGATACCTTTCACTGATCAGTATAGTTTCCAGTTTACGCTCTTGAAAGCTTGTCTTTTAAATGTAAAGTTAACCCAATAAAAATGTTATCACCGGCACATACTGCTATACTCGTGATATATATTTTTTCTTCAGGTAATAGGGGTTGTGGAATTCGTGGGTGAGTTCCCTCACTTTTTTTCCCAGGACTTGACCCCTGGTCCAGACACCCAAAGTTTCCTGGTTTGGATCCGTACAAAATCACGGCCGTAATTGCACATCGTATGACCGCTATCGCGTGTTCTGTGAAAAAATACGTTCATTCGTTCGGACGCACTTTTTCACGGACGACGCGAAAAATGCGTTCATCTGACCCTAGCCTTAGGGATGTGTATGACTTTTTTTATCGTTTCGATTTTTTTTATTTTGTGTAATTAATGCAGCATATGAATCCGCAAACTACCGGGAACTTCCCAACAGTGTGTGGATTCATATATTCAATTAAGGCCCCCCGAGCGAATCGCAATCACAGGATATTTATAGTTCTAGCACATCAATTATCTGTAGTTACCCCACTCTGACCATTCATGGAAAACTCTGGATACGCCGGGTAATTGAACGTGGATCTCCAGAGCAGCTTTCCTGATGCATTCGAGGCTACAGCTTTAAACCAGCAGAAGGTGCAATCGCTTTTACAGACACTCGGTACTGGGTCAGTGGAAGGATACAAGCACTGCCAGGTGTTTCCAAAAATTTATTGGCAATATAAAATAAAATACAAAAATGATGCGACGCGTTTCATGGTACACAACCACTTCCTCAGGAATCTACATGTCCACTGTTCATCACCAGTTTTATAGCCCCCATTCCATGAAAATTGGCTTCCTTAATTAACTAATTAATTTACTAATCCGCTGGTGAGAAACACGGATCTTTCCAAAAGTCCAATCAGCTCCCGCTATTCCACGCATGCGCGTGTGCTCCGATCGCCATCTTTGAAAATCCTCTTTACCCGGTGATTCTCCATCTCATTACTCGCGTTTTGAACTTCTCCCAAAAATCGGAGCCTTAGTCTCAAGCATGCAATTGCATGTAATTACATAGAGAATATATCTAAATATATGAAATATAACAGAATAAGTAAAAACTTATTGGATTTCTATAAAATATGGAGTATATAGAAATGTGATATACAGAATAAGCAGAAAATATTAAAAATTAAAAATAATAGAACATATAATAAGAGAAAGCGCATATAGACCTATTCAATTAAGTTAAATACAATTAACTATATAGATTTCTAAATTTAACCCTCCAAAATACCAAGTCTTCATTTTGTGGATCCACCTGCTTTCTCTTTTAGCTAGCACCTTAATACAATCCCCTCCTCTCCAATCCGGGGATACCAGCTCAATACCCATCCATATTAAATTCTCCTCTTTATACATAGAACATTTACTACAATGATTAGATACACTATGGTCTACCTTTTTCTTAATATTATTTAGATGCTCCAAAATACGTGTTTTCAATTCTCTTTTTGTTCTACCCACGTATTGAGCTCCAAATGCACAGATGAGGAGATAAATCACTCCCTTACTTTTACAACTTATGAAATCTTTAATATAGAAAATTTCTCCAGTTTTGCTGCAAGTGAAAGAGATCATTTTTTTATTTTTTAAATACTTGCAAGCTTTACAATTCCCACACTTGTGAAAACCTGGTGGTCGTTTTAAAAAAGAATCTACTGGTTTATCTTTCTTATATTTTGGTAAAAGAGTGGGTGCTAGTAAATTCTTTAGATTGGCAGCTTTTTTAAAAATCACCACCGGGGATTTAGGGATGATATCTCTCAAAACTTCACCTGACTTTCAAACATGCCAATGTTTTTTAAAAACTTTTCTAATTGCATTTGCATGCGGATTAAACCTGGTGCAAAAAGCGAAAGCAAATTAATCTAGTTCATTTCTATCTGGTTTATTTTTTTCTTTAATTAATTTGTTTCTATCTTTCTCCAGTATTTCTTCAAAATCTTGTTTAATTCTACCTTTATCATATCCTTTCTTAATATATTTATTAGTAATCACCTTAGCTTGTTCTTTGAATATTTGAGAGTTTGTACAGTTTCTTTTTAATCGCGTTAATTGTCCCTTAGGTATATTAGTCAACCACCCTCTGGCATGTGAACTTGAGTAATCGATAGCAGAATTAATATCAGTCTGTTTAAAAAATAGTTTTAGTCTCTAAAATGTTATCTTTAATATAAATAGTTAAATCTAAAAAATTAGTGGTCTGTTTGTTTATACTCAAGGTAAATTTTAAATTAAACGAATTCTCATTTAATGAATTAATAAATTCCTGTAAAGATTCTAGGGTACCTCTCCAAACATCATCAATGAACCTTTTCCATAGGACGAGGGTCGCCCCTAGCTCCTGAGAGGACCACAGTCATTCTTGTTCCCATCTATGCATGTATAAATTAGCGTAGCTCGGGGCGAACCTCGTACCCATTGAAGTCCCACATATCTGAAGATAAAACTTGGATTCAAACCAGAAAAAATTATGCTGTAAAATATATAAAATGGAATCAATTAAAAAATCGATTTGATCGTCTAAAAAAGTTCCTTCCTCAAAAAGACAATTTCTAATTGCCTCCACACCTTTTAAATGAGGGATACTTGTATAAAGAGAAGTAACATCAATAGTTGCTAAACAAAAATCATCTTGCCAAGTAATCTTATCTAATTCTCTTATAACATGGCCTGTATCCTTAATATATGACGGGGTCTTTTTTACCAACGGTTGTAAAAATACATATATATAATGTGACAGGTTACTTGTAAGTGATTGAATTCCACTGATTATAGGCCTTCCTGGAGGGTTAATTAAATCTTTATGGATTTTAGGGAGGAAATAAAATAATGCAATTTTGTTATGTTTATTCAACAAGAAATCTAATTATTTTTCTTGAATAATGCCTATCTCTTTCCCTTTATTAAGTAATATTTCCATAGTTTTATGACTAAGTCATGATTCTTTTTTAGGGCTTTGCATATTTGCCTTTCTTTAAAAGTTAGATTAGATTTAAAAGGTTTTGACTTTTCCCTTTCTAGATCATTAAGTATTAATTGAGTAAAGACATCTATATTGTGCCCCTTATCCCATGTTGGAAAAAAGATGTTCAGTGTGAACATGTTTATCATTTATCTGTTCTCCAGAACCTTTAGTAATAGCGGTGATAGAATGGCCCCCGTTCCTATTCAATGTTTGTTTCTGAAAAAATCTTTTCTATATACTTCATATTTTATAGAAATCCAATAAGTTTTTACTTATTCTGTTATATTTCATTTATTTAGATATATTCTCTATGTAATTACATGCAATTGCATGCTTGAGGCTAAGGCTCCGATTTTTTTGAGAAGTTCAAAACGCGAGTAATGAGATGGAGAATCACCGGGTAAAGAGGATTTTCAAAGATGGCGATCGGAGCACACGCACAGGCGTGGAATAGCGGGAGCTGTTTGGACTTTTGGAAAGATCCGTGTTTCTCACCAGCGGATTAGTAAATTAATTAGTTAATTAAGGAAGCCACAATCTCAACTTTAATCCTACTGTTAATATTTTATGCTTGCATCTATCTATTAATATTTTGTCTGTTTGTTTTTTGTTTCTTTTCATGTTGAATGTATACTCTGCTTTTTTAAACAAATGCTCTCAAATGGTTGCCCCTCCCCCCCATGTCATAAAATATGCTTTCCCTCAACAGACCACATGCCCTAACTCAATGACCTCTTTCTCCTACAGACCTGAAGCTAGTTCATATCACCCACTGCCACAGCGCTTGCGTTTGGACTCTGCTGTCCCTCCCTCCCTCTCCATCCACCCACCCACCCAGTGCTGGTCTGAAATTTGTAGCTTACTTTCCAGCTGCTTCCACTTTGCAAATCACCCTAATTAACCCAAGGTTTTAGCCCTTCCCATGATATGTTAATCTGTATTTTTTGTGTTTTGTTTTTAATTTCTTGCATTTTATTACTTTGTATTTCTGTAACTGTAACACTTCAATGTTCTTGAACCCAGGACATACTTGAAAACGAGAGAAATCTCAATGTATCCTTCCTGGTAAAATCCTTTGCAAATAAATAAATAAATAAATAAGCCAATTTTTCGTGGAAAGGGGTCTATAAAACTGGTGATGAACAGTGGACATGTAGATTCCTGAGGAAGTGGTTGTGTACCACGAAACGCGTCGAATCATTTTTGTATTTTATTTTATATTGGCAATAAATTTTCGGAAACACCTGGCAGTGCTTATATCCTTCCACTGACCCAGTACCGGGTGTCTGTAAAAGCGATTGCACCTTCTGCTGGTTTAAAGCTGTAGCCTCGAATGCATCAGGAAAGCTGCTCTGGAGATCCACGTTCAATTACCCGGCGTTTCCAGAGTTTTCCATGAATGGTCAGAGTGGGGTAACTACAGATAATTGATGTGCCTATAACTATAAATATCCTGTGAGTGCAATTCGCTCGAGGGGCCTTAATTGAATATTGCATTGTTTGCTACTGCAAACATACTACGCTATGTTTGTTAATTTTTTGTGGGTCTAGATTTGCTCAAGTTGTTTTCACATTTTCTGTCTATTTCGAACGCCAAGAGGAGGAGATGTTCTTTGAGCAATAAGATACGTATATCCTGTGATTTATTGGGCTTGTGGAGGGTTGTCACTTTTTGTTTTTTTGTCTTTGGTTTTAAGCACCTTCTGGTGTTTTCCTCCTATGTCTAACCCTTCACTACACTAGAGTTTTCTCCTGTTAACAAATCTCCTGCATTTTCTAGAAGTTGTAATCTAACATAGATATGCAGTCTTTTTATAATCAATTAAGAGAAGAGAGATCGAAAAGAAAGAAAGATCTTTTCTCTCAAACAAATGAATGTCAAATGGAGACACAAGATTTGAACAGATTATTTTTTTAAATGGAAAATCTAATGATTAAAGAAACCAGAAAATGGTGGGAAGTAACATCATTGGAACAATATGTTAGTGCTAATATTATCCCAAAGGGCCTCAGAATGAGCAAGGCATTAGCCTATGGGCATGAGGATGAAACCCTAATACAAGAATGGGATGATGCATTTGAAGAGTGTTCATTCAAAATGATTAGATCACTTATAGAATATCAAAAAAGAACACATACAGGGTTATTCAAAGAGCTCCAAATTGCTTGAGAAAGGTAACCGAACGCTGAAAATCAGCGTTCGGTTACCTTTCCTGGCCATTCGGCTATACAGAGAGCAGGCAATTCACCAAATCCTGGTGAATTTCCTGAACATACGGTGCCTGTTCGATGCCTGTTCGAGGGCAGTGAAAACCCCATGAAAATGCACTGCTTCGGCTATTCAGAGAACACAAACCAGCAGTGAAAGGTTCCCCTAATGCCCTGCCATTCGGTGGTTTAATTCGGCAAGTTTATTCAGGAGAATCCCATAGACTTCAATGTTAAAAATATTCCGGTTTTAATTCAATATCTAATAAACCGTTCATTATAAAATTCTGCATTAAGAGTCTCTTTATTTATAGATTTTTTAGGATATTTTAAGCATTTTTCTGAATTTTCGTTTTTTTTTTTAAAAGTCCATTTTTTTTTTTTTAAGTTTACTTATTTTTTCTGTAACAGCCCTTTTTATTATCATTCCCTGGACCTCCTTTGTAAATTTCAGACATTTTCGCTCAGTAGTTTCTTTGCAAACAGCATTTCATTTTCACACATTCACACAAACTATTATGCTAATTTATTCACTGCCTCGTCTGCGGTCTCGGCTACTTCTGTTGTGTGTGATCGGCTCCTGCTCGGGCTTTTTCCGTGGTTTTCGGCAGGTTAATCCAGATGTTTTTGTTGCTTTTCAGCGTGCATTCGCTGTGTTTTGCGGTTAGTTTTCGTCGGGTTTGCGGTAGCTTTTCCCCGCAAATCGGGGACCCTGTGGTGCTTGCTGAATACACCGCAGGGTCACCGAAATGGGATCGGCAAAAGGAACCGAATTGAAGAGAACGAAAAGTCACCGAACGTGCGGTGACTTTTCAAATCTCTTTGAATAACCCTGTAAGAATGGTGGAGGATAGTTTAAAGGAAGTTGAAAAGAAGATTATCTATAAAAATGAACCTATAGTAGCTCAAAATAAGTTTGATATTATCAAAATTAAAGTAAAAAAGGTGGATGAAATAGTAGCTAAGAGAAAAGCGGATAAATTTAAAAGAGATTGCCAGGATTATAAAGAAGGTCGACAAAAAAGTGGTTTTCAATTTAAATCTAAACAGAGGGATAATTTGGAACAAGATCAATTAAAATATGGAGATCGTATTAAATCTTTTAAGGGGGGTATTAATATAAATAAAAATAAAGAAGATAGGGAGAAAAAATACCCTATAGTGAAAAAATACCCTAGGCAAAGAAACACTGTCTATGAGAAAACGGATTATGTCCATAGTCATTTTGAGAAAGAGGGAGCTAAACCGAAAGATATTAGGCAATTTAGATCAAAAAGAAAATATTTGCGAGATTCAGAAGAGGAAGCATTTAATTATGTCTGTACCCCTAAGGTAAAAGATAGATTGGGAGGTTGGGTTAAAGCCACAAATCCAATACCACAACAACAACAATTTCACCCAATAGATATTTCAAAAAACTGGGAGACACAGAACCCTTTTGCTGTATTACAACCCTCCAAAAAAAGACTCATATCGGAATACACGGATACAGAAGAAGAGGACGAAATTTAGATTTGAGTAGAGAAAAAATAACATCAAAAAAGATAATGAAAAGTATGAATATGAACAATAAGGATAAAAAAGATAAAAATGAAAAAAAGAAATAAAGAAGAAACTCCACCCTATAGAAGAGAGAAATGAGGGGGAGGGGATTTTTAATATATCTGGCAAACCTTTAACTAAGGAAGAATTGTCTGTCCATGATAAAAGGTTAAAATTTGCGCCAACTAGAAGATCTGATAATTTTTCCTTATTCTTAGATGCCCAAAGATTCCTAAGAAAATTAACTCTAAAAAGATTTTTTCAGAAATAAACATTGAATAGGAACGGGGGCCATGCTATCACCGCTATTACTAAAGGTTCTGGAGAACAGATAAATGATAAATATGTTCACACTGATTTAAAACCTAAGTCACACTTTTTTCCAACCTGGGATAAGGGGCACAATATAAATGTCTTTACTCAATTAATACTTAATGATCTAGAAAGGGAAACGTCAAAACTTTTTAAATTTAATATAACTTTTAAAGAAAGGCAAATATGCGAAGCCCTAAAAAAGAATCATGACTTAGTCATAAAACAAGCGGATAAGGGAGGGGGGACAGTTATAATGAGTAGAGACTTTTATTTAAGAGAAGCACATAGGTTATTAGGAGATTTAGATACATATAAAGTCCTGAGTAAAGACCCGACAAAAGAATTCTATGTGGAGTTGGAAATATTACTTAATAAAGGGAAAGAGATAGGCATTATTCAAGAAAAATAATTAGATTTCTTGTTGAATAAACATAACAAAATTGCATTATTTTATTTCCTCCCTAAAATCCACAAAGATTTAATTAACCCTCCAGGAAGGCCTATAATCAGTGGAATTCAATCACTTACAAGTAACCTGTCACATTATATATATGTATTTTTACAACCGTTGGTAAAAAAGACCCCGTCATATATTAAGGATACAGGCCATGTTATAAGAGAATTAGATAAGATTACTTGGCAAGATGATTTTTGTTTAGCAACTATTGATGTTACTTCTCTTTATACAAGTATTCCTCATTTAAAAGGTGTGGAGGCAATTAGAAATTGTCTTTTGGAGGAAGGACCTTTTTTAGATGATGAAATAGATTTTTTAATTGATTCCATTTTATATATTTTACAGCATAATTTTTTCTGGTTTGAATCCAAGTTTTATCTTCAGATATGTGGGATTTCAATGGGTACGAGGTTTGCCCCGAGCTACGCTAATTTATACATGCATAGATGGGAACAAGAATGACTGTGGTCCTCTCAGGAGCTAGGGGCGAACCTCGTCCTATGGAAAAGGTTCATTGATGTTGTTTGGAGAGGTACCCTAGAATCTTTACAGGAATTTATTAATTTATTAAATGAGAATTCTTTTAATTAAAAATTTACCTCGAGTATAAACAAACAGACCATTAATTTTTTAGATTTAACTATTTATATTAAAGATAACATTTTAGAGACTAAAACATTTTTTAAACAGACTGATATTAATTCTGCTATCGATTACTCAAGTTCACATGCCAGAGGGTGGTTGACTAATATACCTAAGGGACAATTAACGCGATTAAAAAGAAACTGTACAAACTCTCAAATATTCAAAGAACAAGCTAAGGTGATTACTAATAAATATATTAAGAAAGGATATGATAAAGGTAGAATTAAACAAGATTTTGAAGAAATACTGGAGAAAGATAGAAACAAATTAATTAAAGAAAAAATTAAACCAGATAGAAATGAACTAGATAAATTTGCTTTTGCTTTTTGCACCAGGTTTAATCCGCATGTAAATGCAATTAGAAAAGTTTTTAAAAAACATTGGCATGTTTTAAAATCAGATGAAGTTTTGAGAGATATCATCCCTAAATCCCCGGTGGTGATTTTTAAAAAAGCTGCCAATCTAAAGAATTTACTAGCACCCACTCTTTTACCAAAATATAAGAAAGATAAACCAGTAGATTCTTTTTTAAAACGACCACCAGGTTTTCACAAGTGTGGGAATTGTAAAGCTTGCAAGTATTTAAAAAATAAAAAAATGATCTCTTTCACTTGCAGCAAAACTGGAGAAATTTTCTATATTAAAGATTTTATAAATTGTAAAAGTAAGGGAGTGATTTATCTCCTCATCTGTGCATGTGGAGCTCAATACGTGGGTAGAACAAAAAGAGAATTGAAAACACGTATTTGGAGCATCTAAATAATATTAAGAAAAAGGTAGACCATAGTGTATCTAATCATTGTAGTAAATGTTCTATTTATAAAGAGGAGAATTTAATATGGATGGGGATTGAGCTGGTATCCCCGGATTGGAGAGGAGGGGATTTTATTAAGGTTCTATCTAAAAGAGAAAGCAGGTGGATCCACAAAATGAAGACTTGGCATTTTGGAGGGTTAAATTTAGAAATCGATATAGTTAATTGTATTTAATTTAATTGAATAGGTCTATATGCGCTTTCTCTTATTACAGTCATGGCCGAAATTGTTGGCACCCCAGACATTTTTCCAGAAAATCAAGTATTTCTCACAGAAAAGTATTGCAGTAAGACATGTTTTGCTATACACATGTTTATTCCCTTTGTGTGTATTGGAACAAAACAAAAAAAGGGAGGAAAAAAAGCAAATTGGACATAATGTCACACAAAACTCCAAAAATGGGCTGGACAAAATTATTGGCACCCTTATTTGGTTGCACACCCTTTGGAAAAAATAACTGAAATCAGTCGCTTCCTATAACCATCAATAAGCTTCTTACACCTCTCACCTGGAATTTTGGACCACTCTTTCTTTGCAAACTGCTCCAGGTCTCTCTTATTGGAAGGCCGCCTTTTCCCAACAGCAATTTTAAGATCTCTCCACAGGTGTTCAATGGGATTTAGATCTAGACTCATTACTGGCCACTTCAGAACTCTCCAGCGATTTGTTGTCATCCAACAATTCTGGGTGCTTTTTGACGTATGTTTGTGGTCATTGTCCTGCTGGAAAACCCAAGATCTCGGATGCAAACCCAGCTTTCTGACACTGGGCTCTACAGTGCGACCCAAAATCCTTTGGTAATCCTCAGATTTCATGATGCCTTGCACACATTCAAGGCACCCAGTGTCAGAGGCAGCAAAACAACCCCATAACATCATTGAACCTCCACCATATTTCACTGTAGGTACTGTGTTCTTTTCATTGTAGGCCTCATTCCATTTTCGGTAAACAGTAAAATGATGTGCTTTGCCAAAAACCTCTATCTCGGTCTCATCTGTCCACAAGACGTTTTCCCAGAAGGATTTTGGCTTACTCAAGTACATTTTGGCAAACTGTCGTCTTGCTTTTTTAGGTCTCTGTGTCAGCAGTGGGGTCCTCCTGGGTCTCCTGCCATAGCGTTTCATTTCATTTACATGTCGACGGATAGTTCGCGCTGACACTGATGCTCCCTGAGCCTGCAGGACATCTTGAATTTCTTTGGAAGTTGTTTGGGGGCGCTTATCCACCATCCGGACTATCCTGCGTTGCAACCTTTCATCAATTTTTCTCTTCCGTCCACCCACAGAGAGATTAGCTACAGTGCCATGGGTTGCAAACTTCTTGATAATGTTGCGCACTGTGGACAAAGGAAAATCTAGATCTCTGGAGATGGACTTGTAACCTTGAGATTGTTGATATTTTTCCACAATTTTGGTTCTCAAGTCCTCAGACAGTTCTCTTCTCCTCTTTCTGCTGTCCATGCTTAGTGTGGCACACATAGACACACAATGCAAAGACTAAGTGAACTTCTCTCCTTTTTATCTGCTTTCAGGTGTGATTTTTATATTGCCCACACCTGTTACTTGCCCCAGGTGAGTTTACAGGAGCATCACATGCTTGAAACAATCTTATTTATCCACAATTTTGAAAGGGTGCCAATAATTTTGTCCAGACCATTTTTGGAGTTTTGTGTGACATTATGTCCAATTTGCTTTTTTTCCTCCCTTTTTTGTTTTGTTCCAATACACACAAAGGGAATAAACATGTGTATAGCAAAACATGTGTTACTGCATTACTTTTCTGTGAGAAATACTTGAAAAATGTCTGGGGTGCCAACAATTTCTGCCATGACTTTTCATGTTCTATTATTTTAAATTTTTAATATTTTCTGCTTATTCTGTATATCACATTTCTATATACTTCATATTTTATAGAAATCCAATAAGTTTTTACTTATTCTGTTATATTTCATATATTTAGATATTTTCTCTATGTAATTACATGCAATTGCATGCTTGAGGCTAAGGCTCCGATTTTTGGGAGAAGTTCAAAACGCGAGTAATGAGATGGAGAATCGCCGGGTAAAGAGGATTTTCAAAGATGGCGATCGGAGCACACGCGCATGCGTGGAATAGCGGGAGCTGATTGGACTTTTGGAAAGATCCGTGTTTCTCACCAGCGGATTAGTAAATTAATTAGTTAATTAAGGAAGCCAATTTTCATGGAAAGGGGGCTATAAAACTGGTGATGAACAGTGGACATGTAGATTCCTGAGGAAGTGGTTGTGTACCACGAAAAGCATCAAATCATTTTTGTATTTTAATTTATATTGCCAATAAATTTTCGGAAACACCTGGCAGTACCGAGTGTCTGTAAAAGCGATTGCACCTTCTGCTGGTTTAAAGCTGTAGCCTCGAATGCATCAGGAAAGCTGCTCTGGAGATCCACGTTCAATTACCCGGCGTATCCAGAGTTTTCCATGAATGGTCAGAGTGGGGTAACTACAGATAATTGATGTGCCTATAACTATAAATATCCTGTTGGTGCGATTCGCTCGGGTGGCCTTAATTGAATATTGCATTGTTTGCAGTATAACGTTATGTTTGTTAATTTTTTGTGTGTCTAGATTTGCTCAAGTTGTTTTCACATTTTCTGTCTATTTCGAACGCCAAGAGGAGGAGACGTTCTTTGAGCAATAAGATACGTATATCCAGTGATTTATTGGGCTTGTGGAGGGTTGTCACTTTTTGTTTTTAGGTCTGTGGATTCATATGCTGCATTAATTATAACTCATAAAAAATGAAAAACTAACTGATCAAAAAATGAATCGATCTGTATCAATGAATCGATCTCCAGAGAGGTGCTGCCCGGCAGAGTGTGGATTCATATGCTGCATTAATTATACTGCAGAGAGGCTGTGAAGAAAATTTGTGCGGAGACTTCAGTCAAAAGGTATCTTGTAAAGCTTTTATTTTCTCATATGAGGAGACAAGGGCTCTTGGGTCTTGGTGGACTTTCTGAGTCGTTGTCTGCCTTTTGTCAAAAAACACAGAGCTTTTATGTTAAAACAAAAACTAGTCATTCTAACAAAAAATTTTTACATCTGGAGTTTTTCCAGTAAGACGTTACAGATTGTTGATTAACTGCAGGGAGTCTTAGTACATTCAGTTCTTCAAAACATGCTTATAACTTCTTACTATTGCAGGCACATCTCGTAAAATAACTGCTACAAGGCCAAGGTTACATTTTCCTCAAAACTAGCTGGCTATCTCATTCTTCTAGCTTGTAGTACATAAAGCATTTTAACATTAACCCTTACTTATCTCTAATACACTTATTTCTATACTACGTGTTTTCATATTTTTGCTATAAGAATCATTATTTCCTTAACATTTCCCTCCTGAATATACCAAAAATTTAATACATTCTCGGAGAGGAGAAGGGGACTAAGTCCCTTTGTTCTCCTTTCTTCATCAGTCAACCAAGGTCTCTTCTTCCAACAGGATTAGGGCTTCCGTGATGTCATCATCGGCTGTGAGATACATTGTCCTTGTGATTGAGGTGTCTATAAGTCTTTGTAGAAGCCCGCAAACACATGGTATACAGCAACAGCCTAATACTACCAGTAGTGTGGTGACTACAGTCACTGAGACTTTCAAACTCCGGGCAAGGCCAGCCCACTTCCAGAAGCACTTCTCCAAAAGTTGGGTGAATGGGTTTTCAATGCCAGAGTTTTCAGCCAGCTCTTTGGAGAGCATTTGAAGTCCTTCCAGGTGCGGGTAATGCTGCCATCGGGTGCGGTGTTGTTTGGAATAAAGGTACAGCGATATGGGCCGAACATCTTGCAAACCCTTCCCTTCTCTGCCAGAAGCATGTCCAAGGCGATCCGGTTTTGCCATGCAGTGAGGGAGGTAGCATCCAGTTGGCTGGCTATTCCTTTGATAGCATCTCTTGTGAAATTCACAAAATGCTGTTGATTGTAGTAGATGTAGTTGATCCACTCCACATTTTTGTTGGGTTGTATGAAGATGGCAAGAGAGGGGAATCCTGTGGCTACTTGATCCTGTGCCTTGAATTCGTCAGGAAGACCTCTTGGCACACCGATAGAGTCTATATATACTTGGGGATCAAAGGATCCATGTGGGCCATCCGACGCCCTTCTGTGGTACTTCTTCTCATTCGGCCCGGTTCAGGTGCCAACCGTTGGAATAATATAGAAGGCAATGATCAATCTGTGCTGCTCCAAGCCTCAGTGATATGTGCCGCGCTGTGGTCACCCGGTGCCCGGCAGCATCGTCCTCACTGCTCGCTGGCCGGGCGCCGAGTGAAGAGGGGAGGCCGGGTGGTCACGTGAGATGCAGGGGGGTGGAGCCAGGGGTGATGACGCGGACCCGCCGAGTTTAAAACCATGGGCAATGCATTCATACATTGCCCTATCGTGGTTTAACATCCCTTAGAGTTGCTCCTGTTGATATTGCTATTTTCTTGGTATACTGACCCCTGGCTACGGTTTACGATATTCTCTGGCGTACTGACCCCTGGCAACGGCTTACGATATTCTCTGGCGTACTGTCCCCTGGCACCAGTTTATGATATTGTCTGGTGCACTGACCCCTGGCAACGGCTTATGATATTCTCTGGCGTCATGACCCCTGGCAACAGCTTACGATATTCTCTGGCATTTCTGGTTTGGTTATATGTTCTCATGCTTGGCTTCTTCAGTGTCATTCTAGGGATATATATATAGACCGACCATTATAAGGATCGGAGGGAAAGGATAGGTGCTGCGTACAAGGATCACATGCTCCTCCTGGTGGGGATTCGTAACATTACGATAGGGCCATGGATCCTGTAGACCTATCAGCTCAATTAGCCAAGATCTCTGCAAGGCAAGAGGAACAGGATCATAGAATGGATCAAATCGCTCAGGCCTTGCATGCTCTGTTAAACCAGCCAGGTAGAGCACCGCCTTCGCCGTCTCTGTCTGTTCCTGAGGCTACTGTATCTGCTGCCGTTTTGCTGCCTAATCACCATGTACATATGAGAGCACCGATGCGCTTTGATGGTACCCCTAGTGATTGTCGGGGGTTTTTGATTCAGGTAGGGATTCATTTTGACCTCAACCCGGGTATGTGTCCGTCTGAAAAATCTAAGGTGGGGTTTCTTATTAACCATCTCTCTGATAAAGCTCTGGAGTGGGCTACACCTTTATGGGAGAATAAGAAACCGATTATATATGATTATGATATGTTTGTGTCAGAACTACGCCATACATTTAATCCCACTCGTAGATCTCAGACGGCAGGAAGGGCGCTCTTTTCCGAATCAGACAAGGCAACAGGAAGGTGTCCGATTATTCCCTTGAGTTTAAAACGCTTGCTTCTGAGGTTACTTGGACCAACGAAGCTCTTGTCTTGGCCTTCACAGAGGGCCTGTCTGACTCTCTTATGCACGAACTCGCACCAATGAAATTACCTGAAGTATTGGAAGAGTTAATAGATTTTTGTATTGCCCTGGATGACCAGATCCGTGACAGACGGGGTCCCAGAGAAAGAGTTCGCCGGGTACTGCCACCTTTTCCTAACATTGCTCCCCCTATTCCCGTGCCACTCGCAGCCGAACCCCATCCTCCTGAACCCATGCAAATCGGTAATACCGGTATAACCCAGGAGGAGATTCAGGTAGGGATTCATTTTGACCTCAACTCGGGTATGTGTCCGTCTGAAAAATCTAAGGTGGGGTTTCTTATTAACCATCTCTCTGATAAAGCTCTGGAGTGGGCTACACCTTTATGGGAGAATAAGAAACCGATTATATATGATTATGATATGTTTGTGTCAGAACTACGCCATACATTTAATCCCACTCGTAGATCTCAGACGGCAGGAAGGGCGCTCTTTTCCGAATCAGACAAGGCAACAGGAAGGTGTCCGATTATTCCCTTGAGTTTAAAACGCTTGCTTCTGAGGTTACTTGGACCAACGAAGCTCTTGTCTTGGCCTTCACAGAGGGCCTGTCTGACTCTCTTATGCACGAACTCGCACCAATGAAATTACCTGAAGTATTGGAAGAGTTAATAGATTTTTGTATTGCCCTGGATGACCAGATCCGTGACAGACGGGGTCCCAGAGAAAGAGTTCGCCGGGTACTGCCACCTTTTCCTAACATTGCTCCCCCTATTCCCGTGCCACTCGCAGCCGAACCCCATCCTCCTGAACCCATGCAAATCGGTAATACCGGTATAACCCAGGAGGAGAGAGAGTATCGCAGAAGAGAGGGATTATGCTTTTACTGTGCTGGCAGGGGTCATTTCAGGAATCAATGTACCAGGAGACCTAGAGGTTTGAGGGCTTTGGGAAACGAGACAGCCTAAGGTCTTCCAGGAGACTAACCTTGGGCTTGACTGATGTGTCTCCTATAATGAAAAACAAAACACGCATGGTGTTGCCTATCTCTCTCTCCTGGGATACGGTCTTGATCAATACTGTTGCATTTCTTGACTCTGGGGCGGCAGGGAATGTCGTGGATCAGGTGTTTGCTCGTACCCATGCTATTCCTTTGGTTGAGATATGCCGTTATTTGTAGAAGCCATTGATAGAAGCCTCTATCCCAACCCAGGGTGACACATGACACTGAAGTACTATGTCTTACCACAGGGGTTCTTCATCATGAACAAATCACTTTCCAGGTTATTGAGTCATCGTGGTGTCCCATGGGGTTGGGTTTCCCCTGGTTGGTCGCAACACAATCCATCCCTCGATTGGGAACATGGTGAGATTAAGGCATGGAATTCTCATTGTTGGGTGCAGTGTTTGCAGACAGTCACCACTATAGGGAGCCTTAATTTGCCAACCGCTCCTCCTTTATCCACAGAGGTACCTGAGTGGTACCAGGATCTAAGGAAGGTTTTCGAAAAAAGAAATTGTGACGTATTACCTCCTCATATCGATAGCACAGTCATATGACTGTGCTATCAATTTGCTTCCTGGTACCATGCCACCCAGAGGTCATGTCTATCCTCTGTCTCAAAGAGAGAATGAAATTATGGAGGAGCACATAAAGGAGAATCTAGCTAAGGGCTTTTTAAGGCATTTTTCCTCCCCGGCCGAGGCAGGCTTCTTCTTTGTATCCAAAAAAGAGGGAGACCTACGGCCTTGTATTGACGATCGGGGGTTGAATCGCATCACCATTCAAAATGTATATCCTATACCACTCATTTTAGGACTGTTCGACAGCTTACAAGGTGCCAAAGTATACTCCAAGTTGGATCTCCAGGGTGCATACAACTTGGTCAGAGTTAAGGAACATCATGAGTGGAAGACTGCCTTTAATACCCGCAGTGGGCACTATGAGTATCTAGTGATGCCTCGCTAGATATGTAATGCTCCAGCAGTATTTCAGGACCTCATAAATGATGTACTCAGAGACTTCTTGCAGGTTTTTGTTATTGTTTATTTAGATGACATTTTAATTTATTCACCTGATATCGAAACCCATCATGAACATGTTCGGTCTGTGTTAAAACGATTGTTAGACAATGGCTTGTATTGCAAACTTGAAAATGTATGTTTGATTTAAATAAGGTACATAGAAACATAGAAACATAGAAAGATGTCGGCAGATAAGAACCTTTCGGCCCATCTAGTCTGCCCAATTACATGGATACTTTACTTGGATTTATCTTTTGTTTAGGATAGCCTTATGCCTATCCCATGCTTGCTTAAATTCAATTACTGTTTTGGCCTCTACCACTTCAACTGGAAGACTGTTCCATGTATCCACCACCCTCTCAGTAAAATAATGCTTCCTGATGTTACTTTTAAACCTTTGCCCCTCTAATCTAAGACTATGTCCTCTTGTTTTGCTACTTTGTTTCCTTTTAAATATACTCCCTTCCTCTACCTTGTGGATTCCCTTTACGTATTTAAATGTTTCTATCATATCTCCTCTGTCTCGTCTTTTTTCCAAGCTGTACATGTTAAGATCATTAAGCCTTTCCTGGTAACTTTTCTCCTTCAAGCCGTACACCATTTTAGTAGCCCTTCTCTGAACTCTCTCTAAGATGTCTATATCCTTCTGGAGATACGGTCTCCAGTACTGCACACAGTACTCCAAGTGAGGTCTCACCAGTGCTCTGTACAGTGGCATGAGCACTTCCCTTTTCCTACTGCTAATACCTCTCCCTACACAACCAAGCATTCTGCTAGCATTTCCTGCTGCTCTATTACATTGACTACTTACCTTTAGATCCTCTGAAATAATAACCCCTAAATCCTTTTCCTCAGATGTTGAGGTTAGGACTGTATCAAATATTCTATATTCAGCCCTTGGGTTTTTACGTCCCAGGTGCATTATCTTGCACTTATCCACATTAAAACTCAATTGCCACAGCTCCGACCATTTTTTTAGTTTACCTAAATCATTTGTCATTTGGCTGATCCCTCCAGGAACGTCAACCCTGTTGCAAATCTTTGTGTCATCAGCAAAAAGACATACTTTTCCATTAATACCTTCTGCAATATCACTAACAAAGATATTAAATAGAATGGGTCCAAGTACTGACCCCTGAGGTACCCCACTGGTAACAAGACCATGCGCCGAATAAACTCCATTTACCACAACCCTCTGTTGCCTGTCACTCAGCCACTGCCTAATCCATTCAACAATATTGGAATCCAAGCTCAAAGATTGCAATTTATTGATAAGCCTTCTATGCGGAACAGTATCAAAAGCCTTACTGAAATCTAAATAAGCAATGTCTACTGCACCACCTGTGTCTATTATTTTTGTTACCCAATCAAAAAAATCAATAAGATTAGTTTGGCATGATCTCCCTGAGGTAAACCCATGTTGTTTCTGATCCTGTAATCTATGTGTTTTTAGATGTTCAATCCTTTCCTTTAACATGGTTTCCATTAATTTCCCCACTACTGACGTAAGACTAACTGGCCTATAGTTCCCAGATTCCTCCCTACTACCCTTATTGTGAATGGGCACAACATTTGCTAATTTCCAGTCTTCTGGGACGACTCCCGTTAGCAAGGATTGGTTAAATAAATCTGTTAACGGTTTTGCTATTACATCCCTGAGCTCTTTTAATAATTTAGGGTGGATCCCATCAGGCCCCATTGATTTATTTGTCTTTACTTTAGACAGCTGCTGTAGAACCTCCTCCTCTGTAAACTGATATGTAATTGTCTCGTTAGTGTTTCCTCCTAACTGAGGTCCCCTTCCTTTTCTTCTGCAAAGACTGAACAAAAATATTCATTGAGGCAGTCAGCGAGACTTTTATCCTCTTCTACATACCTTCCTTCCTTTGTTTTTAATCTAACTAATCCTTGTTTTACTTTTCTTTTCTCGTTTATGTATCTAAAAAATGTTTTGTCCCCCTTTTTTACTGACTTTACATTTTCTGGGTTACGTGATTACCCCTGAAGGTTTTCAAATGGATCCAACTAAACTGTCTTCTATCTTGGATTGGTCGCTATCTCAAGGCTTGAAAGCCATTCAGAGGTTCTTAGGTTTTACCAATTATTATAGACGGTTCATAAAAAATTTCTCCTCCCTGGTGGCTCCGTTAACTGCCATGACCAAGAAAGGTATACAAAATCAGAAATGGTGTGCAATAAAAGCCTTTCAAACTCTGAAAACCGCATTTACTTCTGCTCCGGTTCTGAGACATCCAGACCCTCGTTTACCATTCCAGTTAGAGGTCGATGCTTCTGAGATAGGAATAGGAGCTATTCTATCTCAAAGAGAAGCACGAGATAAGCCTTTACATCCCTGTGGGTTCTTTTCTCGCAAAATGTCTCCAGCTGAAATGAACTATGATATAGGGAATAGGGATGAGCCGAACACCCCCGAGTTCGGTTCGCATTCGAACTCGAACTTTCCAAATTTTAGAATTCGAACTCGAACTCAATACAAGTCAATGGGGCTGAAAATTCGATTTTTAGAGTGCCCTCCAAGAGGGCATATATGCTAGATATTTGCCATAAAAGGTGTATGGAGGTCCGGGTAGTGCCCTGGGGGACAGGAAACAAGGACAAAAAGTAAAAAAAAAAAAGTTTTTAAAGGGACAGTGAGTTTTCCATGAAATAAGGGTTAAAAATAAAAACAAAAAATTCCTTCAAATATCGTGCCTAGGAGGTCCCCATAACCTGCCCGTGAAGTGGAGGATTTCTAGGATGTATAGAAATAAGTAAAAAACAAAAAATGACATTTCAAATGACGGTAAATGCTTTTCCTTTAATCTATCCATAAACAACTGCTTGGGGCGGCAGTCTGTATGAAAAGAGGGGACATTTTCGGACACACAAAAAATGTTTAGTGATTTTTTGGCTAAATTATTGTGAAACTTATGCAGGCTTTGGATGAAAGTAACAATAGGTGCTTTAAAATTGGGCCTTTAGCGTCGGCAACAGTGCCGTCAAACAGTAACCCCTCTGAGGATATGAATCTGATACAGGCGTCAGTGGCAGTGCATCCAAATATTGTGCCTTTGGTGCCAGGCCAGCAAGTGCCATAATACGGTAACCCCTCTGTGGTATTGTGGAAGAGTGCAGGGGTGGACCATGCGGTCAGGGCCGGTGCTAGACTATTTTGCGCCCTAGGCAAGACCAGCACCCCCCAAAAAAAAAAAAAACGACAAAGCATGAAACTGCTAAATTTCTTTTTATTTAAGAATAAAGTTTGAAAAGCACCAAAAGTAAAGGTAAAATAAATATAAATAAACTGTATTAAACCATTTTAAATTAACTCTATTAAACAAATTAAAATTAACTGTATTGAACAAATATAAATTAACGAAAAAAAATAAGAGTTAAATTTCAGACACATTAAAATTTCACTTTGCGTGCCTTATCCTTCGCAAATTTTCTTCATGCGTATATATATATATATTGCCCAGGCCAGCTCACATCATGCGTATATATATATTGCCCAGGCCAGCTCACATCATGCGTATATATATTGCCCAGGCCCGGGCAAACTCACATCATGCATATATATATATTGCCCAGGCCAGCTCACATCATGCGTATATATATATTGCCCAGGCCAGCTCACACCATGCTCACAGACAGTCACAGATGCGCCATCATGCATATATATATTGCCCAGGCCAGCTCACATCATGCGTATATATATTGCCCAGGCCCAGGCCAGCTCACATCATGCGTATATATATATTGCCCAGGCCAGCTCACATCATGCTCACAGACAGTCACAGATGTGCCATCATGCGTATATATATTGCCCAGGCCAGCTCACCTCATGCATATATATATATTGCCCAGGCCAGCTCACATCATGTGTATATATATTGCCCAGGCCCAGGCCAGCTCACATCATGCGTATATATATATTGCCCAGGTCAGCTCACATCATGCTCACAGACAGTCACAGATGTGCCATCATGCGTATATATATTGCCCAGGCCAGCTCACATCATGCGTATATATATTGCCCAGGCCAGCTCACATCATGCTCACAGACAGTCACAGGTGCGCCATCATGCGTATATATATTGCCCAGGCCAGCTCACATCATGCGTATATATATTGCCCAGGCCCAGGCCAGCTCACATCATGCGTATATATATATTGCCCAGGCCAGCTCACATCATGCGTATATATATATTGCCCAGGCCAGCTCACATCATGCGTATATATATATTGCCTAGGCCAGCTCACATCATGCTCACAGACAGTCACAGATGCGCCATCATGCGTATATATATTGCCCAGGCCATCTCACATCATGCGTATATATATATATTGCCCAGGCCAATCCCCTGGTGGAGATAGGGGGTTCATTTGAACCCCGATATCTCCAGGCATCTAGGGGGTCATGTAGGGTGTCAATCGAAAGGCCTGAGCATGGTCTTTTGAATGATACCCACCATGACCAGGTATAATGTAAAAAAATAAAAAATTAAATAAAAACATGTATTTTTTTGTGTGTTATTTTTATTAATGCAGCAATATTGTTCACATTTCAATTAAAATGTGAACGATGATGCACTAATGATTTTTTTCTATGGGGTGTGTTTGCTATAAATCACGTAATTCCCCCACAAAATGTAACAAGTCCCCATTTCAAATTTTTGTACAAGCGCACCTTATAGAAAACATAACCGCAAACGCTCATGTACTAAAATGTGAAAAAAAAACACTTTACACACTGCAGATGATTAAAAATTCAATTATTATTGCATTTTTTGTCATAATATACAGGCAGGACATGACGTATACATATAAAAATTATATATTATGAATCTGCGGAGTCTGCCGGAAAGAACGATATCTAATATGTCTGGGTTATTTAATAAAATGTGGCTTCAAATCGCGTTTAAATATGATGAGCGAAAGCGGTAAAAATGAGCTGAGCACACAGCAGTGAAATGCAGCATATTAGAAGAAGATTTAGGAGAGAAATTAACACTTCTCAGAAGCAGACACCACACCCTCAGTATAGTCTACATACATACAATGTATCAAATTCATTTGGCCAGACTAAAAACACCTGTTGTTTACCGTTTGAAAACACAGGTCATTTAGAGGTGAGAATCTTTGCACGTACACATTAGTTTTTAATTCAATATCTAATAAACCGTTGCTTATAATATTCTGCAGTAAAGAGTCTCTTTATTTCTAGATTTTTTAGTATTTTTTATACTTTTTTAAAAAAAAAAAATCCGAACTCGAACCGAACACGCCAAAAAGTTCGAAGTTCGCGAACTTGCTGACGGCCAAAGTTTGAATCGAACTTCGAACTGATCGAACCGAACAGCTCATCCCTAATAGGGAATCGAGAATTGTTGGCAGTTGTATCCGCCTTGTCCGAATGTAGTCACCTTCTTGAGGGGTCATCCATACCCGTCGTGATAATCACAGATCATAAAAATCTTACGTATATAGGGGATTCGAAAAGAATAAATGCCAAACAGGCCAGGTGGTCATTGTTTTTGTCCAGTTTTAATTTCCTCCTGACATTTCGACCTGGTTCAAAGAATATCAAGGCAGATGCCTTGTCCCGTCAATTTGACCCCTATGAGAAACATATACAGGATAACAATCCCATCGTCCCCAATGAGTGTATTGTTTCGGCTATGACTGTCACTGTCTCTTCTCCTCTGCTCAAGAGTCTTCCGGTAGCCCAGACATTTGCTCCTGAGGGCAAACCTCCAGATAAGCTCTTTGTACCTGAAAACCAAAGAGAGAACTTATTGAGATTGCATCATGACACCAAACCGTCCGGTCATATGGGGGTGTCTAAAACCATGTCCAGTCTCAAAAGGCAGTTTTGGTGGCCTGCCTTACGTCAGGACGTAAAACAGTTAGTTTCTGTTTGTGATATATGTGCTAGAAACAAAAGTCAAAGGAACTTACCAGTGGGATTGCTGCAATCCTTACCCATTCCTGATAGACCCTGGTCTCACATTTCCATGGACTTCATAGTCGTTCTACCAGCATCCAAGGGGAACACGGTGATCCTCACCATTGTTGACCGCTTTTCTAGAATGGCTCACTTCGTTCCTCTCCCCAAGTTACCCTCTGCCTCAGATTTGGTGCCCGTCTTAATCAGCAATGTTGTGAAACTTCATGGTATACCTGTTGAAATTGTGTCAGATAGAGGTACCCTATTTGTGTCCCAGTTTTGGAGCGGTTTTCGTAACAGTATGGGGGTGAAGTTGGCTTTTTCATCCGCTTATCACCCACAAACTAATGGGGCATCCAAAAGAGCAAATCAAGGGCTAGAACAATATCTCCGTTGCTTCATATCGCAATAGCAAAGCTCATGGTCCGTTTTTATTTGCCATGGGCTGAATGTGCTAGAAACAATTGTGATAATGAAACAACCGGTCATTCTCCTTTCTTTACTATATATGGCTTCCATCCTCCGACGCTTCCATCTCACTTTCCCACCTCCAATTTACCCGCTTTAGAGAAGCACTTACATACACTTCAGCAGACTTGGGTACAAATCAAAGAGTTATCTGAACGGAACGTGGTTACTCAAAAAGGTAAATCGACAAAAAGAGACGTATGTTGCCTGTTTATCAAGTAGGGGATCAGGTTTGGTTATCCACAAGTCATATCAGGTTGCAGGTACCCACGATGAAATTGGCACCACGCTTCATAGGCCCTGTCCTTACAGGGTCCTGCGTCGAATCAATCCTGTATCATACGAATTGGCTTTGCCCCCAGCCTTTCGCATCCATAATGTGTTTCACGTGAGTCTATTGAAACCTTTATTATGTAACTGCTGTCCCTCCTCCACCTGTTGAAGTTGAAGGTGAGGAGGAATATGAAATCAAAGCCGTGTTGGCTTCCAGGCTTTGTAGGGGTTCCCTTCAATATCTGATTGATTGGAAAGGTTCTGGGCCTGAGGATCGTTCCTGGTTGCCTGCTTGTGATGTCCATGCTCCTCGGTTGGTTCGGGCATTTCACAGGGCTCATCCTCAGGCGCCGGGTGGTCGTTCGGTGACCTCCTGTAGAGAGGGGGTACTGATACGTGCCCCACTGTGGTCACCATGGCGAGTGAAGAGGAGAGGCCCGGCGGTCACCTGAGATGCCGGGGGCAGAGCCAGGCGTGATGACGCGGACCCGCCGAGTTTAAAACCATGGGCAATGCATTCATACATTGCCCTATCGTGGTTTAACATCCCTTAGAGCTGCTCCTGTAGATATTGCTATTTTCTTGGTATACTGACCCCTGGCAACGGCTTACAATATTCTCTGGCGTACTGACCCCTTGCAATGGCTTATGATATTCTCTGGCGTCCTGACCCCTGGCAACGGCTTACGATATTCTCTGGTGTACTGACCCCTGGCAACGGCTTACGATATTCTCTGGCGTCCTGACCCCTGGCAACAGCTTACGATATTCTCTGGCATTTCTGGTTTGGTTATATGTTCTCACGCTTGGCTTCTTCAGTGTCATTCTAGGGATATATATATATAGACCAACCATTATAAGGATCGGAGGGAAAGGATAGGTGCTGCGTACAAGGATCACATTCTCCTCCTGGTGGGGATTCGTAACACTCAGGTAGTACATATCTTAATTTGAAGTCTCCACAGAGCAACCAGAGGTCAGCCAGAGGACACTTCTGTTGCTGGAACCACGTCTTGTCATACTGGCCCCCAGTCACATCATGGATAATCTGGCAGAAGTCGTTTGTCAGATGTCCCACTTCAGTGCTGGGCTGGGCTCTGTTTTGAAAACACGTGTAGTTTCCACTTGTCACTTGGACTGAGGAGGGAGCATTCTTGAGTTTTGTGTGTCCATACTGATGTACCTCAGCTCCACATTCGGGGTCTTGGATCTTCTGTGTAAACATTCTGAGGATACAGGTCAAGTTTGCTTCTGTTGGCTACAGGGGTACTGTTGCGAGTTGAGGTCTTGCAGTGGTACAGGACACGCAGTCTCCCTGCCCTCATTCTCTTGTTGTCCACCTAACCCACTTTATCCATTCATTCTCACTCCCAAACCCCAATTCCATTTCCAGTTGTTCTTCATAGGTGAAATTTGTTTTCACCAGACTTTGTATATTCTCCCCATGGTTGGTTGAACTACCGTGGATTATTATGGTTTCATTCTTTGGTACAACCCGCAATTGGATTTTGCCGAGTGAGTCATTTTCTCGGATACCTATTCCTATCCCATAATATCCAGAATCCAACAGTTTTGCCTCGCATATTGTAATGGTAATTGGATTACATACAGCAACTCCTTTCCTTAGATTTTCTCTTCTGCACCCTGAGGGGGTGCTTCGTGGTCTGTTTATAGTTATTCGTTTGTGGAGATCTAATTTTCCTTTTGGAATTACTGCTGAACTAGAACAGTAGCCGTCGAGGTCTGTTGACCACCAAACGTTGGACCAGGAGTTGCAGGTATCTGTGCCGCACATATATTTGTCTCTCTTAAGATATGTCAGTTCCAGTCCTTTCTCTGTCGGTGTGGTGCGCATGCTCAAGAGAGCTATTGGAAGGCATTGAACCCAATTTTTTTAAAAAAAAATCCGTTTCCTCTAATAGCTCACGCAACTTATTTTTAACGTTCCATTGTCTTTCTATGGCTCCGGCAGATTGTGGGTGATATACACAGTGATTTTTTAACTCAATTTTAAACCATTTTCCTATTGCCGTTATTATCTGGTTCACAAAATGGGAACCGTTGTCACTGTAAATTATTCGTGAGATACCAAATCGGGGTATGATTTCCTTGATTAACTGCTTAGCTATTGACATTCCGTCAGGGTGGGTCAACGGGAAAGCTTCAACCCATTTAGAAAAAAGATCTAGAACGACTAAGCAATATTTCTTGTATTCGCAATTAGGGAGCACGATAAAATCCATACACAGTGTATGGAAGGGATAAGGAGGCTGTGGGAACTTGCCATGGGGAGGCCGCAGCACCCCCTGGGCGTGAAAGCGAGCACATATCTGGCAGGAGAGGCAGATTTTTTTTTTTAGTAATTTAAAAATCCCCATGCTGTAAATACAGTATTTTCCCTATCATCCTAGTCATCCCTCCTGTTGAGACATGGCTTTCCCCATGGCTCAATTATGCTGCAAATCGAAACAAAGACTTTGGGAGTATAGGCTTGCCCTCAGGGCAGACATACAATCCTTTTTAAGGGTTGCCTGTTTTTTCTTCCAGGTCTGGACTTCATGATCTAGTGCGTTTTGTTGCATTTCTTTTAACCAGTCCTTATCTAGGATGTCAGTGTCTGTATGTTGGGTGAGGTTCAGAACAGTTGAATCATGTGCGGGTCTGTGTGCTGCTACGGCTCTGAGACAGGGTGGTATGCCGCAGGCGACTGTGTCCAGTTGTTTGTTTTTTTAAAAAAAACATATTTTATTAAAATCAATGAACGACTCCAGGGGGTACAAGTAAACAATAGTAAATAGTACATGGCATCTGATTATAACGTACCCCACCTCGTCGCAAGTCTAAATGAAAAGGACAAACTGGGGAGGACATACAGGAGAAGAAGAGGGAAAGAAAAAGGAAAGAAGAGAGGGAGCGAAAAGAGAGGAAAGATAGAGGGAAGAAAAAGAGAAAAATAAAAGGGGAAAGGAAGAGAGAAAGGAAAGGAGAGAGAACCCGTCGGTTGATCCATCCTCCACGACATGTTAACCCTAGTTATCCCTCGTCTGCAGGCCAGGAGCAGGCAAGTATCTAAACGTCAGAATCTAACCATGGCTCCCACAGTTTATAAAACGCATCCATCGTATGATGCACCTTGGCTGTGAGTTCGTCCATAAGAGCCGCGTTTCTGATATTAGGCTAGGGTCAGACTGAGGCAGTGCGAACGCGCGTTCTGGCGCACTTAATCACGGCCGCACTAGCAGCAGATGCGGGCAATGACGCCAATATACGAAGTACGGTCGCACAAAACTCCGGCTGCGCAACGCAAGGGGAAAATGAACGCATTTTTTTCGAGAACGTAAACCACTAGTACTGACGTACAGAGTGCGCTGCGTCCGCTAGCGGCGTGTGTGCGTGAATTGGAGACATCAGACGCTGCTAATGTCCGGCAACATAACGTCCAGATGCAAGAAGTGTTTTATTATGATCCGTACAAAATCACGGATGACTGCGCATAGTATGACCGCTATTGCGTATTCCGTGAAAAAATACGTCCATTCTTCGAACGCACATTTTCACGGACAACGTGAAAAATGCGTTAGTCTGACCCTAGCCTTAGCCAGCACAATACCAAAGCGGGGGGGCTCTAATGCCCTCCACTCAGCCACAATGGCACAGTGCCCTGCCAAGGTCATCTTAGCTAGTAGTTTATTCTGGCACAAGGAAAAGTCCTCCAGGGGGGATGCAAGGAGAAATATTGCCGGGGTGAATGGTACTTCCCTCGCCAACACAGTTTGGGCTAGAGAGTGCAGTTTCGACCATAAGTGTTTGAGACGGGGGCACGTCCACCACATGTGCAGGAAGGTTCCCTTATCACCACAAAGTCTCCAACACACATCTGTGGTAGTCACTTTCATTTTAACAAGCATCTCTGGAGTGGTATACCATCGAAATATCACTTTTAGGGATTGCTCCTGGTGCGTGGTGCAAATAGATGATCTCCGAGCTGCCTCCCAAATGTCCAGCCACTCATCCCCCTCCAGCTCCTCTCCCAGGTCATTATGCCAAGCTTTAATATAAGTCAGTTCCTTCCATTCGAGGGTCGAGGTAATTGAGGAGTATATCATGGAAATAAGGCCTTTGGGGTAGCTCTCTTGAAGGCACAAGCGCTCAAACCACGAAGGTCTGGTAGTCGCAGCGGCTTTGAGGTGGGGTTTGGTAACAAAGTCACTCAACTGTAAAAATCTGAAAAATGTAGAGGGAGGCAGGGAATGTTTACACTGTAGGTCCGGATAGTGCAAAAAGGTGCCTTTGGGGTAAAAATCAACCAGACGCTGAAGACCCACATATTCCAAGAGTCCAAAAGGTTGTGGGCGCATGCCCAAGGGGAACTCTCCATTGCGTAAGATCGGGGTAAGCGGCGATGGGTAACTGGTGAGATCATACTTAACCGCAACTGAATCCCATAGTTTCATTGCAGCAACAATGTCTGGGCACTCCGTGCGTAGCGCCGGACGATGAGTTGGGGAAGCCCAAAGCCAGAATTGTGGAAGATCCGGGGACATCATAGAAGACTCCAGATCCACCCATCTCCTTGCGCCAATTGGGGAGTGCCATGCCACTATTTGGGCTAACTGTGCCGCCCTGTGGTATGAAAGAAGAGAGGGTAAACCCATCCCCCCTGCTGCCCGAGGTCTATACAACATCTGTCTCGCCACCCCATGTCTCTTATGATCCCAGACAAAAGCAGCTATAGCCGTCTGCAGCGACACAAGATCTGATTGAGTCACAAGCACCGGAAGGGCCTAAAAGAGATACAGGAGGCGAAGCAGATCGTTCATTTTTACACAGTGCATCCTCCCCAACCATGATATATGCAATTTAGCCGAGCGGTCACAATCACGTTTTATACATTGTATCAACGGAGTGTAGTTAAGTGAAAATACTTCCAAATGGGAACCCCGGAATCCGAACACCAAGGTAAGAGATGGACTCTGTGGTAGTTTGAAATCCGTACCAGCGTTCCATAACATCGGCTCGGCCTCGTCCCCCGAGGCACCCACAAGGAGAGCCGTGGACTTGGACATGTTAATTTTGTACCCCGCCACCTCCGAGAATGGTCCAATATCTCCAACAGTCGCGCCACCGAAGGAACAGGGCTGGTAAGGGATAAAAGGACATCATCAGAGACTTAAGCAGAGACCTTATATTCTTCTCCCCTGTAGGAGACACCCTTAATTAGCGAGTCTTTATGGATCGCTGAGAGCAGAGGCTCCAGGGAAAGCGCAAACAGCAGTGGCGAGAGAGGACAACCCTGCCTTGTGCCATTCGTGACATTAAAAGGACGGGAAAACGTACCTGGGACCACTACCTGTGCCACCAGTTTATCATACATAACTCCGATCGAAGATGTGAACTCCCGTGGGAACCCTAGGCGTGTCAACAATTGGAACAAATAAGACCATCCCACCCTGTCAAAGGCCTTTTCAGCATCTAGGGACAGGAATACTGTAGGCTCACTCAAACGCTGCGCAAGCCAAACCAGGTCCCAGGCCCTCCGTGTGTTATCATAGGCCTGATGGCCGGGATAAACCCCGCCTGGTCCGCATGAATCAGAGTTGGTATGATGGTATTCAATCTGAGAGCCAGGACCTTGGCCAAAACTTTAATATCAAAGTTAAGGAGGGAAATAGGTCTATAGTTTTCCGGGCCTAAGGGATCTTTGCCTGGTTTAAGAATAGTGACAATCGAGGCTGTTAGGGAGTCTCTCGCAAAGGAGGCCCCCTTTCTCGTATAATTACACATCATGGTAAGGTGGGGGAGTAATATAGGCAAAAATGTCTTATAGTATTAGTAAAGTCCAGGGAGTCCGCCTGGGCCCGGGGCCTTGTTTGGCTGCATGAGTCCTATGGCAGTCTTAGCCTCTTCGCTATCTATCGGTGCGCTAAGAGCTCTGCTTGTGCCTCCGTCAGGGTCGGTAAGGCCACTACTGTAGCAACATGTGCAGGGTTATCTGAGGTCGCGTGCAGAGAATGGTTATATATCCTTTCATAAAAGTTTGTAAAAATATCACTAATCTTAGAGGGAGATCTGCGCACATTTCCCATCCCATCTCTCAATGCCCCTACCCCCCAGGTAATGTTGAAGGCCAGCTATCCTCCTCGCCATGGGGGTGTCCATTTTGTTCAAACGTTCATAATAAAACCGTTTGGACCATAGCATAGACCTGCTGACTTCATCTAGGGACAACTGAGTCAATGCCCGTCGCGCATCTTTTAGAGCATCAAAGGTCACTGGCCCAGTATCCAATTTATGTTTAAATTCTAGCTTACGCAACTTAGCTTGCAACTGCGAGAACCTTTCAGCTTTACACTCTTTCCTATAAGAGGCTTGGCTAATAAGCACCCCTCTTATCACCGCCTTGTGTGCTGCCCACACCACTGATATGGGTACCTCTTCTGTAACATTAACCTGAAAATAATATTCCAGCTCCTGCCTAACCATCTGAGAAACATCCTCTGCGTCCAAGAGAGTCGGGTCTAGGCGCCAATGTCCAGGGATCCGATGTCCCGGCATCCTAAGGCGCATGCTTACATCTGCGTGGTCAGACCACGTCATAGAACCAATGACGGGTGACCCGAACTCCAAGAGAGAGGCGGGTGTCACGAATAGATAGTCGATGCGCGAATATGACATATGAGGGTGCAAGTAGAATGTATAATCTCTAGTTGTGGGATGGAATGATCGTCAGACATCAACTAGGTCCAGGGCTCGGACAAAACGGTGAAACAGCTTATCCTGAGCTCTGATCGCCGGGGGGGCACCGTTGGCTGAGAGGCATTGGACTGATCCAGGGTGGGGAAGAGCACAGCATTAAAGTCCCCAGCAACAATCAAATTGCTGGATGCATGGGAGGTAATAAACATTTGCAAGTCAGACCAAAAAGAAACATCAGGTACATTCGGGGTGTACAATAAGAAGAAGGTAGAGGGTGATCCTACAACGCATTAAAATCACTTAGAGGTGCATGTTAAATGAACAAATAGTATTTGAATGAATTCACGCACATCAAAAAACAAGATCGTTATCACCGTTCCATGGATGCCTGGGACCTGGGGTATGATTTCCTCCACAGCCGGTGCACTTCAGGAACAATCAGCCAAGACCAAAGTTTCTCCAGTCAAAGCCTGCAGAGGGAAGATCCTATCTTCATTAATAAGTTAAGTGATTCAGTGTGTGTTTTTTTCTTTGCACATTCGGGGTGTACACCGAGACAATAGAGTACTTTCTATGAGCAACCCAACCATTTACCATTACATATCTGCCCTCTCCACCTGTCACAACCGTGTCCAGCGTGAAAGGGCAGGAGCTACATATTAGAATAGACACCCCCTGGGTTTTGTTTGGGGCACACGAGGAATAGACCTGGGAGTAGCGTCTGTCACAGAGCCGGAAGGAGGCAGATTTAGAAATTCTGGTTTCCTGCAAACAGGCTATGTTTACTGCTTGGCGACGCAATTCGCTAAAGAGAAGGTGTCTTTTCCCAGAGTAATTAAGTCCCTTAACATTCGAGGACCAAATCTTAGGGCTTTAGCCATAACAATCAATTAGGGGGGAATTGCGGTTCTGCGACAGGCCCCACCCTCCAGGCAAAGGAAAAGAGAATAGGAAGAGAGAAGAGAGAGAAAAAGAAAATAAATAAAAAAAGAAAAAAGGGGGGGAGAAAAGGGATGAAACAAAGAAGAAAAGAAAGAAGGATACAAAAGACACACAGAAACACAGGGAAACAAATAAACACTTAACCGCAAAGTCCATTCCCCGGTTTGGGGGGAAAACCCGAAAACCAGGCGTTGGGGGGAATCTGCGGGCAATCCGGAGGCCACCTATGAACCCCGCGAACAGAACCAATCACCCGGTAGGTGACAATGCAGAACCTTATTCATTAGAACATAACTTCCAGCAAACCAAACGGTACGCACATAAACAATACAACAAATACATGCCCGTAAGTAAGCAAACCTATCCCCCGACCTTCGGGCAGCTTTCCTCCGTTTCAAAAGCAACAAAAAACGTCTCAGATTGTGAAAACATTAATACGGAGGAAATTTTCAACAGGGTCTAATGCCTAGCGGCCAGGGGGGCACGAACATTCTCTGTCATATGCATGTAAAATTAGAAAAAGGAGATCACTTGGAAGTGAAAGGCAACCCGACCAAGTCGCAATTGCACACACTCTCAAGACAAGGAGCGTGTCAAGAGAAGGAATCAGCCCATTAGGCGTTTCAATCAGCAACTTCCTGCCATTCCACTGGGAGACGCTGCAACTGAGGTGGGCTGGTGGAGCGTACTCCCTCCGGCATCTGTAGACACAGGCGATCCAAGAATGTCGGCAGGGCGCTCACGGTAGCTCAGGAGAATAAGTGAGAGTCTTTGGTGACAATTAGGCGGAACGGGAAGCCCCAGGTGTATTTCAGGCCTTGATCCCTGAGCAACACCGTCACTGGCTTCCAGTCCCGACGTCTGGCAAAAGTAATGGGTGCTAGACATGTGCACAGCACAAAATTTCGTTTTGAACTAATGGATTAGTCCTAAAATGCAATTTATTTAGTTACTAAAGAAATTCGTTTTCAGTTCTTTAGTATGAAAACTAATTTCATTCATCCGAAAACCAGTGGATACAATTACTATTGTAGTGGCTCCTCAGAGGGCTGAGATCGCTGCTCGTTACAGTATCTCTCACTCTCTGCACAATGTGTCAGGCAAAGCTGGTACAGTAACTGACTGCTGCTCATCACAGCGCTCAGAGTTTCAGTAAATATTTTTATATATAAGAGGTTAGAACAATATTATTTCCTTGTTTTACTGAAACTCTGAGCGCTGTTACAGTCAGTTACTGTAACAACTGAGCCTGATACATTGTACTGAGAGATAATGTAACACAAGCAGCCGATCTCAGCACTCACAGCCACTGGATTTAAAGTCCTGAAAAAAGGATCCTCTCTGTATAATGTATACAACATCCACCTGCATTAATTAATATCCCTCTCTGTATAATATATAGAACATCCTCCTGAATTAATTAATGTCCCTCTCTGTATAGAACATCCTCCTCAATTTATACCTTTCTCTGTATAATGTATAGAACATCCTCCTGCATTAATTAATGTCCCTCTCTGTATAGAACATCCTACTGCATTGGCATGTGGAGGGTGCAGAACTTCGGATGTTGTGATGTTGCGCTCTTCATTGCTGGTCTCCTTCACTCACAAAAAGGACTGAAACTAAAATGTAGTGCATTTTATTTTAGTTTCTTTCGTTTTTTGTACTGAGCAGTTTCGTTTCTCTTGAGTCATACTAAAACTAAATTATCCCAAAATTCTGACTAAATCGTTTTAGTACTAAAACTAATGCACATGTCTAATGGGTGCCAAATCCTGAAAAAATTGAAGATCCACGTCCTCATATTGCAGACACTGCTCACGATTAGCTCGCAAAATTCTTTCTTTTGTTTTGTAATAGTGCGATCTTAAGATGACATCTCCGGGTTGAGAATTCAGGGGGCATCTGGCCCATAGCGCACGATGGACCTGGTCCCTTAAAAAGCTCTCAGCGGGAAAGTCAGGTAGCAAACGCCGAAACATGCCCACCACCGTGGCTTCCAGCGCGGCCTGAGACACCTCCTCTGTTAGGTCTCGTAAACGCAAATTGTTGCTCCTGGAGCAGTTGGACGCATCTTCCATGGCCTTCTCTAAGCCCTCCACCCGATCTTGAAGCTGATTAACATTAGTCCGCTGATGTATTAGCCTGGTGTACTACCGCCTCTACTCGGGCCTCCAGTGAGGACGAGGTATTTCTACCTTAACAGCTTGGGAGCCTCTCAGAATCTCACCAGCCAGGACTAGGGATGTGCGTTTCGATTCAGACCGATTGGTATTTTTCACAAATCGGTCCGATTCGTGGCTTCGGATTCGACCGATTTTCCGAATCGGATCGGATCCGAAAACGTCTGATACGAAAAGATTTTCGTTCCGTACTGAAAAAAAATTCATGTTTTCGTATGGACGTGAAATGAGTAAAATCGCAAGTCATTTTCGTTCCATTCGTGATTTTGGTTCCATTTCGGTAATTTCGGACATCGTATTTTTCGGTTCCATTGCTGATTCCGTAATTCCGTATCGTTTCCAATGATTCAACATTTCTGTCGATACAGTAATTCTGTCGATACGGTAATTCTGCCAATTCTATCTTTTTTTATTAAATAAAGATCCTCTTTTTCTTATGAATATGCATTGCACAACTTTATTTAATCATATTAAAATGGTATGAAAGGAACAAAAATTAACAAAACGATTTAAAAAATGCAAAAATAAAATACGGACCCAAGTCGTCTGACTTTAAAGAAAATAACAGAACAAAAGGTTTTAAATGGAAAAAAAGCTGAGCAAAATTATCAGAAACGAAAAAAAAAAAATGATTTAAAACGAAAAAAAATAAATGCAGCATATGAATCCGCACACTGCAGGAAATCACCTCTCTGCGCGGTATAACTAATGCAGCATATGAATACGCACACTGCGGGAAAGCGCCTCTCTGTGCAGTATAATTAATGCAGCATATGAATACACACACTGCGGGGAACAAGCGCCTCCCTGCGCGGTATAATTAATACAGCATATGAATACGCACACTGTTGGGAACAAGCACCTCTCTGCGTGGTATAATTAATGCAGCATATGAATCCACACACTGCTGGGAAACGCCTCTCTGCGGTATAATTAATGTATACGTCTGTGTTATATGTATATGTATCCTGTCTGTATATTATAACTTAAAATGCAATAAAATTAGAATTTTCAATAATTTACAAGGTGTACAGTGTTTGTTTTTCACATTTTAACATGCGAGCGTTTACGGTTATAATTTGTATGAGTTGCACTTGTTAAAAAAATTAGAGATGGGGGACTTTTTACATACATTTTTGTGGGGGAAAATTACCAGATTTTTAACAAACATAGGGCTCTATTGCACTCCTCGCGCATCGGTTTTGCGCACACGTAAATGCGCATTTGCACGAGCACAAAACCATTTGTTCAGAACGTCGTATTTCGTCTACCGCGATTGACCATGTGCGAACCCAGCGCGAGCGCAAGTCCGTGCGCGAATCCTATACTTAACATTGACAGCGCAAATGCGCTCGTGCGCTGGTACGCGAATGGTATTATAATCTTTGTGCAACGAAAGTTTGCGTGCATTTTTCGTAACGTCTTTGAAAAGCAGATGGTAACTGTAAATTTGATCGTCCTGGCTGAAACGAAATACGCCAGCACAAAAAAAAAATACAGCACAGTACAGTTACACATTCTACACATACCCAAACAATAAAATTAATAAATTGTGTTATTTATTTTTTTGCTGCAGCATATATACACAGATTGACTTTGACAGGCGCAACAACCTAAGGTTAGAAAATGGTGGTTCTCAATTCTAATTGGCTGAATCCCGTGAAAAAACAGTCTGCCCACCGATTACTGGGCGCAACGTTAATGCGCGCACGATTTTGTGCGTCGATTTTGCGCACGAAAATTCGTGACGGATGAAAAAATGCTCTCCAATCGAAATCCAATGCTAATTTTCGTGTGGTAATGTTTTTTTCATGCACAACAAAAATTGCGCTGCGTGAGCGCAATTGCGCAGAGAGTGTAATAGGGCCCATAGAGTTAGTTCTGGAGTTAACCCCTAGTTGCCACCAATGGTGGAGATAGGGGGTTCCAATGAACCCCCTATCTCCCGATCCATGGCAGCTAGGGGTTAACGTTTGATATTGTTGGATCGGCCAGAGCAAGGCCTTTCCAACCATACCAAACATGACCATGTTAAAAGTTAAGAAAAGGGGGGCGTGTCTGGAAGCCAGGCGAGGAGGACGCGTGTGAGCTGAGCTCCGTCGACCTGCCGGCTTAAAAGTATTCCTACGGCCAACAATCCTGGCGAAAATGGATTTTTATCGTCTGCCACCTACTCCCTTAACATCCCAGGTGATCACCGGGACGTCGTCGGGCAGCACGGTTCCGTGACATCTGGTGGATGCATGACACCTTCTCGCGCCGGAGCGAAGCTTGTACCGCTAATCCTGAAGCCTGCTAGCCGCTGGAGATGAGGTGGAGGTGTCCCGCTCACCCAAGTAGCAGCCTAAGCTCTTTCTGGCGCCCCCGAGTTGCCCCTGAGAGAAACCGCTTCCTACGTGCGGGCGGAATACAGCCATCAATTGAGTAGGCTTGAGGCCTACCCAGCTTCAATTTAATGCCCTCAGTCTCTCAGCTTTCGGCATACTGACTTGCCTGTTTGACGATTATATATCTTTGGGCTGAAGAGCAGTGCATCGCTCACTGCATCATACCCCCTTTCCTGAATTTGCAGAAACCCTGCCGAGAGCAAAGATTGGGGTCCTTGTCCAGGCCACAGCCCCTCCTGTCTTGCCTACAAGTTATCACTGCAGCGGATCCTAATTTGAGTGGACTATATTCACTGCCTACGACATCAAATTTTTATGGTGGTCACTTGCGAACCCACTACTTCTTAAATTTTTTCTGACTAATTTTTATTTGATACAGAATTTTTCTGGTGGTCCCTTGTGGGCCCAGTATCTTCCACTTTTTTCTCCAATTTTTCTTTCAAATTTTGTGCCTTTTTAGGATTTCAATTTTTTCGGACTGCCCTGGGCAATCTACCTCTTTCTAATTTTTAAAATCTAATTTTTCGAGTGGTCCCTCATGTGACTACTGCTCCCTACTTTTATTCTTAATTTTCGGGGGTCTTTTTTTTTTCTCTTCATACATTGCTTCTAAATTTTTCTTGATTACCCTCGGTGATTTACCAGTACCCTTTAAATATTTCACGAATTGGCGGGGGCCTGACTGCAGATGGAGTAGGTTGCCGTTTAGCGGAGCCCCGGCACGGACGAGCTAAAGATGGGGAAATCTAACCGGAAGGAAGATATCATGACCCACAAGAAATGCGCTCAGTCAACTCAAAGACTGAAGGATCCACAAGGAGCGGCGAAACCTGAAGGTATCGCTCAATATTTTGCAGAGTCGCTGGCAACTGGAGGCACTCCACGAGGCCCTAAGATGGCACCGACCACGGGGGTTTCTCGAGCTTCCTCCCCCGCAAGCAGCGTGGAACCACATGAAGACCTGGAGGCATCGGTTAGAGACATCCTACGCAATCTACCCATGAAAGTAGATCTGGAAACTATGCTGTGGAGATTAGAAGCCTTGTTTTCCGCTCGAATAGAGGAGATGGACACTGATATCCATCAGATGGGGTCCAGAGTACTCCAACTGGAGGAGGACCGCGATGTGGTGGAAGACCGTTTGTCCCGTTTGGAAACGGGTTTAGAAGCACAAAATACCTATTTACAACGCTTAAACAGGGCTCTGGATGATCAGGAGAATAGGTTTAGACGCAATATTTTGAGACTCAGGGGCCTTCCAGAACCTGCAGAAGGAGGTGAGCAGCTTATGGAGACACTGAGGATCAGTTTTAATAAAATAACGGGGAAACCTCCAGATGCCCCGGAACACTTTGATAGAGCTCATCGGGCTTTGAAGCCGAAAGGAGCACAAAATGCCATGCCCCGGGACGTCATCTGCCTCCTGCATTATCATCGGCAAAAAGAGGAAATCCTCCAAGCAGCACGCAGACAAGAGATTAAGGATCCTCATGGCAACATCATACAACTATTCCCAGATCTATCCTGGACCACACTTCAAGCGAGGCGACTGCTGAAACCAGTGATGGAGGTGCTTCGGGAGCGACTGATCAGGTACCATTGGGGATACCCATTTGCTTTACTAGTGAGCGTGGAGGGAGTCACTATGTCATCATGTGTGCATTGGATCTACCCCCTCTTTTGAATGCTCTTGCTATGGAAGACATGGCTATTCTGGACTGGTACGGCAGTGCTTCTTTAGATATGGCGCCACCACTGCCTCAGCCTCAACGCACGCGATGGCAGACACCAATAAAAAGAGGACGTGGTGTATCGAGGTCACAACTCTCTACGCCTACAGTGCACGCTCCGAAGTAATCTCACTCTTGTTCATGTCACTTCATGCTTCCGCCAGAGGACCTGATGACCCATGAGTCCTCCAGAACGCGAGAGTTATTCACTTCTCTACTGTTACTCCCTCTTCCATATACAAAACATCTCCCCTCTGGATGATTTTTGTTGGGACTTTAACATGTACTTAGTTGCTTACATCACAGGATCTCTCCCCCACTGGAACTGACTATTTTTTTTTCAGTTCCGTGCCGTCTCTCTCACTTTTGACAACCAAACATTTTGATTACTTTTTGAACTCAGTCAACTGACTTGCATCCCCCCCAAGTCACGGTGACTTTTGCTTCTGCCAGCGAGTTAGCTGGGAAGCCAACCTTAAAACCTGGACGATTAGTTGTTATATCGCCGGTTTTACACCGACCACTTGTTCTATCTATTTACTATTAGTATAAGTGTTTATTTGTTATTCGCTTAAAATATTGCTGTACTATTTCTGTGGACAGGTTGCTGTGACCGTTTACTGTAAATCTTAGAAGGTCTTCCTGACTCACGTAGCTACTGTCCACGTATTGTTTGATATAGGAATGGTTTGATACAGGAATGTTTGATATAGGAATGGTACCCGACAAGGTTGCCCGTTGTCACCCTTATTATTCATCCTTCCACGAGCCACTCCTGCAGAGAATCAGGGACCATCCGTCCATTCATGGCCATTCTTTACCCCTACACCATTACAAAGTAGCAGCATTTGCCGACAATATTCTTTTATCCTTAACTAAGCCCTTAGTATCTCTGGAACACCTTATGAAAGAACTGGATACATTTGCGAGACTGTCTAACTTTAAGATCAACATCTCTAAATGTGAGGTTCTGGGGGTGTGAATTTCTGAACGCCAAAAGAAGGCCATAGTAAAAGCATATCCCATTAAATGGGCTCGTGGCTCGATGCGCTACCTGGGAGTTTCACTCCCTAATAATTTAACCCAACTTTATGTTAATAACTACGAACCGTTATTACGGAAAATATCACAAGATCTACGAGGTTGGAAACTTCCCCATGTTTCCTGGCTCGGTAGAATAAATATTCTGAAAATTAATATTCTCCCCAGACTTTTATACATCTTCCAGACAGTGGTTGGACTCCGGTTGGAGTGCCCTCCCAGTTCTTCGCTCAGCTACGAACCCGCTTCTTGAATTTATTTGGCATAACACCCGACCTCGAGTATCATACGCAGACATGGAAATCGCTACCAAGATGGTAGAGCGTAACAGGATAACAAATACCAGAAAAATAGTGTATCACATTTAAGAAAGTTTATGGATGAAAAGAAAATGAGAGACCAAAGGGTCTACCCCTAGTAAGATAGAAAAAACTTCAATTACCCTGATAGAGATATCAGAGTACTGGTGTCTCCCAAAGACCAAATTAATAATTAACTTTTAATGAACTCAATTTAAAATAAACAAAATGAACATAAATAGACAGTGCTCACAAAGACAAAATATCATAAAAACAAGTACTGCAATAAGGTTGTATATAGCGGCAGAAAATAGGTCAATAAGCAATACAATAAGTAACCTTCGAGGGTCACTTCAAGGTATTGTAAGCGGTGAGAATACTTAGTAACAATATAAGACCATAGAATACTGCATGTATTGAGGCAGAATGGACAGAAGCAAGATACTTCTGTTAAGGGAATTGGCTCAAATAGCCCAATATAGACGTACTGCAATTGATTGCACAAATTGGCATAGTGAAGAAAAAACAAAATTAGAAATTGGTATAAATTTTAAAGTTCCAAAAAATACGAATTCCCAGGGTAAAGACAGAAAGTCCTTGCCTGCCAAGTGCACCCACGCGCGTTTCGCCGGAATGGCTCGTCACACCTCTGCCCTCCACTTGGCCAAACAATCCTTCTTCTCATCTCTTATATCTACACTGTCCTCCAACCCTAAACGGCTCTGGTCCACCTTCAACACCCTCCTCTACCCACCTGCACCTCCCCCCTCAGCTGCCTTCAGCGCTCAAGACCTGGCAGACTACTTCCTCAGTAAAACTTTAACTATCAGAAGCAACATCCCAACACAAGATAGTTATCTGCCACCTCCACTCCCACAGGTCCCATCTGCCACCCTCTGCCGCTTCCTCCCAGCCACTGAGGAGGCAGTCAATTCCTTATTGTCCTCCTCACATCTCACCACGTGCCCGCTTGACCCCATTCCCTCACATCTAATTCCTCCCCTCTCCTCCTCCCTCACCCCTGCTCTCACACACATCTTCAACCTATCTCTCTCCACTGGCTCCTTTCCATCCGCCTTCAAACACGCGCTAGTTACCCCTTTACTAAAGAAACCATCCCTAGATCCCAACTCTCCATCCAACTACCGTCCTGTATCCCTGCTTCCCTTTACCTCTAAGCTCTTAGAAAAACTAGTCTTCAACCGCCTCTCCATCTTCCTGTCCTCCAATTCCCTACTTGACCCCCTGCAATCTGGCTTCAGTCCCCTACACTCAACTGAAACTGCCCCCACCAAAGTCACCAACGACCTCCTAACTGCTAAAAGCCATGGCCACTATTCTATTCTCATCCTGCTTGACCTCTCGGCTGCATTTGACACTGTTGACCACCCCCTCCTTCTACAGACCCTCAACTCTCTGGGTCTCGGGGACACTGCACTTGCTTGGGTTGACTCCTATTTATCCAACAGGTCCTTCTGTGTGTCCTTTGCTGGTAACTCCTCCTCTTCATTGCCTCTATCTGTTGGTGTACCTCAAGGCTCTGTCCTTGGTCCGCTGCTCTTTTCCATCTACACCTCCTCCCTGGGCAAAATCATCAACAGCTTTGGCTTTAATTACCACCTCTACGCTGATGACACTCAGATCTACCTCTCTACCCCTGATCTCTCTCCCCCTGTCCTTTCAAAAGTCAGTGACTGTTTATCTGGCATCTCCTCCTGGATGGCCTCCCACCACCTAAAGATCAACATGTCAAAGACTGAGCTCCTACTTATTCCTCCCTCTAATGCCGCCCCACCTCCTGACTTCTCTATCACGGTGGAGGGTATCACCATCTCCCCATCAAACCAAGTTCGCTGTCTTGGAGTTACACTGGACTCTGCTCTTTCCTTCATCCCCCACATCAAGTCTCTTTCCTCCTCCTGCCGATACCAACTGCGTAATATTTACAGAATTCGGCCATTTCTTACCGCTGTCGCCACAAAACAACTCATACACGCCCTGGTAATCTCCCGACTCGACTATTGCAATAATCTCTTATCTGGCCTCCCTCTGTCCCACCTCTCCCCCTACAATCCATCCTGAACGCCTCCGCCAGGCTAATTCACCTCACCCGCCGCTCTGTCTCTGCCGCTTCCCTCTGCGAGTCCCTTCACTGGCTCCCCATCCACTGCAGAATTAAGTTCAAAATCCTTATCCTTACCTACAAAACCCTCACTAACTCAGCTCCCCACTACCTGTCCTCACTAATCACCAAATACACCCCAGCCCGCTCCCTAAGGTCAAACAGTGACCTGCGCCTAGCTTCTCCCCGCATCACCTCTTCCCATGATAGACTGCAGGATTTCTCACGCGCAGCCCCCACTCTCTGGAACGCTCTCCCTCGTACTGTCAGACTTTCCCCTAACTTCTCTTCCTTCAAACGCTCCCTTAAAACGTTCCTATTTAGGGAAGCCTACCACCCAACTCACTGACGCAACCATCAATCACTCTCACCTTACAGTCCTCTCCTCCTGTTTCCAACCCCAACCTTCCCAGATTGTGAGTTCCTACGGGAATAGGGCCCTCATCTCCTCCTGTACTGTTTGTCAAATGTTGTTCAATATATTGTAACCCTGTCTATACTGTGCTTATTGTACAGCGCTGCGGAATATGCTGGCGCTTTATAAATAAAGAATAATAATAATAATAACTGCGTCCAATAACGAATCTGCTGAGACTCACGCCTTTACATCATTACCGCTACTGCCAACTCACACATTTCATACAGACGCTAGGGACCCTGCAGATATTACAGAAGGATGAAACATCATTTGAAACACTTTGTATAACGGACCCCCAACCACCACATATGTTATCTACTATGTATGGCTCCTTGCTGGATGCTTCTACCCCCGGTCTTCCCTCATATGCAGGGAGATGGAACAGAGACATGGATAACATCATCTCCGAGGATGATTGGGGTTTGATTTCCCAGACGGCTGCACATGCTTCCAGGAGCTTACACATCCAACAGACACACTACAAGCTTCTTATGCGCTGGTACCTGACACCTACACGTCTGCATAAAATTTATCCCACCGCTGACAAGACCTGTTGGCGCTGTCAAGCATCACCCGGCACATTTGTACACATTTGGTGGGAATGCCCATTGATATGCTCATACTGGGACCAGGCCCGTCTTTAATATTGATTGGACCCTGGGCAAACATTTTTTTGGGCCCCCCCTGATAGCCCGCACACCGCATGATTTTTCTCTCCACCCCCAACATCCAAAAAAAAATACACAAATACATCACGTATATATTATAAGACTTATATATATTTACACACATACTATATACATAAACACATAGGGCAGTATTACAATGTTGGTGCTAACTTAACCAGAGCTGTTGTAAACTTAAAACCTCCTTAGACTATAATAGCTCTGGTAAGTTTACAACAGCTCTGGTTAAGTTAGCACCAACTTTGTAATATGGCCCATAATGTATACACTGGACAAAAAGGAAATTCAGCATAACGCATAGCTTTTTCTTTTTACAGTAAGAGCAATAAAGCTGTGGAATTCTCTGCCTGTTGAGGTGGTTGGGTCAGAGTCTGTACAGACTTTCAAACAATGACAGTAATGTGCAGCTTCTGAGCATAACCTCACAGCGCTCCACAGCAATAAAACACACATGTGCGGTGTGTATGAGCATATCACAGAGCTCCACAGCAATAAAACTCACTCATACACACCGCACATTACTGTATCACAGATCTCCACAGCAATAAAACTCACAGTAATGTGTGCTCTGTATGAGCACATCACAGAGCTCCACAGCAAAAAAACTCACAGTAATGTGCAGTGTGTATGAGCATATCACAGCGCTCCACAGCTATAAAACTCACTCATACACACCGCACATTACTGTATCACAGAGCTCCACAGCAATAAAACTGAAAAAAATTATATATTCAAATAATTATATCATTACTAACTTTGAGAATTCATAGATCTCCTTAAACAGTATCTGTAAAACAGTTTAATCTTTATTAAATTGTAGAATACAAATGACACCACATTGGTCCTTATGCCTGGTGTCCTTTTCATTCTACATTTAATGATTATGCAATTTTATATACTTTCGTCATAATATAGGTATGAATGGCATATTCTAGAGATCAAATAGTTCTCAAATTTAGTCTGTATTCCTTGGATTACACATATCGCGTTGCCATTAACTATAGATTATCATTTCAAATTTCTAGACTTTTTGGAGGTTTACTGCTTTTTAGTCTTCATTATATTGTTAAAATATATTTCCATACTTAAAATTTTATTTTAATTTATATTAAAATGATTATTAAACGTTTTTAAAATAAGAATATATTTATATTTAAGTAATTATAAAATGTTGAAAAAAATATGCATGTGAATCCATATTTGCCCATTCCATGCAAACTGTGAGAGCTTAGGTAAGAACCTGCATTTATTTATACAACAGTAGTAAGCTATAAAATGAAAGTCAAAAATACATATCTGGTCTGCGCGATGTAAAACGCAAGGGAACTCGGACGGTTTCTTAAATGGCGTTGCCAACCATAGTGAATTGTGGAAGAGGCATGTAAAAGAAACACAATTTAAGTGTAGAGGGACAACACCAATAGCTGGTTATACGTGATACGTATGTCTTTCAGTTATTAACTCACTAACAGAGAGCCTGTCACTGGCTCTGAGTGGATCGATGCCTCTGGATTATTTTTCTTCAATAACTTCTCAGGAAACCCAATCCTTGGTGTTGATATTTCGTAACATCCATAGGAATTGGAAGAGAGAGAAGGCACAATCTTGTGTATATCTGACAAACAATGGCATATATGTATATCAGCTGCAAGTGCAAACTCACGTGTAGTGGAGCTATTCCCAGCTCAGAACATGCAGAAATGGCTCTTTTAAAATTTAATAAATGATAAAATCAAATAAAATAAGGCCAGAACGCGTTTCGCCGTCGGCACACGGCTTCATCAGCTGGAACATATATTTCAGAATCAATATGCATGTTTATATAACACAGAAAATTAAAAACTCACGGATAAACGTTTTTAGCTGTGCGTAATTGTTCACTAAAATCTGAGTCAGGGTTATTGTTAACTGAAGATCAGGATAAAGCAGAAATTTTAAATGATTATTTTTTTCTTCAGTATTTATCAAGAGAAACCTATAACAGGAGACATGAAATTCATTAATAAAAACTTACTAATACAAAGTGACTGGTTGACTCAGGACAAGGTTTTACACAAATTAAACAATGTGAATGTTAATAAAGCCCCAGGGCCAGATGGAATTCACCCGCGAGTACTAAGAGAGCTATGTGTTAAAATATGTAAACCTCTGTTTAATCTTTCAAGATTCTTTTCTTTCAGGAATAGTACCAGAGATTGGAGAAAAGCTGACGTGGTCCCTATATTTAAGAAAGGTTTAAAATTTGTGCCTGGGAATTAAGAGACCTGTGAGCTTAACATCTGTGGCTGGAAAGTATTTGAGGGGTTACTAAGGATAGTATTCAGGAATTTATTGGGAGGTATAATGTAATTGGCAAAAATCAGCATGGTTTCATGAAACACAGATCATGTCAGACTAACCTAATTACGTTCTATGAGGAAGTAAGTAGAAGTATAGATCAGGGGGTCGCAGTGGATGTGATTTACTTAGATTTTGCCAAAGCTTTCGACACAGTTCCACACAAAAGGTTACTATTTAAATTAAGAAAAAATGGTCTAGATGAAAATACTTGTTCTTGGATAGAAAACTGGCTAAAAGATAGGGTACAGAGAGTGGTCATAAATGGTACATTTTCAAGATGGACACCAGTGGTAAGTGGTGTCCCTCAGGGGTCTGTTATAGGACCAATACTATTCAATTTATTTATAAATGACCTTGAGATAGGCATTGAAAGTCAGGTATCAAGTGTTTGCAGATGACACAAAGCTAAGAAAAGTAATACAATGTGAGCAGGATGTTACTTCGCTGCAGAGGGATTTAGATAGATTGGGGGACTGGGCACTTAAATGGCAGATGAAATTTAATCTAGATAAATGTAAAGTTATGCACTTTGGAGTGAAGAACACACAAGCAATTTATACCCTAAATGGTACGGAGTTAGGGAAATCCAAGCAGGAGAAGGATTTGGGAATAATCATAGACTTCAAACTAAGTAACAATGTGCAATGTCAAACAGCAGCCGCCAAGGCCAGCAAAGTACTGGCATGCATTAAAAGGGGAGTTCACTCACGGGATGAAAACATAATTTTGCCTCTGTATAAATCAATGGCCAGGCCGCACCTTGAATATGCCGTGCAATTTTGGGCACCTGTCTTAAAAAAAGATATTATATCGCTAGAAAAAGTGCAGAGACGGCAACTAAATTAATAAGGGGGATGGAAGGGTTAAGTTATGAGGAAAGACTAACAAGCTTAAACCTGTTTAGTTTAGAGAAAAGGCGCCTTAGAGGGGATCTGATAACCTTATATAAATATATACGGGGCCATTATCAACCATTGTCTGATAACCTATTCATTAACAGGACTATACATAGGACAAGGGGTCATCCATTTAGACTGGAAGAAAGAAAATTTAGCTTAAAGCATAGGAAGGGTTATTTTACGGTGAGAACAATAAAGCTGTGGAATTCTCTGCCTGTTGAGGTGGTTGGGTCAGAGTCTGTACAGACTTTTAAAAAACGACTGGATGACTTCCTGCAGACACAGAATATTAAGGGTTATAATATTTAATATGTGGGTAAAAGCTTCTTGATCCAAGGAGAAATCTGACTGCCATTCTGGGGTCAAGAAGGAATTTTTCCCAGTATGTTGCATATTGGCAAGCATTCAGACTGGGTTTTTTGCCTTCTTTTGGATCAACAGCAGTAGGTTATGTGGGAGAGGCTGAACCCGATGGACGCATGTCTTTTTTCAGCCTATATAACTATGTAACTATGTAATTGGTGGTCAGCGTGCGTTCCCAGCCTCTTGTCGAGATTCTCGCATGTTGCTAGACCTCGGCGCCATCTTGCGCAGAAGCATAGGAGATTTCTGCGTTCCACCATGCGTTTCACAGCCCTGTATCCGGAATTCAGATGTACTTTGCGTTTCCGTAGGAGTATCGAACCGCTCTCGATGTTTTTAAAGTCCATAATCTTATCTGCGGTCAAAGAATAATCAATCTAACATACAAGGGAATATAGAAACTTCATATATATAGTATTCTATGGATAACCCTCAAACGAAGCAGACTTTCTTCTCTAATCAAGCGATATTAAATTAATATAACGATGCGCAGTGTAAAAAAAAAGTGACAGTGAAGTTTGTCATTTTACCGCGTTGCAAAAGTCAAAAGAGTGTCTTGGTGCACATTCCAAAAATTATTTTTTTTTCTCTTCTCCTCACATTCACATAGTTACATGTTAAAATAAAGGCTTTTTCCTTCAATAAGAAGTTCCAGTCTATCGCACCAGCCATAATGTTCTTTAGGCACTTGGCACAGATTATTCCAATATAGGCCCTAAAATAAAGGCCATACACCATGTCATAAGAGATATTCTGGTCTCTAGCACTCCACTACCACATTACCTTATAGGATACTAGATCATAATCTTATTCCATCTGCATTATAAATAACTTTAATACCAAATATCCCTCTATTTAATATTGCCATTATTCCATTAATGCTAACGAGAGTTGCATAATTTACTTATGTTTATAATTTCGGGCCATCAAAATGTAGATGGTTAACACCATATAGCCATTTATACAATATAAATTTTTTGGTATGTGCATCAAGATACACTATACACAGTGGCGTCGTAACGTGGGGGCGGTGGGTGCGGCCCGCACCAGGTGACACCCGCCTTTAGGGTGACACCGTCACCCTAAGGGCGGGTGTCTCACCCACCGCCCGCCACCGCCGCGTATTCGCTCCGTGCGAGCGTCCGAAGCATGCAGCTTCGGCGCTCGCCTGGAGGAAATACGTCACCAGCCATCGCGGCTGGTCACGTGGCTCCCCCAGACGAGCGCCCAAGCTGCGCGCCGCCGGACGCTCAGAAGGAGCGAAAAACGCGGCGGAGAGGTGCTGCCTGGGCCGCTATCCATGTGCTGGGACCAGGACCAGGAGGTGAGCTGGGGCAAATCCATGAGCTGCTGGGGCAAATCCATGGGGGCCTGGGGCAAATCCATAACCTGCTGGGGCATATCCATGAGGAGCTGGGGCAAATCCATAACCTGCTGGGGCAAATCCATGAGCTGCTGGGGCATATCCATGAGGAGCTGGGGCAAATCCATAAGCTGCTGGGGCAAATCCATGAGCTGCTGGGGCAAATCCATGAGGAGCTGGGGCAAATCCATAAGCTGCTGGGGCAAATCCATAAGCTGCTGGGGCATATCCATGAGGAGCTGGGGCAAATCCATAAGCTGCTGGGGCAAATCCATGAGGAGCTGGGGCAAATCCATGAGGAGCTGGGGCAAATCCATAAGCTGCTGGGGCAAATCCATGAGGAGCTGGGGCAAATCCATAAGCTGCTGGGGCATATCCATGAGGAGCTGGGGCAAATCCATAAGCTGCTGGGGCAAATCCATGAGGAGATGGGGCAAATCCATGAGGAGCTGGGGCAAATCCATAAGCTGCTGGGGCAAATCCATGAGGAGCTGGGGCAAATCCATGAGGAGCTGGGGCAAATCCATAAGCTGCTGGGGCAAATCCATGAGCTGCTGGGGCAAATCCATGAGGTGCTGGGGCATATCCATGAGGAGCTGGGGCAAATCCATGAGGAGCTGGGGCAAATCCATGAGCTGCTGGGGCAAATCCATGAGGAGCTGGGGCAAATCCATGAGCTGCTGGGGCAAATCCATGAGGAGCTGGGGCAAATCCATGGGGGCCTGGGGCATATCCATGAGAAGCTGGGGCAAATCCATGAGGTGCTGGGGCAAATCCATGAGGTGCTGGGGCATATCCATGAGGTGCTGGGGCATATCCATGAGGAGCTGGGGCATATCCATGAGGAGCTGGGGCATATCAATGAGCTGGGGCATATCCATGAGCTGCTGGGGCATATCCATGAGCTGCTGGGGCAGTATATCCATGAGCTGCTGGGGCAGTATATCCATGAGCTGCTGGGGCAGTATATCCATGAGCTGGGGCAAAATCCATGAGAGCAGCTGGAGCATTATCAATGAGAGCAGCTGGGCAGTATATACATGAGAGGAGCTGGGGCAATATCCATGAGAGGAGCTGGGGCATATCCATGTGTGCTGGGGGCAATATCCATGAGAGCTGGGGCAATATCCATGTGTGAGCTGGTCTGGGGCAATATATCCATGTGTGAGCTGGTCTGGGGCAATATATCCATGTGTGAGCTGAGGCGCAATATATCCATATGTGAGCTGAGGCGCAATATATCCATATGTGAGCTGGGGCAATATATATCCATGGGTGAGCTGCTGGGGGCAATATATATCCAGAGCTGCTGGGGGCAATATATATCCATGTGTGCTTTCACTGCCTTCGAACAGGCAACGTACTTGCTGGCAGTTGGCAAAAAGTTGTGTGAGCATATGAGAGAGCTCCACAGCAATAAACCTCACAGTAATGTGCGCTGTGTGTATGAGCATTCAGTGTTATATGGGAGTACTGATTTAGGAGTAAGAGTAGTTAAAAAAAAATCTGAAAAACTCGGGGGGGGGGGTGACACCATAAATTACCGCACCGGGTGACACCGACCCTAGTGACGCCACTGACTATACATTACAAGATACATTATTACTAGATACATCATTCACTCCTTCAATGCGGTGGAATGATAAACTCCACCGTCACTTTTAATTCACATCGTTAATTTAACCCCATTTAATAGTATAAGGCTTTTTACTTCTATAAGAAGTTTCAGTCTATCGCACAAGCCACAATTATAACTAGGCATCGGGCACGGATATATTCCAATATAGGCCCTAAGGTATAGGCCATACACCATGTATTAAGAGATATTTTGGTCTCCAGCACTTCCCTACCATATCACCTTATAAATAGATTAATTCTAATTCCATCTGATTATAAATATAAAGCACGAACCATAATATCAATCATCACTTTTCATATTTGATATATTCCTTTAATGTTAACGATGAGTTATGTACCTTCACTTATGTTTAAAACATTGGCCCAATAAAATATGTAGATGGTTAACACCATCGCACACACCAATATGATAAAATTTTGGAATGTGCACCAAGACACTCTTTTGACTTTTGCAACATGGTGTATGACATGGTGTATGGCCTTTATTTTAGGGCCTATATTGGAATAATCTGTGCCAAGTGCCTAAAGAACATTATGGCTGGTGCGATAGACTGGAACTTCTTATTGAAGGAAAAAGCCTTTATTTTAACATGTAACTATGTGAATGTGAGGAGAAGAGAAAAAAAAATAATTTTTGGAATGTGCACCAAGACACTCTTTTGACTTTTGCAACGCGGTAAAATGACAAACTTCACTGTCACTTTTTTTTTACACTGCGCATCGTTATATTAATTTAATATCGCTTGATTAGAGAAGAAAGTCTGCTTCGTTTGAGGGTTATCCATAGAATACTATATATATGAAGTTTCTATATTCCCTTGTATGTTAGATTGATTATTCTTTGACCGCAGATAAGATTATGGACTTTAAAAACATCGAGAGCGGTTCGATACTCCTACGGAAACGCAAAGTACATCTGAATTCCGGATACAGGGCTGTGAAACGCATGGTGGAACGCAGAAATCTCCTATGCTTCTGCGCAAGATGGCGCCGAGGTCTAGCAACATGCGAGAATCTCGACAAGAGGCTGGGAACGCACGCTGACCACCAATTACGCACAGCTAAAAACGTTTATCCGTGATTTTTTAATTTTCTGTGTTATATAAACATGCATATTGATTCTGAAATATATGTTCCAGCTGATGAAGCCGTGTGCCGACGGCGAAACGCGTTCTGGCCTTATTTTATTTGATTTTATCATTTATTAAATTTTAAAAGAGCCATTTCTGCATGTTTTTGGTTTTTATTGGGTTTGGCCAAATGAAACCCATCTGCCTATCGTTCTGAGCTGGGAATAGCTCCACTACACGTGAGTTTGCACTTGCAGCTGATATACATATATGTCATTGTTTGTCAGATATACACAAGATTGTGCCTTCTCTCTCTTCCAATTCCTATGGATGTTACGAAATATCAACACCAAGGATTGGGTTTCCTGAGAAGTTATTGAAGAAAAATAATCCAAAGGCATCGATCCACTCAGAGCCAGTGACAGGCTCTCTGTTTGTGAGTTAATAACTGAAAGACATCACGTATGCTGTAATTGGTGTTGTCCCTCTACACTTAAATTGTGTTTCTTTTACATGCCTCTTCCACCATCCACTATGGTTGGCAACGCCATTTGAGAAACCGTCCGAGTTCCCTAGCGTTTTACATCGCGCAGACCAGATATGTATTTTTGATATTCTGTTTGTTTGGTTTGGGGGAAACCACTTCCCGTCTGGTTTGCTGGGCATTCGGGGGGTATAGTGTGGGAGCTTACCATTCTCCATCACACTCAATTTCAGTATAGTAAATTCTCCCATTGGTATTATAGCTGCCCCACTATGTCTCTGTCCAATTTCAGAAATAGAGTTGGTATAAATGTTGAGGCCATGTTTGGCAATAACATTGTAACAGTATCATTACAAGAGCCAGAAACTGGCATAAATAGAAAACCGTTGGTTGATCTCGAGAGAAATTTAATAAAAGAGATCAAGTTAAAACTAGAGATAGCGACTCTAGAAAAATATAAAAAAGATAAAATTACACCCAGGGGTTTGAGGTTTCAAAAAACGCCTTCTTCCGAGAAGGATGACCTAGAATTTATTATTTTATTATATTTATATATTTATTATTTTTATATATTTTACATTGCGCAGACCAGATATGTATTTTTGATATTCTGTTTGTTTTGTTTGGGGGAAACCACTTCCCGTCTGGTTTGCTGGGCATTCGGGGGGTATAGTGTGGGCGCTTACCATTCTCCATCACATATAAAATGAAAGTGCAGTATCTGGGGTTGTGACGTGAGTGGAGAGGGTTAACGTCCTTTACCCAAAGAAGTTTAATCTCACTCTGCAGCCGCCGAAGCAGCCTGCTTTGGGCCCCTCAACTATGACTGGGCCTGGGGCAACTGACCCTTTTGCCCCTCCTTAAATACGGCCCTGACTGGGACTCTGTATTCTCGATCATTAACGAAATCACAGGATTAGACTTATGTCCTTCCCTTCAAGTCGCACTTTTTCACTTAGTCCCTATCTCGACACTCACATATAGGAATTCTTTAGCTATACAATTGTTTAATGTTGCTAAATCTCTGATCCCTAGAAAGTGGCACTCGACTACACCCCCAACAGTTTGGGAATGGATACAAGCTGTCGAGGGAGTCCGCGAAATGGAGGAGATGTTCCTCTCCATGGACAATAAATACAACAAATATTTCATCACATGGTATTGGTGGTTAGATTTTCGTGCCACGAGATCGCGAGGCTACACTCCGGTGCCTTACCTCCTGCTGAGAAGTCAGGTGGAATAGTGAGCTAAATAGGTAGTATGTGAACCGGGAAAATATGTAACCTTGACTTTGCAAGTAGCCCAAGTGATGAGCCTTTCACCTGATACCCTGACACTAACAGGGTTATTCAAAGAGAATCAAAAAGTCACCGCACGTTCGGTGACTTTTCTTTCTCTTCAATTCGGTGCAAATCGGCTTTCCCATTTCGGCCACCCTGCGGTGTATTCAGCAAGCACCACAGGGCTGTCGAAGTGCAGGGAAAAGCTAACGAAAAGCTGCCGAAAATACACCGAAAACCTGGCGAAAACCCAGCGAATGCACGCCGAAAACCCGTAAAAACATCTGGATTAACCCACCGAAGACGCAGGAAAACCGATCACATGCAGCAAAGCCTCTGGAAAAAGCCGACACCGCAGGAGAAGGCAGTGAATAAATTAGGAAAACAGTTTGCATGAATGATTGAAAAGGGAAACACATGTTTGCAAAGAATCTACTGAGCGAAAATATCTGAAATTTACATATGAGGTCCAATGAATGATAATAAAAAGGGCTGTTACAGAAAAAATAAGTAAAGTTAAAAAAAATCCAGAAAAATGCTTAAAATATCATAAAAAAGCTATAGATAAGGAGACTCTTTACTGCAGAATTTTATAATGAATGGTTTATTATATATTGAATTAAAACGGGAATATTTTTAACATTGAAGCCTATGGGATTCTCCTGAATAAACTTGCCGAATTAAACCACCGAATGGTAGGGCATTTCGGGAACCTTTCACTGCTGGTTTGTGTTCTCTGAATAGCCGAAGCAGTGTTTTTTCATGGGGATTTCACTGCCCTCAAACAGGCACCGAATGTGCAGGCAATTCGCCAGGATTTGGCGTATTGCCTGCTCTCTGAATAGCCGAATGGCCAAGAAAGGTAACCGAACGCTAATTTTCAGCGTTCGGTTACCTTTCTCCAACCATTCGGATCTCTTTGAATAACCCTGTAAATGTAAGCGTCAGGTGTTGACACCTGAGAATCCACAGATTGAGTTATTCATTTGAATTGTTTGCAATGTTAGTTATTTGATGACCCCCCCCCTTTAGCACATTCCTTAATCGCACTTTTTATGTACTGAGAAAATTCCGATTCTATGTGCTACTATATTACTGAATGTAATTGCTTCACTATGTATAATTGATAAAAAACAATAAAACTTCATTACTTAAAAAAGAAAAAAGAAAAAAAATTACTTTGTCATTAGACAGCAATAAAAGAAAATTTCACTTAGTGCCATTATAAATATTCTGTCAGCCAGCTATTATTTGGCAAACTCCTGGTTGATGGCTCTCCGGCAGATCAAATGTCAGAACAAACTTTCAGCATCATCAAAAATAAATCCTAATTAAAGAATCATAACGAAGCCGGAGCCAGCTTAATATCAATCCACAATCAAACAGCGAGAGGAGAGCGTTTCCAGATAAGGGGTGAACACCTGCGTTCACACGACAGCTGAACCGATAAACAAAACAACACTTCAATAAAGCATGAAAAACACTTCTCCCTTACTGTATTAGTAACTATCAACATGTCAACAATATCCCACACTTGTCTACAGTGCGATATTCACCCTATTCTTAAAGTGATCAAGGAAAAGATACTGGTTTTACCCTAAAAAAAAAAAGTTAAGAAATTTTTTTCAAAATAAAAAATATAAAAAAATAGATAAATTTAAAAAAAAAAGTTTTGTTTTGTTTTGCTAATGCAGCAATATTGTTCCCATTTCAATTATAATGTGAACAATGATGCTGCAATAACGATTTTTGTATGGGTTGCCCATTCCATTCATTGGAACCCCCTATCTCCACCATTGGTGGCAACTAGTTGTTAACTCCAGAACTAACTCTATTATCAGGGTTATTCAGAGAGCGTGAAAAGCAGGAGAATGACTGGAGAATGACTGGAGAATGGAAACTTCTAGGTCAAAATAGCCAAACCAGAAAAATTCTCCCTTTCATCTCACTTTCCAAATCGACTATTTTAACCTAGAATTTTTCATTCTCCAGTCATTCTCCTGCTTTTCACGCTCTCTGAATAATCCTGTAAGTTTGTTAAAAATCAGGTAATTTTCCCCACAAAAATATGTAACAAGTCCCCCATCTCTAATTTTTTTTAACAAACGCAACTCATACAAAATATAACCGTAAACGCTCGCATGTTAAAATGGGGAAAAAAAACACTTTACACCTTGTAAATTATTGAAAATTCTAATTTTATTGCATTTTAAGTTATAACATACAGACAGGATACATATACATATAACACAGACGTATACATTAATTATACCGCAGAGAGGCGCTTCCCCGCAGTGTGCGTATTCCCTTGCTGCATTAATTATACCGCGCAGAGAGGCGCTTGTTCCCCGCAGTGTGCGTATTCATATGCTGCATTAATTATACCACGCAGAGAGGCGCTTGTTCCCCGCTGTATGCGTATTCATATGCTGCATTAATTATACCGTGCAGAGAGGCGCTTGTTCCCCGCAGTGTGCGTATTCATATGCTGCATTAATTATACCACAGAGAGGCGCTTATTCCCCGCAGTGTACGTATTCATATGCTGCATTAATTATATGCACCCCTGTGTTAGGTTCGCATTCGAACTCGAACAATTTCAAAAGTTCGAGTTCGAACTCGTACACGAACCGAACTCAATGCAAGTCAATGGGACTCGAAAGTTCGATTTTTAGAGTGCCCTCCAAGAGGGCATATATGCAAGATATTTGTCATAAAAAGGTGTATGGGGGTCCGGGTAGTGCCCTGGGGGACAGGAAACAAGGACAAAAAATAAAAAAAAAAGTTTTTAAAGGAACAGTGAGTTTTCCACGAAATAAAGGTTAAGAATAAAAACAAAAAATTCCTTCAAATATCGGGCCTAGGAGGTCCCCATAACCTGCCCGTGAAGTGGCGGATTTGTAGGATGTATAGAAACATTTAAAAACAAAAAAATGACATTTCAAATGACGGTAAATGTTTTTCCTTTAATCTATTCATAAATATCTGCTTGGGGCGGCAGCCTGTATGGAAAGAGGAGACATTTTAGGACACGCAGAACAAATTTAGTGATTTTTTTGCTAAATTATGGTGAAACTTATGCAGGCTTTGGATGAAAGTAACAATAGGTGCTTTAAAATTGTGCCTTTAGTGTCGGCAACCGTGCCGTCACACCGTAACCCCTCTGTGGTATTGTGGAAGAGTGCAGGGTTGGACCCTGCGGTCCAATATTAAAATGATATGAATCTGGTAGAAGGCGTCAGTGCAGCCAAATATTGTGCCTTTGGTGGCAGCAAGTGTCTTCACACCGTAACCCTTTTGTGGTATTGTGGAAGAGTGCAGGGTTGGACCATGCGGTCCTATATTAAAAAGATATGAATCTGGTATAGGCGTCAGTGCAGCCAAATATTGTGCCTTTGGTGGCAGCAAGTGCCTTCACACCGTAACCCCTTTGTGGTATTGTGGAAGAGTGCAGTGGTGGAGGTGGGAATGCAGAAGAGATCCCCGATCTATTCAGTTACGTCAGCATCAAGGGATTGATAGCTGCTGATCCAGGACTGATTCATTTTTATAAATGTCAGCCGGTCTACAGAGTCGGTGGACAGACGCACTCTTTTGTCTGTGACAAAACCTCCAGCGGCACTGAACGTCCTTTCAGAAAGCACGCTGGATGAAGGGCAACCTAGTAGTTGCATAGCATATTGGCTAAATTCTGGCCAGTGATCCAATCTCAACACCCATTAAGCCAGTGGATCATCTGCTGTAAAGGTATCCAGGTCTGCCCTTGCCCCTAGGTAATCCTGCACCATATGGTGAAGACGCTGGCAATGGGTGCCTACATTTGACGTCCCTGGGCATCGTGGATTAAATTTTTTTAAAAAGGCATCAGTCAAGTGGCCCCAGCCTTCACCGCTCTTCCTCTGATCATCCGCAGCCTCAGAAGCAGCTGTGTCATCACTTGGTAACCTACCAGTGCTTGGAAAGGTGTTACACAAGTGTCGCTTTAGAGCGTACTCAAGTTGTTTCATCCGGTCCTCCCTCTGTGCGGGCAGGGTGAGCTCTGCAACTTTACCCTTGTAATGTGGATCAAGAAGGGTTGCCAACCAGTAATGATCCCTCTCCTTGATAGCACGAATCCCGGCGTCCTTTAGCAGGCTTTGCAGGATAAGGGAGCCCATGCAGAGTAGGTTGGAGGTGGCATTAGCTTCTAAGTCTTCCTGGTCAATGAGGATGACCCCATCGTGCACTTTCTCCTCCCAGCCACGTGCTAGTCCTTGGGTTTCTGGGCACACAAAACCCTCCCTTGAGGAATCCCCACCTTCAATGATCCCACTACTTAAATAATCCTCCTCCTCCTCATCCTCCTCATCCTCCTCCTGTCTGATCTGAGGACCCGCAGAAATGCTGTCTGCGTAAAGACTGGGGCCTTGAGAGCTAGGGAAGGCCTCCTCTTCCTCCCGCTGCTCTGCCTCTAGAGCCACATCTATAATTCCCCGCAGAGTGCGCTCCAGCAGTAACACTAAAGGAATTGTGTCACTGATGCATGCACTGTCCCTGCTCACCATCCTCATTGCCTCCTCAAATGGTGACAGTACAGTGCATGCATCCTTGATCATCAGCCACTGCGGGGGGGGGGAAACAAGTTGACCTGAACCTGTCCTTGTGCCATACTTACACAGGTACTCATTGATGGCCCTCTGCTGCTTGTGCAGATGCTGCAGCATTGCTAATGTCGAGTTCCACCTGGTGGGCATGTCACAGATCTTTGAATTAGAATTTCTTTGAATTTCTGCCAGGCGAACACTTGCTGGGAATGACCATCTGAAGTGACTTCAGACTTCTGGCCTGGCTGAGAAGCTCTGCCAGCCCTGGGTACCTGGTTAGGAAACGCTGTACCACCAGATTTTGCACGTGTGCTAGGCATGGTACATGCGTCAACGTACCCTGGCATAGGGCAGAGAGAAGGTTGCTGCCATTATCACAGATGACCATTCCCAGCTGATGCCATCTCTGCACCTGCCCCTGCAGAGCTAACAGAATTTCTGGTCCTGTGTGGCTCTTGTCCCCTAAACAAACCAGCTCAAGCAGAGTATGCATCTTTTTGCTTGAGTCATTGCATAGCCCCTGCCACCCGTCGGTTTAACTGCTACTTTGCCAGAGACAGAGAAGGAGGAGGAGGAGGAAGAGGTGGTGGAGCAGACAGACTTCATACAAGCAGCTTTCTGGAGGCGTGGTGGATGAACAAGCTCCAGCACAGAGCCCCGTCTTGGATCCCTCCCAGCTGCAAGCAGAGTTACCCAGTGTGCCGTTAAGGAAATGTAACGGCCCTGTCCATGCTTGCTGGACCACATGTCTAAAGTCATGTGTACCTTGCTGCTGACTGCCTTTCCCAATGACTCTGCTGGTATAGTGCTGGAATGGCCTTCCGTGAAAAGAAATGGCGTTTTGGAACCTGCCACTGTGGTAATGCGAGTAATTTTGCTAAGCTGGCATTTAGACGTTGTGTTTGGGGATGGTTGGGACTATATTTTTTTCTTACGCTGCAGCAGCTGGGGCAACGTAATCTGACTGCGTAAATCTTCAGCTGATGGGATGCTGTCACATTCTGAGGAAGGACCTGGTACACCCATTACTGTAGCATCATCCCTGTCAGTGGAGGTTGTAGGCAATGACATGGCAGGACATATAGTGGGGGTAGAGACAGATGAGGAGGAGGAGGACCTATGCAAAGTGTTGTGCCAATTGGATGAGTGGCAGGTGGTCATATGTAGCCTCAAGCACGTGGTACCCAAGCATCCGGTGTCTTTCCCACGCTTGATCCTCATCTGAGATAGATTACAAATAGCAACGGTGCGGTCTGCTGCACATTTCTTAACGAACTCCCAGACAGCAGACTTCCTGTACATGTGCTTTGAGACAACAGCGCTCTGCACCTGAGTAGCTGTGACTTCTGATCCCTTGGACGGGCTATGGTTGGTCATAGAGGACATTGTGCCTAGTGTTTGTTAAGCCTCCTGCTTCTCCTCACTTGACTCCTCTGTTCGATCAGGCACACAGGTGGAGTCAGTGACCTCATCATCGTCATCACCAGGTAACCAGGCCTGTGGAGGGGGGAACTGACGTATCTGAAATTGTTGAGTCTCCTGACCATGAGCCTGATGAATACATGGAGTATGACGCCTATTCGGCCATGGGATCTGAGGAGGATGAAGTTAAGGAGACTACTCCCCTGATGGCTTCTTGTAGGTGGCCTCTCCAAACGGCCAGACACCCCAGTGGTAGTCCTGGTTGTCGTATTGTTACAGGCTCTATTGCCTGTGCTGCTGTTCACCTATCAGTATCAGCCACCGCAATAATGAAGTCTGGTTGCGAGGTCACACTACCTGATGCTGGCAAGGTGCCAGTGATGCCCGAACCTGGCATGGTGCCAGTGATGCCCGAACCTGGCACGGTGCCAGTGATGCCCACGCTGAGCTTCAAGGAAGCTGTCTTCATGCCTGTTTTGGGCCAGGTGCCCTTCACGCCTGTTTTAGGCAATGAGCCCTTTATGTCTGCTGACGAGCCAGCTGTGCAAATACTGAGCTATGAGACAGCTGTGCTGTGGTCCTGCTGCGAGAGAGCTGCACCCATGTTATGCAAGACAGCTGCGCCCATGTTATGCGAGACCACTGTGCCCATGTCCCACAGTGGGTCCAGTGTTGTTCCCACCGTTGTCATGTCTGGTTTGGGCGATAAGCCCTTTATGTTTAATTTCGTCACTGAGACCTTCATGTCTGGTTCTACTAGCGAGCTGCTAGTCATGACAATGCCAAGCCACGAGACAGTTGCGCACGTGTTGTGTGGGCCAGCTGTGCCAATGTCCTGCTGCGAGACTGCTGAGGCCTCGTTAGGTTATGAGACCGATGTGCCCACATTAACACATGAGACCACTGTGCCACAGTGGGTCCAGTGTTGTTCCTACTGTTGTCTTGCCAAGTGTGGGCGATGAACCCTTCATGTGTAATTCGGGCAATGTGCCCCCAATGCCTGTTTCTGGCGATATGCCAATTTTGTCCCAGGTGGGTACTAAGTCCTTGTCTGGTTTGGGCCAAGAGCCCCTCCTGTCAGCCCCTGATTGCACGCTGTCAGGTATGTCTGTTTCTGGTCATTTGCCAGTCCTGCCGGTTAATGGAGCTACATCCAAACTGACCGGTGCTACAATCTCAAATTCTAGCCCTGTACCAGAGGGTTATATACGATCCCCATGCGGGATGTTGTTCCGTGAGGCACACTGGGCCATGATCAAGAAAGACCCTAATGTTTGGAGATGTTTTGAGGAGGATTCTGATGACTCGGATGGTCCACAGTATATTCCTCCAGAGGAGATGTGTAGAACTAGCAAGGTGCCAATAGTACCATATCCTGATGCTGTACCATGTCCTGACGATGTCCCATGTTCTGATGGTGTGCCTGGTTTAGGCGATAAGCCCTTTATGTCTGGTACAGGTGATGCTGGCGAGCTGCCAGTCTTGCCAGAAACTGGTGAGCTGTCGGTTAATCACATGTCAATCCTCGAGTCAGCGATACCTAAAGTATGTCATAAGACCTCTGTGCCCAAGTCTCACAGTGGGTCCATTGATGCGAAACCCAGCAGTGGGTGTAGGGAATCGAAGTCTTGTGTGCTCGAGAAAGCTATGTCATGTGGGGTTGTCACTAGTTCTAGATCTCGTTCCAGGAGAAGATGAAAAAAGGTGACCAACCCTGGTCAATCTGGTTCTGTGTCCAGTCTGACCGATGCAAAAATCCTGTTACCCTGTCATGTCCCTGAGGGCTTTGTGCGGTCGCCCTTTGGACTGGTGTTCCGGAAGGAGCACTGCACTGCCATTCAAAAGGACCCTCATAGACGGAGGCATCTCGGGGAGGAGGGTGACGACTCTGAGTGGGACCCCAATGGATTTTGGTGACTGTTGTTTGTGATCTGGTTTCCTGAATCCGGCTGCCATGTTTTTGTTTTGGGTGCCCGGAGGGTCACCCGTAAGGGAGAGGATTATGTTACATTTTCCCTGGTTTTGGCTGCACCCCCTGGTGGTGAAGGTGTCCACGGATCCCTCTGATTACCAAAAGTGTGGTCCCTTTACGCAGACCGCTCTTACCCTTCCGATCCTTGAATGGTCGGCAACTAGAAAGACAATTAACCAGACAATATATAAACAAGGGGTACACCAGACAGAGGTATTGAATAGAGTATTGTCACGAATCCTCTGACTACCAAGATATTGATCTCTTATGTAGCTCCTTTCTACTCTTCCGATCCTTGAATGGTCGGCAAAGCTATATAGACAATGAAGCAGGTAACAGATAAAGAAAGGGAAACACCAGACAGGGGTACAGACCAGATCACAGTCCTCCCTAGGACTTTAGTAATAGCAGAGGTAATCTGATGCGTGCTTAGGGTGCCACATAGACTGACCTCGGTACCAACGTTAAGGGCAGAACCTAGAGCAGAGTAAATGCCAATACCAGGGGTCATACACAGGAGGGTTCGTTTGCCAATGCCAAGGGTCATACACAGGAGGGTTCGTTTGCCAATGCCAAGGGTCATACACAGGAGGGTTCGTTTGCCAATGCCAAGGATCATACACAAGAGGGTTCGTTGCCAATGCCAAGGGTCATACACAGGAGGGTTCGTTTGCCAATGCCAAGGGTCATACACAGGAGGGTTCGTTTGCCAATGCCAAGGGTCATACACAGGAGGGTTCGTTTGCCAATGCCAAGGGTTATACACAGGAGGATTCGTTAGCCAAATATCCCAAGAGCTCTGCGGGAGGTGAATACCACGTCAGGCACCGGTGTAATGGTGAGACTGGGTTTTAAACCCGGCGGGTCCGCGTCACAACGCCAGCCCCGCCCCTCGGCGTCCCACGTGAGCGCACCCGAAGCGTTTACATTCGGCGCCTGGCCAGCGAGCAGCGAGGAAGCTGCTGCCAGGCGCCCCATCCCCTGACCCACCGTGACAGAAGGGCCTTTATGTCTGTTTTTCCCTGTGGTGTGTATGGCTGTGCTGTTTGGGGTCACATGGCCCAATCACATAGGCCCACTCCCTATTTATATCCCAGCAGCACAGAGCCACATTGACGGTTTGTGGAATTTCATGGTGGTTCTGTTTAGTTCATGTTCCCTGTGTTGCTGTAAAGCATTCCTGTCTCATTGTATTCTGGTTTTGACCTCGGCTGTGTTTCCTGACTATCCCTTCTGCCCACTCCTGGTAATGTATACGCTGATCTGTTGCCAACCTCTGCCTGTATGACTATTCTTGAATGTTTCATGTTTTATGTACCTTGTCTGTCTTAGTCTAGTATATATTCAGAGGCCGCTTATAAGGACCTCTTTAGTGTAGTCTGTCTTAGTTTAGTATATATTCAGAGGCCGCTTATAAGGACCTCTTTAGTGTAGTCTGTCTGTTTTGTTGACTGCCCTGCAGCCGGCTCAATTCACGAATTGTCAGGCGTATCATTGTGTTTCTGAGCGTGTCCTAAATGATCTGTCGGTCTTGAAACCTTCGGAGCTTAGTGGCTATTCAGTTCTGTTTTTTGGTGCTCCTTGGTTTTGGAGAAATCAGTCTATCCTTGTGTCCAGTCAGTAACTCACCTGCCTTAAGGGCTTCATCTCATGTTCCAAGCCACCACGATGGCCCAAGCAGGGGCAAACCATTACAGCACCTGTCTTGCACCTGACCTGTGGTCAGGTGCAAGGCTGTAGCCAATTACAAGCTTCAGGCAAGTGGAAAAGTGCATTGTGGGCGAACATGCGGCGAACACGCGGAAATGTTCAGAGTTCGTGAACAGCCGAATGGCTGATGTTCGATGCGAACTCCGAACAGATTGAACCGAACAGCTCATCCCTAGTGGTCATATGTCGCTTCAAGCATGTGGTACCCAAGCGGCTGATGTTTTTCCCACGCTTGATCCTCTTCAGACATAGCTTACAAATAGCAGCGCTGTGGTCTGCTGCACTTGTCGTGAAGAACTCCCAGACAGCAGAGTTCCTGGACGTGTGCTTTGAGACCACAGCGCTCTTCACCTGAGCAGCTCTGACATCTGATGCCTTGGACTGGCTACGGCTGCTCATAGAGGATGTTGTGTCTCGTGTTTGTTGTGCATCCTCTTCCTCCTCACTTGACTCTTCTGTTCGATCAGGCACCCAGGTGGAGTCAGTGACCTCATCATCGTCATCACCCCCTATCTCCTCGTCACTGGAGCCAACTTGGCAGTATGCTGCAGCTGCTGGGGCAACATGAGTGCCAGTTATTTGTGTGTCACTGGCACCCCCTCTCTCCAGGCTGATTATTCTCCCTTCCTCAAACTCAGAGTTTGAATCAGAGCACTGGAGTTGCTGCTCATCCTCAAGCAGCATGTCACTGTCATTGTAGTCAAACAATTCAGCTGACTCCTCCCTGTATGGTGGTGAGGCTACGGCAGGAGTAGCTGTGAACATGGAGGCTGCATTAGATGCTTTGGCAGCTGAGGTGGACTGTAAAGCACTACAAGCCTGTCTGGCAGAGGACTCAGAGGATGAGAATGGCCTGGTTAGCCAATCCACCAAATCCTCTGTATGTTGCTGCTGCTTAAGACGGCCAGCACCAGTTAGAAAGGACAAGCGTGCCCCTGCAGAGGATGCACCACGTCCACAATGACCAGAGGCACAGCATACCGACACAGAGGCTGCTTGCTCTCTTATCTGTGTCTGGGAGCGTCTGCCTGTCCTTTTTGGTCTTTCTGACATGGTGAGTGATATATAGATTAAAGATATGCAGAACTCTGCTATAAATCAGTGATTTTACTGATATTTTCCCTGCAAGTCTGCCAATGTCCTCTACTCTCTCTCTGATTCACTTCCTCTCCTGCAGGCTGCAACACCCTGATACCTGGAAAGACACAGATTCAACTCAGAATAGATAAACAGATGAACTCTGATTAAACTGTGTTATTGTATGGTATGTAGAATTAGATTAAAGATATAGCATTGTTCTGGAAAATCTGTATAAATCAGTGATACACCCTGTCCCTGATAGCAGGCAGTGCGAAGATAGAGATTCAAATTTCCAGAAGTATGCTATGCCTCAGTGATACAGCCTGATAGCCTTTGCAGTGCCAACACACAGATTAAAATTCACAGAACTCTGGTATAAGTCAGTGATACACCCTGATAGCATGGCAGCAGCTGGTAGTGCATACACACAGATTCCAATTTCCAGAACTCTGGTATAAGTCAATGATACAGCCTGATATGCAAAAAACAATCTCCTCTCCTTTCTGATTCACTCCTGCAACAAATACACGCTGGGGTGTGGGGAAGCCTTATATAGTGTGCTGCGGGATTTAGCTCTGGGCAAATTTTGCCCAATCAGGACTCTGAGCCCTGATTGGCATAGTCTTGCACCTGACCTGTGGTCAGGTGCAAGGCTGTAGCCAATTACAAGCTTCAGGCCAGTGGAAAAGTGCATTGTGGTCCGTTGTGGGCGAACACTAGGGATGAGCAGTTCGGTTCGGAGTTCGCATCGAACATAGCCTGTTCGCATGTTTGTGAACTACGAACATTTCCGCCTGTTCGCCGCGTGTTCGCCCACAATGCACCACAATGCAATTTTCCACTGGCCTGAAGCTTGTAATTGGCTGCAGCCTTGCACCTGACCACAGGTCAGGTGCAAGACAGGTTCAAGACTATGCCAATCACGGCTCAGAGTCCTGATTGGGCAAATTGTGCCCAACCATGGGCTCACAGAGCTAAGTCCCACAGCACACTATATAAGGTTTCACACAGCGCTTCAGAACGCGTTTGAGAGGAGATTGTTGTTGTGTTAGTGTGTGTTCTCACTGCTAGTCTGCCACCAGCTACTGGGGGTCTCATTTCTACAAAAATATCTGGGAATTATTCTAATCTGTGTGTTCTCACTGACACCCAGTATTTTGGGGGTCAGTAATTGCTACAAAACATTTGGGAATTGAGGTAATGTGTGTCTTGTCACTGCCAGTGCCATGCAGTATTTTGGGGGTCAGCAATTTCTACAAAATATTTGTGAACTGAGGTGATCTGTGTCTTGTCACTGCCAGTGCCACACAGTATTTTGGGGGTCAGTAATTTCTACAAAATATTTGGGAATTGAGGTGATCTGTGTCTTGTCACTGCCAGTGCCACGCAGTATTTTGGGGGTCAGTAATTTCTACAAAATATTTCGGAATTGAGGTAATGTGTGTCTTGTCACTGCCAGTGTCAGGCTGTATTTTGGGGGTCAGTAAGTTCTACAAAATATTTGTGAATTGAGGTGATCTGTGTCTTGTCACTGCCACACAGTATTTTGGGGGTCAGTAATTTCTACAAAATATTTGGGAATTGAGGTAATCTTTGTCTTGTCACTGCCACCAGCAACTATTTTGGGGGGTTAGTAATTTCTACAAAATATTTGGGAATTGAGGTAATCTGTGTGTTCTCACTGGCTGCCACCGAGTATTTTGGGGTGTCATTAATTTCTCCAAAATATCTGGGAATTATTCTAATCTGTGTTTTGTCACTGCCACCCATCAGGGGGTCTCACTGATTTATAGGAGGTTTCTGAGACTTGTAATCTGTGTCTTCTCACTGCCAGCTATCACGGGGTCCACATACTTCTAGCAGATTTCTGTGAATTGTAATCTGTGTCTTGTCACTGTTGCCAGTTATCAGGGGGTCCTATCAGGGGGTCTCACTGATTTGTAGCAGATTTCTGGGAATTGTAATTTGTGTCTTGTCACTGCCACCCATCAGGGGGTCTCACTGATTTATAGGAGGTTTCTGGGAATTGTAATCTGTGTCTTGTCACTGGCTGCCAGCTATCAGGGTGTCTCACTGAGTTATACCAGAGTTCTGGAAATCTTTAATCTTTATGCCAGAGTTGAATCAGAGTTCTGTATATATTTAATCTTTATATCACTCACCATGTCAGAAAGACCAAAAAGGACAGGCAGACGCTCTCAGACACAGATAAGAGGGCAAGCAGCCTCTGTGTCGGGAGGCTGTGCCTCTGATCGTCGTGGACGTGGTGCATCCTCTGCAGGGGCACGCTTGTCCTTTCTAACTGGTGCTGGCCGTCTTAAGCAGCAGCAACATACAGAGGATTTGGTGGATTGGCTAACCAGGCCATCCTCATCCTCCGAGTCCTCTGCCAGCCAGGCTTGTACTGCTTTACAGTCCACCTCAGCTGATTATACTCTAATGCAACCTCCATGTCCACAGCTACTCCTGCCGTAGACTCACTAGCACTCACGGAGGAGTCAGCTGAATTGTTTGACTACAATGACAGTGACATGCTGCTTGAGGATGCACAGCAAGTACAGTGCTCTGATTCAATCTCTGAGGATGATGAAGGGAGTATAATCAACCTAGAGGAAGGGGGTGCCAGTGATGACACACAAATAACTGGCACTCATGTTTCCCCAGCAGCTGCAGCATACTGCCAAGTTGGCTCCAGTGACGAGGAGATAGGGGGTGATGATGACAATGATGATGGGGTCACTGACTCCACCTGGGTGCCTGATCGAACAGAGGAGTCAAGTGAGGAGGAGGCACAACAAACACGAGGCACAACATCCTCTATGACCAAGCGTAGCACTAGCCAGTCCAAGGCATTAGATGTCAGAGCTGCTCAGGTGCAGAGCGCTGTTATCTCAAAGCACACATCCAGGAACTCTGCTGTCTGAGAGTTGTTTAAGAAATGTGCAGCAGACCCCACCATTGCTATTTGTAATCTATGTCAGATGAGGCTCAAGTGTGGAAAAGACACCGTACCCTTGGGTACCACGTGCTTGAGGCGACATATGACTACCTGCCACGCATCCCGTTGGCGCAAAACTTTGAGTAGGTCCTCCTCATCTGTCTCTACCCCAACTGTATGTCCTGCCAGATCATTGCCTGCTACAACCTCCACTGACAGGGATGATGCTACAGTAATGGATGTACCAGGTCCTTCCTCACAATGTGACAGCATCCCATCAGCTGAACATTAACGCAGTCCGATTACGTTGCCCCAGCTGCTGCAGCATAAGAAAAAATATAGTCCCAACCATTCCCAAGCACAGAGTCTAAATGCCAGCTTAGCAAAATTACTTGCATTGCAGCTGCTGCCTTTCCAGCTGGTGGACTCTGCTACCTTCCGTGAATTTGCTGAATGTGCTGTACCACAGTGGCGTGTTCCAAAACGCCATTACTTTTCACGAAAGGCCATTCCAGCACTATACCAGCACAATTGGTAAAGGTAGTCAGCAGCAAGGTGCATGTGACTTTAGACACGTGGTCCAGCAAGCATGGACAGGGTAGTTACATTTCCTTCACGGCACACTGGGTAACTCTGATTGCAGCTGGGAGGGATCCAAGACGGGGCTCTGTGCTGGAGCTTGTTTATCCACCACGCCTCCAGAAAGATGCTTGTATGAGGTCTGTCTGCTCCCCCACCACCTCTCCCTCTTCCTCCTCCTCCTTCTGTGTCTCTGGTGAAGTGGCAGTTAAACCGATGCGTGACAGGGGCTACGCGATGGTTCAAGCAAAAATATGCCATACTGTGCTTGAGCTGGTTTGTTTAGGGGGACAGGAGCCACACCGGGCCAGAAATTCTGTCAGCTCTGCAGGGGCAGGTGCAGAGATGGTTAACACCACGGCAGCATCAGCTGGGAATGGTCGTCTGTCATAATGGCAGCAACCTTCTCTCCGCCTTACGCCTGGGTAAGTTGACGCATGTACCATGCCTAGGACATGTCCTAAATCTGGTGGTACAGCATTTCCTAAACAGGTACCCAGGGCTGGCAGAGCTTCTCAGCCAGGCCAGAAAACTCTGCAGCCATTTCAGATGGTCATTCCCAGCAAGTGTTCGCCTGGTAGAAATTCAAAGAGAATTCCACCTTCCCACAAACCGTCTGATTTGTGACATGCCCACCAGGTGGAACTCGACATTAGCAATGCTGCAGCGTCTGCACAAGCAGCAGGGGCCATCAACGAGTACCTGTGTGAGTATGGCACAAGGACAGGTTCAGGTCAACTTGGTATTTTTTCCCCCCGCAGTGGCTGATGATCAAGGATGCATGCACTGTTTGAGGAGGAAACGAGGATGGTGAGCAGGGACAGTGCATGCATCAGTGACACAATTCCTTTAGTGTCCCTGCTGGAGCACACTCTGCGGGGAATTATAGATGTGGCTCTAGAGGCAGAGCAGCGGGAGGAAGAGGAGGCCTTCCCTAGCTCTCAAGGCCCCAGTCTTTCTGCAGACAGCATTCCAGAGGGTTCTCTGGAAGAGGAGGAGGAATATTTAAGTACTGGGGGCATTGAAGGTGGGGATTCCTCAAGGGAGGGTTTTGTGTGCCCAGAAACAAAAGGACTAGTACATGGCTGGGAGGAGGAAGTGCATGATGGGGTCATCCTCCTCATTGACCATGAAGATTCGGAAGCTAATGCCACCTCCAACCTACGCTGCATGGACACCCTTATCCTGCAAAGCCTGCTAAAGGACCCCAGGATTCGTGCTATCAAGGAGAGGGATCATTACTGGTTGGCAACCCTTCTTGATCCACGATACAAGGGTAAAGTTGCAGAGCTCATCCTGCCCGCACAGAGGGAGCACAGGATAAAAACTTGAGGACGCTCTAAAGCGACACTTGTGTAACAACTTTTCAGGCACTGGTAGGTTACCAAGCGATGACACAGGTGCTTCTGAGGCTGCGAATGATCAGAGGAATAGTGGTGAAGGCCAGGGCCGCTTGACTGATGCCTTTTTACATTTTTTTAGTCCACGACGCCCAGGGACGTCAAATGTATTGCCAGTGTCTTTACCATATGGTGCAGGACTACCTAGGGGCAAGGGCAGACCTGGATACCTTTCCAGCAGATGATCCACTGGCTTTCTGGGTGTTGAGATTGGATCACTGGCCAGAATTTAGCCAATACGCTATGCAGCTACTAGGTTGCCCTTAATCTAGTGTGCTTTCTGAAAGGACGTTTAGTGCCGCTGGAGGTTTGTCACAGACAAAAGAGTGCGTCTGTCCACCGACTCTGTAGACCGGCTGACATTTATAAAAATGAATCAGTCCTGGATCAGCAGCTCTAAATCCCCTGATGCTGACGTAACGGAATAGATCGGGAATGTCTTCTGCATTCACAAAACCTCCAGCACTGAACTCTTCCACAATACCACAAAGGGGTTACGGTGCGAAGGCACTTGCTGCCATGAAAGGCACAATATTTGGCTGCACTGGCGCCTGTGCCACATTTATATCATTTTAATTTTTTGAACCGCAGGGTCCAACCCTGCACTCTTCCACAATACCACCAAAGGGTTACGGTGTGACGGCACTTGCTGCCATGAAAGGCACAATATTTGGCTGCACTGACGCCTGTGCCACATTTATATCATTTGAATTTTTTGAACCGCAGGGTCCAACCCTGCACTCTTCCACAATACCACAAAAGGGTTATGGTGTGAAGGCACTTGCTGCCATGAAAGGCACAATATTTGGCTGCATTGACGCCTTTACCAGATTCATATCTTTTTAATATAGGACCGCATGGTCCATCCCTGCACTCTTCCACAATACCACATAGGGGTTACTGTATGATGGCACTTGCTGGCCTGGCACCAAAAGCACAATATCTGGGTGCACTGACGCCTTTACCAGATTCATATCCTCAGAGGGGTTACTGTGTGACGGCACTGTTCCCAACGCTAAAGGCCCAATTTTAAAGCACCTATTGTTACTTTCATCCAAAGCCTGCATAAGTTTCACCATATTTTTGCCAAAAAATCACTAAACTTTTTCTGCGCGTCCTAAAATGTCTTTTCATACAGGCTGCCGCCCCAAGCAGTTGTTTATGAATAGATTCAAGGAAAAGCATTTACCGTCTTTTGAAACGTCGTTTTTTTTTTTTAAATATATCTATACATCCTAGAAATCCGCCACTTCACGGGCAGGTTATGGGGACCTCCTAGGCATGATATTTGAAGGAATTTTTCGTTTTTATTTTTAACCCTTATTTCATGGAAAACTCACTGTCCCTTTAAAAACATTTTTACTTTTTGTCCTTGTTTCCTGTCCCCCAGGGCAGTACCCAGACCCCCATACACCTTTTATGGCAAATATCTAGCATATATGCCCTCTTGGAGGGCACTCTAAAAATCAAACTTTGAGTCCCATTGACTTGTATTGAGTTTGTGTTCGAGTTCGAATTCGAACCTTTGAAAAGTTCGAGTTCGAATGCGAACCGAACTCGGGGGTGTTTGGCTCATCCCTAGCGAACACGCGGCGAACACGCGGAAATGTTCTCGGTTCGAATGGCCAAACGTCCAATGTTCGAATTGAACTCCTGTTCGAATCGAACCGCCAGCCGATCCCTAGTTCTAAGTATCCAGTCACAGTATTCAGGCAATCCTTTTTACCTGCATTGCCTGCTCATTATCCCTGCTGTGTTTTGTATATATCAGCAATAAACAGGACTGTTTATGCACCATATCCTGGCTTCCTCCAATATATCACCGCATCCTGGGCTCGCACCCTCGCCATCCCGTGACATTAGAGGGCCGTGTCTGCCTAATGTTTTAGCAACAAGGTGTGGGAAATGTTGAATCCCATAGGCTTCAATGTTAAAAATATTCCTGTTTTAATTCAATATCTAATAAACCGTTGCTTAAGTATCTCTTTATTTTTATATTTTTTAAGCATTTTTTTTAAAAGAAAATCCTTTTTTTTCAAACATTTTGCAAACATTGTAAAAAGTTCGAAGTTTGCGAACTTTCGAACAGCCGATATTCGAATCGAACAGAATCGAACCGGCAGCTCATCCCTAATCTTGGTAAGGGGCAGGGACGTGCAGTCAGAGGTGGCAGGGGAGGCGGAGCCATAAATGGTTATGTTGAAAAACTTTCTCATACTCACCTCTCCACGCTCCCTCCCTGTGCTTGCTTCTTCTCTCTCTCTCTTCTGCTTTTTTTCACTTCAGTTTGCCGGCTGCTGTGTGTGTGTGTTTCACTACACAGACAGCAGGGGCAGCACTGAGCCAGCCTAGGCTACACAATTTGCGCAGCTCTACGCTACGCTGATTGTGAAGCCCAAGCTGGTGGCAGGCACTCTCTCCTGGGCCTCTAGGCACGGAGAGCAAATGAAAGCTTCAGCCAATGGGAAAGCTCCATTGGTCTCAAGCATTTCCTTTTTAAAAAAAATAAATAAATAAAACGTCACCATGGGAGGCAGAGCTCCTCATGGTTTGATTGACGCAGGACAGTCATGTGACCGTCCTGGTCAATCAAAGGGGCATTGCCATGGTGGCCCATAGGATGAGTGCTTTTTTTCCATCCTTAGAAAATAACAAAGCAATGTGGTTAACAAGTGACACTGACTGACCACATGATCTACAATATGAGTAAATGTTATTATAGGGATTGCCTTAATCAACCTACAATGGCTGTGTTGGTTTACACACATGTATCTATCAGTCACATCAGAAAGCAAATAGCAGCACATGCTTGTGATTAAAATAATCTGTTCTGATCCCAACTGATCACAAAAATCCTAGAAATCTCCTCTTTCACAAAGCATTTCCTGAAATAATTTATTACAATGCTGCCAGCAAATCTGTGAGTCAGCACACCTTCATAGCATAACCCAAACAAAAAAAGAAGTTCTCTTCTTTTATTTTATCCAATATTCTGCAAACTTGGTATCATCTGGTCCCATAGGGAATAGACAGTCAGGGTTATTCAGAGAGCGTGAAAAGCAGGAGAATGACTGGAGAATGACTGGAGAATGAAAAATTCTAGGTCAAAATAGCCGATTTGGAAAGTGAGATGAAGGGGAGAATCTTTCTGGTTTGGCTATTTTGACCTAGAATTTTTCATTCTCCAGTCATTCTCCAGTCATTCTCCTGCTTTTCACGCTCTCTGAATAACCCAGAGTGTTTTTTAAGTTTGCAGTTGATCCTACTGGTTAAAAATTGCAATCCATCACAAAAAAAGAACAAATAATTAATTGTGAGGGGGGGTGAAAAAAAATTAAACCAGTTACGATAACAAGTCTCAGCTTTATCATAAATAGAAGTTATCACATGGACTTGATGGATTTTAAACGTTACATATATATTAGTGAGTGAACACAAGTTACTGTTTAGTAAACAGACCCCTGAATCTCTCTCCCTCTTGCTGTGCCCAACAGATGGAGTGAATTAGGATGGTACCTGGGTGAGGGGTGAGCAGATCTGCAGCTTCCAGCTGGAATTGGTGACTTCCCTTTACATTACTTAACATGTTGATGTATCACATAGGGCAGTAAGTCCTGCTGGAGTAGATGGCGGTGACAGTTTGGGGTTTTATAGCTGAATAAGCGGGGGAGGGGAAGGGATCTGTCTGTCTGCTAGAAATCTGTCTACAGTTGATTTTCTTTTTTTTTTTGAGAGAGAAAAGTGTTGCTGAAATCTTAAAACATCCACATTCATTTTACAACCGTATCCAGTTACTCCACCTGCAAAGCAAGGGCAGGAAAAATAGCAAACAAGCAGGATCATTTGGGGTTTAATTGCCAAAGCCCCGCTTAACACATTTCATTCCTAACTTTGGCACATTCCCCCCAAATTGGATTGCACCCCAAGAGTTGCATGCTCTTAGAACTGTAAAAAAAGAAAAAATGCGAACTTTACTTTATAAATAGTGAAACTCTATTCTCCTATATAACGATAATCAAATTCTGTAAATTGCTACTGCGAAACCCTGTGTATATCTGGCTCTGATACTAGCCAGTGCCTCACCAGCCACTGACCTCACCGCACATCACTGGTAAGGGGGTGTCTGGAGAGCCAGGACAGGCGGAAGGAGCGGGTTCCCGTCACAGGGTTACACTTCAAGTATGCAAGTGTTCCTACATTTCTGCTCATTGTTGGTTCAATTATAGTGCTGTCAGGGTAAGTATGACTGCACTAAAACAAAAAACATGTTGCATTGGTTATAATATAGTTTTTCCAGCTGTGGTTAAAATTAATTATAAATACATGTGGCTAATCTTAGCAGTTCAGTAAATAATACAATTATGCAATATATGGGTGTCAGTAGTTTATGATTACTAGTCACAATTATTAGCAAATAATATAACATTTTCTCATGCTGTGTCACATAGCTCTGTACTCATGTTAGGCTAAATACACACCCAGACGCATATGTCTAACTGCACTATTTCTCTCCCTATCACACACACACACCTTCACACACCCAGACACACCTTAAATATCAGACAAAACACAAACCGCAGTCACTCACCATCCTCCCCCTTTATATTCTCTTCTTGACACTTGAGTATCAGTAGATGATACCAGAATATGGGTTCAGATTTTAGACATAAATGTTGTCATAGATTGGAGTTTATGGGACAGTCAATTAAAGGAGGATACACATGCTGACAAAGTAGCTAGATAATGTTGACAAGGAGACATAGAAGACACAAGACTGATAGATAATGACAGTTTATGAAAGCAATTTAAGGGGTTATTCAAAGAGCGCCGAATTAGCCACGAAATTGCACCAATCAGCTATTCAAAAAGCTGGCAATTCACCAAATCTTGGTGAATTGCCAGCAAAATACAGTCATCTTCGGCGGCAGTGAAATTCCCCATAGAAAAGTAATGGTTAATCTATTCAGATAAAACTGAACAGCACGATATGTCAATAAAATGCCCTGATTTTTGTGGTTTCCTTCGACAGGTTTAGACAGGCGAATCCCATTGGTTTCAATGCAAAAAAAAATTCCCCTTTTTTCTTAAATATTTATTCAACTGTTAATCTTTATATTTTTTTGGGGGGGTTTTAGGCATTTTTGGGGGGTTCGGCAAAATGTTTTTCTTCTGATTTTTTTGCTTTAAATGGCCCTTTTTTTCTGTAACAGACCTTTTTATTGTTATTCATAGGACCTTATATGTTATTTCCATGCAGTAATGTGGTGCAATAATACATTTCTGTTGTACTAACCTGCTACATACAGGGTTATTCAAAAATATCCGAATTGTGGCCGAAAGGTAACCGAACAGTGAAATTCAGCGTACGGTTACCTTTCCTGGCCATTCAGCTAGTCAGAGATCAGGCAGTTTGCCAAATATTGGTGAATTGCCAGCAAAATACGGTGATCTTCGGTGGCAGTGAAATTCCCCATAGAGAAGCAATGCTTCATCTATTCAGAAAACAAAAACCAGCAGTGAATAGTTGACGAATTGCCCTGCTGTTCATTTGGCAGATTTATTCAGGCGAATCCCTTAGGCTTCAATGTTAAAAATATTCCCGTTTTAATACAATATCTAATAAACCGTTGATTATAATATTATGCAGTAAAAAGTCTCTTTTATTTTTAGGATTTTTTGGGTTTTTTAACCCTTTCGCTGCTGAGGCATTTCACGCCTGTGTGCTGAGCTCATTTTTACCGGTTTCGCTCATCATGTTTAAATGCGTTTTGGAGCCTTATATAATATGTCTGGGTCATATAATAAAATATTGTTCTTTCCAGCAGACTCGGAAGATTCATAATATATCATTATTTTATGTATACGTCATGTTCTGTCTATATTATAACAAAAAATGTAATAAAATTTGAATTTTCAATAATTTACAATGTGTAAAGTTTTTTTCACATTTTAACATGCAAGCGTTTGCGGTTATACAGCCAGGTCCAGAAATATTGGGACATCGACACAATTCTAACATCTTTGGCTCTATACACCACCACAATGGAGTTGGAATGAAACATACACAATGTGCTTTAACTGCAGACTGTCAGCTTTAATTTGAGGGTATGTACATCCAACTTAGGTGAACGGTGTAGGACTTACAGCAGTTTGCAGATGTGCCTCCCACTTGTTAAGGGACCAAAGGTAATGGGACTATTGGCTTCTCAGCTGTTCCATGGCCAGGTGTGTGATATTCCCTCATTACCCCAATTACAATGTGCAGATAAAAGGCCCAGAGTTCATTTCAAGTGTGCTATTTGCATTTGGAATCTGTTGCTGTCAACTCTCAAGATGAGATCCAAAGAGCTGTCACTATCAGTGAAGCAAGCCATCATTAGGCTGAAGAAAGAAAACAAACCCATCAGAGAGAAAGCAAGAACATTAGGCGTGGCGAAAACAACTGTTTGGAAAATTCTCAAAAAGAAGGAACGTACCGGTGAGCTCAGCAACACCAAAAGACCCGGGAGACCACTGAAAACAGCTGTGGTGGATGACCAAAGAATTCTTTCCCTGGTGAAGAAAACACCCTTCACAACAGTTGGCCAGATCAAGAACACTCTCCAGGAGGTAGGTGTATGTGTGTCAAAGTCAACAATCAAGAGCAGACTTCACCAGAGTGAATAAAGAGGGTTCACCACAAGTTGTAAACTATTGGTGAGCCTCAAAAACAGGAAGGCCAGATTAGAGTTTGCCAAACAACACCTGACAAAACCTTCACAGTTCTGGAACAAGATCCTATGGACAGATGAGACCAAGATCAACTTGTACCAGAGTGATGGGAAGAGAAGAGTATGGAGAAGGAAAGGAACTGCTCATGATCCTAAGCATACCAACTCATCAGTGAAGCATGGTGGTGGTAGTGTCATGGCGTGGGCATGTATGGCTGCCAATGGAACTGGTTCTCTTGTATTTATTGATGATGTGACTGCTGACAAAAGCAGCAGGATGAATTCTGAAGTGTTTGGGCAATATTATCTGCTCACATTCAGCCAAATGCTGCAGAACTCATTGGACGGCGCTTCACAGTGCAGATGGACAATGACCCAAAGCATACTGCAAAAGCAACCAAAGAGTTTTTGAAGGGACAGAAGTGGAATGTTATGCAATGGCCAAGTCAATCACCTGAACTGAATCCCATTGAGCATGCATTTCACTTGCTGAAGACAAAACTGGAGGGAAAATGCCCCAAGAACAAGCAGGAACTGAAGACAGTTGCAATAGAGGCCTGGCAGAGCATCACCAGGGATGAAACCCAGCATCTGGTGATGTCTATGCGTTCCAGACTTCAGGCTGTGATTGACTGCAAAGGATTTGCAACCAAGTTTTAAGAAGGGAAAGTTTGATTTATGATTATTATGCTGTCCCATTACTTTTGGTCCCTTAACAAGTGGGAGGCACATCTGCAAACTGATGTAAGTCCTACACCGTTCACCTGAGTTGGATGTACATACCCTCAAATTAAAGCTGACAGTCTGCAGTTAAAGCCCATTGTGTTTGTTTCGTTCCAACTCCATTGTGGTGGTGTATTGAGCCAAAGATGTTAGAATTGTGTTGATGTCCCAATATTTCTGGACCTGACTGTATAACACAGACGTATACATTAATTATACCGCAGAGAGGCACTTCCCAGCAGTGTGTGGATTCTTAGGCTGGGATCAGACTAGCGCATTTTTAACATGCGTTTAGGCGCACTTAATCACGGCCGCAGTAGCAGCAAATGACGCGCAATGACGGACAATACACGAAGTACAGCTGCACGAAAGTCCGGCCGCGCAACGCAAGTGGAAAATGAACCAATTTTTTTGAGAACGCAGAACTGCTAGTACTGACGTACAGAATGCGCTGCGGTGGGATAGCAGCGTGTATGCGTGATTAGGAGACATCAGACGCTGCTCATGTCCGGCCAACATAACGTCCAGACACCCAAAGTTTCCTGGTTTGGATCCGTAACAAATCACACACGAAAATGCGCATCGTATGATCGTTTTCGCACATTCCGTGAAAAAATACGTCAATGCGTTCGGACGCACTTTTTGACTGTCGCTGCAAGTAATGCGTTCATTTGACCCTAGCCTTATGCTGCATTAATTATACCGCAGAGAGGTGCTACCCCGCAGTGTGTGGATTCACATGCTGCATTATTTATTATGAAGAGAGACGCTTCCCAGCATTGTGCGGATTCATATGCTGCATTAATATTTTTTTTTATTTGTTTTAAATCATTTTATTTGTTCTGATTTTTTTTTGTTTTCTTTTCAGATAATTTTGTTCAGCTTTTTTTACGTTTTAAAACCTTTTTGTTCTGGTTTTTATTTTTAAAGTAAGACCATTTGGGTCAGTTTTGCAGTTTTTAAATAATTTTGTTCATTTTTGTTCCTTTCATACCATTTTAATAAGATTAAATAAAGTTGTGCAATGCATATTCATAAGAAAAAAAGAATTTTTATTTAATAAAAAACAATAGAAACGGCAGAATTACCGTATCGACAGAAATATCGGATCAACTGAAATACCATTTGTTTAAGTCAAAACGAATAGACACTTTGAAACGAATAGAACAGACGATCCGAAAAACACGAAAATTTCCGATATCACGATAAAAAGTCGATACGAAAAACGAGCCGAAACGAAAATCTTAAAAACCCACACGAACCCGAGCACAAAATGGAACAAAAAAAAAATCGGTGCACATCCCTAATTTTATTTGCTGCAATTCACGGTTTTCGCCGACCTCTGATAACAGATTCAGCGTCTCCAGTTTTTGCTAATTACGGTGATTATTATCGCTATATAGGGAATTCACCATATTTTCAGCAAAATTGATTTCTCAGAAATGTGACAAAAAGCAAATGACCTGTAGATGAACAGACCCTTTAGATTTTAACTTCCATAATAACCCCTAAAATGCCATTAACCCCTTAAGGACAGGAGCAATTTTACAAGTTTGGAACACTTTGAACACTTCTAAAAGTAGAATTTCAGCTATTCGGCTGTTCAACCATAATTAAGCTCTTGTATAATAAGGGTGGGTACACTTAATATGTATCATTTTGTTCAGGAGAAATAGGGCTAACATTTTCCATCAAAGATTTATATATAAAATATATTTTAATATGAAGAAAAATCTAAAAACTAGGAGAAAATAGAAAATGTTACTGTTTTCAAAGTTCTGCATTGTATTTTCAGTATGAATGACATCATAAGCTTAGCATATACTGAATTAAAATACATATATTTGTGTTCAGCAATGTCTCGCGAGGTCAACGGTAGGGATGAGCCGAACACCCCCGAGTTCGGTTCGTATTCGAACCCGAACTCTCCAAATGTTCGAATCCGAACTCGAACTCGAACTCAATACAAGTCAAAGGGGCTGAAAATTCGATTTTTAGAGTGCCCTCCAAGAGTGCATATATGCTAGATATTTGCCATAAAAGGTGTATGGGGGTCCGGGTAGTGCCCTGGGGGACAGGAAACAAGGACAAAAAGTTTAAAAAAAACTTTTTAAAGGGACAGTGAGTTTTCCATGAAATAACGGTTAAAAATAAAAATGAAAAATTCATTCAAATATCGTGCCTAGGAGGTCCCCATAACCTGCCCGTGAAGTGGCGAATTTCTAGGATGTATAGAAACACTTAAAAACAAAAAAGTTACTTTTCAAAAGACGGTAAATGGTTTTCCTTTAATCTTTCCACAAACAACTGCTTGGGGCGGCAGTCTGTATGAAAAGAGGAGACATTTTCGGAAACGTAGAAAAAGTTTAGTGATTTTTTGACTAAATTATTGTGAAACTTATGCAGGCTTTGGATGAAAGTAACAATAGGTGCTTTAAAATTGGGCCTTTAGCGTCAGCAACAGTGCCGTCACACTGTAACCCCTCTGAGGATATGAATCTGATACAGGTGTCAGTGGCAGTGCACCCAAATATTGTGCTTTTGGTGCCAGGCCTGCAAGTACTATCAAACAGTAACCCCTCTGTAGTATTGTGGAAGAATGCAGGGGTGGACCTTGCGGTCCTATATTAACCACTTCGCTGCTGAGGACGCGCTGAGCGCGTCCTCCCATTGGGGTCAGCGTTCGGCCGGGTTCCGGCCGATCGCTGGCCCCTCCGGTGCGGGCTGACATCCTGGATGTCAGCCCGGCATCCGGAACAGCAGCCGCCAGAATTAGGTGTCATCGCGGGGGCGCGATGACACCTAATTCAGGCGCCCCCCCCGCATGTGCGGAGGAGGCGCCTGAAAGGGAGGGGGGGAGGTCCTTCGGACCTCTCTCCCTCCCGATCGGCAGCGCACAGGGGGTTAACCCAGGTATCATTTGGAAGTGCACAGCCTGCCCTTCCAAATGATGCCTGGCATTAACCCCTGGGGAGCTGGATCGCGAATCGGCGCTGAAAAGCGCCGGTTCGCGATCCTTTCCCGGAGCTGGCCAACATCTTGGATGTCGGCCAAGCCTCCGGGAACTCCCCCTGAGGACTGGCGTCATCGTGCTACGCACGATGACGCCAGTCCTGGACTTAACCCTTGACTGCCACCAACGGTGGAGATAGGGAGTTCCAATGAACTCCCTATCTCCCGATCCGTGGCAGCTAGGGGTTAGATTTTGGTATGGTTGGATCGGCCAGAGCATGGCCGTTCCAACGATACCAAACATGAAAGTGAAAAATTTTGTAAAAAAAAAAAAAAAATTAAAAATAAAAAAAAAAAAAAATTAAAAAAAAATATTAAAAAAAAAAAAATAAACACTTTTTTTTTTTTTTTGGTTTGTTAATGCAGCAATATTGTTCCCATTTCAATTATAATGTGAACAATGATGTTGCACTAACGATTTTTGTATGCGGTGCGTTTGTTAAAAATAGTGTCATTTTCCCCAAAAAAAAATGTAACGAGACCCCATCTCTAATTTTTTTAACAAGCGCACCCCATACAAAATATAACCGCAATTGCTCGCATGTTAAAATGTGGAAAAAAACACTTTACACGTTGTAAATTATTGAAAATACATATTTTATTGCATTTTTTGTTATAATATACAGACATGACATAACGTATACATATAATAATGACATATTATGAATCTACCGAGTCTGACGGAAAGAACGATATATAATATGTCTGGGTCATATACTAAAATAAGCCTTCAAAACACGTTTAAACATGATGCGCAAAACAGGTAAAAATGACCTCAGCACAGGGGCGGGAAAAGCCTCAGCAGCGAAAGGGTTAAAAAGATATGCATCTGTTTAAGGCATCAGTGCACCCAGATATTGTGCTTTTGGTGCCAGGCCAGCAAGTGCATTCATATAGTAACCCCTCTGTGGTATTGTGGAAGAATGCAGGGGTGGATCATGTGGTCCTATATTAAAAGATATGAATCTGGTAATGGGTGTCAGTGCACCCAGATATTGTGCTTTAGGTGCCAGACTGCCAGGCCAGCAAGTACTGTCATACAGTAACCCCTCTGTAGTATGGTGGAAGAATACAGGGGTAGACCTTGCGGTCCTATATTAAACAGATATGCATCTGTTTAAGGCGTCAGTGCACCCAGATATTGAGCTTTTGGTGCTAGGCCAGCAAGTGCATTCATACAGTAACCCCTCTGTGGTATTGTGGAAGAATGCAGGGGTGGACCATGTGGTCATATATTAAAAAGCTATGAATCTGGTAATGGGCGTCAGTGCACCCAGATATTGTGCTTTTGGTGCCAGACTGCCAGGCCAGCAAGTACTATCATACAGTAACCCCTCTGTAGTATTGTGGAAGAAAGCAGGGGTGGACCTTGCGGTCCTATATTAAAAAGATATGCATCTGGTAATGGGCGTCAGTGCACCCAGATATTGTGCTTTTGGTGCCAGACTGCCAGGCCTGCATGTACTATCATACAGTAACCCCTCCGCAGTATTGTGGAAGAATGCAGGGGTGGACCTTGCGGTCCTATATTAAAAAGATATGCATCTGTTAAAGGCGTCGGTGCACCCAGATATTGTGCTTTTGGTGCCAGGCCAGCAAGTGCATTCATACAGTAACCCCTCTGTGGTATTGTGGAAGAATGCAGGGGTGGACCATGTGGTCCTATATTAAAAAGATATGCATCTGGTAAAGGCGTCAGTGCACCCAGAAATTGTGCTTTTGGTGCCAGGCCTGCAAGTGCCATCATAATACAGTAACCCCTCTGTAGTATTGTGGAAGAGTGCAGGGTTGGACCCTGCAGTTCAAAAAATTAAAATGATATAAATCTGGCACAGGCGTCAGTGCAGCCAAATATTGTGCCTTTCATGGCAGCAAGTGCCTTCACACCGTAACCCTTTTGTGGTATTGTGGAAGAGTTCAGTGCTGGAGGTTTTGTGAATGCAGAAGACATCCCTGATCTATTCCGTTACTTCAGCATCAGGGGATTGATAGCTACTGATCCAGGAGTGATTCATTTTTATAAATGTCAGCCGGTCTGCAGAGTCGGTGGACAGACACACTCTTTTGTCTGTGAAAAAAACCTCCAGCGGCACAGAACATCCTTTCAGAAAGCACGCTAGATGAAGGGCAACCTAGTAGCTGCATAGCATATTGACTAAATTCTGGCCAGTGATCCAATCTCAACACCTAGTAAGCCAGTGGATCATCTGTTGGAAACGTATCCAGGTCTGCCCTTGCCCCTAGGTAGTCCTGCACCAAACGGTGAAGACGCTGGCAATGGGTGCCTACATTTGATGTCCCTGGGTGTCGTGGGCTAAAAAATTATAAAAATGCATCAGTCAAGCGGCCCTGGCCTTCACCACTATTTCTCTGATCATCCACAGCCTCAGAAGCACGTGTGGCAACACTTGGTAACCTACCAGTGCCTGAAAAGGTGTTACACAAGTGTCGCTTTAGAGTGTCCTCAAGTTTTTTCATCCTGTGCTCCCTCTGTGCGGGCAGGATGAGCTCTGCAACTTTACCCTTGTATTGTGAATCAAGAAGGGTTGCCAACCAGTAATGATCCCTCTCCTTGATAGCACGAATCCTGGGGTCCTTTAGCAGGCTTTGCATTATAAGGGAGCCCATGCAGCAAAGGTTGGAGGTGGCATTAGCTTCCGAGTCTTCCTGGTCAATGAGGATGACCCCCATCGTGCACTTCCTCCTCCCAGCCACGCACTACCCCATGTGTATCTGGGCACACGAAACCCTCCCTTGAGGAATCTCCACCTTCAATGCCCCCAGTGCTTAAATATTCCTCCTCCTCATCCTCCTCCTGTCTGATCTCAGTAGGACCCGCTGGAATGCTTTCTGCGGAAAGACTGGGGCCTTCAGAGCTACGGAAGGCCTCCTCTTCCTCCTGCTGCTCTGCCTCTAAAGCCATATCTATAATTCCCCGCAGAGTGTGCTCCAGCAGGAACACTAAAGGAATTGTGTCACTGATGCATGCACTGTCCATGCTCACCATCCTCGTTGCCTCCTCAAATGGTGACAGTACAGTGCATGCATCCTTGATCATCAGCCACGGTGGGGGGGAACCATGTTGACCTGAACCTGTCCTTGTGCCATACTCACACAGGTACTCGTTGATGGCAATCTGCTGCTTGTGCAGACGCTGCAGCATTGCTAATGTCGAGTTCCACCTGGTGGGCATGTCACAGATCAGACGGTTTGTGGGAAGGTGGAATTTTCTGCCAGGCGAACGCTTGCTGGAATGACCATCTGAAGTGGCTGCAGACTTTTCTGGCCTGGCTGAGAAGCTCTGGCAGCCCTGGGTACTTGGTTAGGAAACGCTGTACCACTAGATTTAGGATGCGTGCTAGGCATGGTACATGCGTCAATTTACCCTTGCGTAGGGCGGAGAGAAGGTTGCTGCCATTATCACAGACGATCATTCCCAGATGAAGCTGGCATGATGTTAACCATCTCTGCACCTGGCCCTGCAGAGCTGACAGAATTTTTGGCCCGGTGTGGCTCCTGTCCCCTAAACAAACCAGCTCAAGCACAGAATGGCTTCTTTTTGCTTGAGCCATTGCGTAGACCCTGTCAGGCGTCAGTTTAACTGCCACTTCGCCAGAGACACAGAAAGAGGAGGAGGAAGAGGGAGAGGTGGTGGTGGTGGTGGAGCAGACAGACCTCATACAAGCAGCTTTCTGGAGGCGTGGTGGATGAACAAGCTCCAGCACAGAGCCCCGTCTTGGATCCCTCTCAGCTGCAATCAGTTACCCAGTGTGCCGTGAAGGAAATGTAACGACCCTGTCCATGCTTGCTGGACCACGTGTCTAAAGTCACATGCACCTTGCTGCTGACTGTCTTTCCCAATGACTCGATAACATTGTCTTCCACCTGCTGGTATAGTGCTGGAATGGCCTTGCGTGAAAAGTAATGGTGTTTTGGAACCTGCCACTGTGGTACAGCACATTCAGCAAATTCACAGAAAGGAGCAGAGTCAACCAGCTGGAAAGGCAGCAGCTGCAATGCAAGTAATTTTGCTAAGCTGCCATTTAGACGCTGTGCTTGGGGATGGTTGGGACTATATTTTTCCTTACGCTGCAGCGGCTGCGGCAACGTAATATGACTGTGTAAATCTTCAGCTGATGGGATGCTGTCACATTGTGAGGAAGGACCTGGTACATCCATTACTGTAGCATAATCCCTGTCAGTGGAGGTTGTAGGCAATGACATGGCAGGACATACAGTTGGGGTAGAGACAGATGAGGAGGAGGAGGACCTACGCAAAGTTTTGCGCCAACGGGATGTGTGGCAGGAGGTCATATGTCACCTCAAGTACGTGGTACCCAAGTGTCCGGTGTCTTTCCCACACTTAAACCTCATCTGACATAGATTACAAATAGCAACGGTGGGGTCTGCGGCACATTTCTTAAAGAACTCCCAGCAGACAGCAGAGTTCCTGCGTTTGTGCTTTGAGACAACAGCGCTCTGCACCGGAGCAGCTCTGACATCTGATGCCTTGGACTGGCTAGTGCTACGATTGGTCATAGAGGATGTTGTGCCTCGTGTTTGCTGTGCCTCCTCCTCCTCCTCCTCCTCCTCACTTGATTCCTCTGTTCGATCTGGCACCCAGGTGGAGTCAGTGACCTCATCATCAATGTCATCTTCACCCCCTATCTCCTCGTCACTGGAGCCAACTTGGCAGTATGCTGCAGCTGCTGGGGCAACATGAGTGCCAGTTATTTGTGTGTCATCACTGGCACCCCCTTCCTCTAGGTTGATTATACTCCCTTCCTCAACCTCAGAGATTGAATCAGAGCACTGTACTTGCTGCGCATCCTCAAGCAGCATGTCACTGTCATTGTAGTCAAACAATTCAGCTGACTCCTCCTTGTGTGATAGCGAGGCTACAGCAGGAGTAGCTGTGGACATGGAGGCTGCATTAGATGCTTTGGCAGCTGAGGTGGACTGTAAAGCACTACAAGCCTGGCTGGCAGAGGACTCGGAGGACTCGGATTGCCTAGTTAGCCAATCCACCAAATCCACTGTATGTTGCTGCTGCTTAAGAAGACGGCCAGCACCAGTTAGAAAGGACAAGCGTGCCCCTGCAGAGGATGCACCACGTCCACCACGACCAGAGGCACAGCCTCCCGACACAGGGGCTGCTTGCCCTCTTATCTGTGTCTGGGAGCGTCTGCCTGTCCGTTTTGTTCTTTCAGACATGGTGAGTGAAATATAGATTAAATATATACAGAACTCTGATTCAGCTCTGGTATAAAGTTTAAAGATTTACAGAACTCTGGTATAACTCAGTGAGACACCCTGATAGCTGGCAGCCAGTGACAAGACACAGATTACAATTCCCTCCTATAATCAGTGTGACCCCCTGATGGGTGGCAGTGAGAAACCACAGATTACAATTCGCATAAATCTGCTAGAAGTATGTGGGACCCCCTGATGGGTGGCAGTGAGAAGACACAAATTACAATTCGCATAAATCTGCTAGAAGTATGTGGGACCCCCTGATGGGTGGCAGTGAGTAGCCACAGATTACAAATCTCAGAAACCTCCTATAAATCAGTGTGACCCCCTGATGGGTGGCAGTGAGAAGCCACAGATTACAAATCTCAGAAACCTCCTATAAATCAGTGTGACCCCCTGATGGGTGGCAGTGAGAAGCCACAGATTACAAATCTCAGAAACCTCCTATAAATCAGTGTGACCCCCTGATGGGTGGCAGTGAGAAGCCACAGATTACAAATCTCAGAAACCTCCTATAAATCAGTGTGACCCCCTGATGGGTGGCAGTGAGAAAACACAGATTACAAGTCTCAGAAACCTCCTATAAATCAGTGTGACCCCCTGATGGGTGGCAGTGAGAAGCCACAGATTAGAATTCGCATAAATCTGCTAGAAGTATGTGGGACCCCCTGATGGGTGGCAGTGAGAAGACACAAATTACAATTCGCATAACTCTGCTAGAAGTATGTGGGACCCCCTGATGGGTGTCAGTGAGAAGCCACAGATTACAAGTCTCAGAAACCTCCTATAAATCAGTGAGACCCCCTGATGGGTGGCAGCCAGTGAGAACACACGGATTATAACAATTCCCAAGACAGATCACCTCAGTTCCCAGATATTTAGTAAAAATTAGTGACCCCCAAAATACTGCGTGGCACTGGCTGTGTGACAAGACACAGATCACCTCAATTCCCAAATGTTTTGTAGAAATGAGTGACCCCCAAAATACTTGCTGGCAGTGACAAGACACAGATCACCTAAATTCCCAAATGTTTTGTAGAAATTTGTGACCCCCAAAATACTTGCTGGCAGTGACAAGAGACAGATCACCTCAATTCCCAGATATTTTGTAAAAATTAGTGACCCCAAAATACTGCGTGGTACTGGCAGTGAGTCACAAGACACAGATCACCTCAATTCCCAGATATTTGGTAGAAATGAGACCCCCCCAGAGCCCCCCAGTAGCGTGGCAGACCGGCAGTAAGAACACAGAACAACTATCTCCTCTGAAATCTCCTCTCAAATGTGTGCAGAAGCACTGCGTGGAAACCTTATATAGTGTGCTGCGGGACTTAGCTCTGTGAGCCCATGATTGGGCAAAATTTGCCCAATCAGGACTCTGAGCCGTGATTGGCATAGTGTTGAATCCGTCTTGCACCAGACCTGTGGTCAGGTGCAAGGCTGTAGCCAATTACGAGCTTCAGGCCAGTGGGAAAGTGCATTGTGTTCCATTGTGGTGCATTGTGGGCGAACATGCGGCGAACACCCGGAAATGTTCGGAGTTCGCGAACAGAACGAACAGGCTAAGTTCGGTCCGAACTCTGAACCGTCCAAACTGAACAGCTCATCCCTAGTCAACGGTATCCCCCAATGTAGAGGTTTTGTGATGTTTTGGAAAGTTACAGGGTCAAATATAGAGTTTGCCCATTTCAGTTTTTACAAATTGAAATTTGTCATATTGGTTTGATGGCCTTACGTTGACTTTGAGAGGGTATGGCAGCTCAGGTATGAAAAATTACCCCATCATGCCAAACCATTTTGAGAAGTAGACAACCCAGGGTATTCAAAATGGGGTATGTTTAGTTTTTTTATAGTAGCCACTTAGTCACAAACTTGGTCTTTATGTATATGTTTTGCATTTTTCACACAAAAACTGCTATTTTCCTGATGATATCATGCTCCCTTGATATTTTACTGACATTAAACATTCATATGTCTGGTCGGCAACGTGTTACGAGTTGTACGGTACCCCCCAATGTAGAGGTTTTGGAAAGTTACAGGGTCAAATATAGAGTTTGCCCATTTCAGGTTTTACAACTTGCCAGATTGGTTTGCTTGGCCGAGGTTGAATTTGAAAGGGATGGCAGCCCAGGTATGAAATTAACACATTGAATTATTTATTTATTTATAAAGGATTTTACCAGGAAGGATACATTGAGATTTTACCAGGAAGGATACATTGAGATTTCTCTCGTTTTCAAGTATGTTCTCTCGTTTTCAAGTATGAATTGACTACTTCAGACCAAAAAGGAGGTCCAAATGAAGAAATGGAGCTTAGGTATAGGGAAGAGCTGAACACCCCCGTGTTCGGTTCGCATTCGAACTCGAACAATTTCAAAAGTTCAAGTTCGGACGCGAACACGATCCGAACTCAATGCAAGTCAATGGGACCCGAATGATCAATTTTTAGAGTGCCCTCCAAGAGGGCATATATGCTAGATATTTGCCATAAAAGGTGTATGGGGGTCCGGGTAGTGCCCTGGGGGACAGGAAACAAGGACAAAAAGTTTTTAAAACAATGTTTTTAAAGGAACAGTGAGTTTTCCATCAAATAAAGGTTAAGAATAAAAACAAAAAAATCCTTCAAATATCATGCCTAGGAGGTACCCATAACCTGCCCGTGAAGTGGCGGATTTGTAGGATGTATAGAAACATTTAAAAACAAAAAAATGACATTTCAAATTATGGTAAATGGTTTTCCTTTAATCTATTCATAAACAACTGCTTGGCGCGGCAGCCTGTATGAAAAGAGGAGACGTTTTGGGTCACGCAGAACAAGTTTAGTGATTATTTTTGGCTAAATTATGGTGAAACTTATGCAGGCTTTGGATGAAAGTAACAATACGTGCTTTAAAATTGGGCCTTTAGTGTCGGCAACAGTGCCGTCACACCGTAAACCCTCTGTGGCATTGTGGAAGAGTGCAGGGTTGGACCCTGCGGTCAAATATTAAAATAATGATAGGAATCTGGTATAGGCGTCAGTGCACCCAAATATTTTGCCTTTGGTGGCAGCAAGTGCCTTCACATCTTAACCCCTCTGTGGTATTGTGGAAGAGTGCTGTGGTGGACCCTGCGGTCCAATATTAAAATGATAGGAATCTGGTATAGGCGTCAGTGGCAGTGCACCCAAATATTTTACCTTTGGTGGCAGCAAGTGCCTTCACACCGTAACCCCTCTGTGGTATTGTGGTAGAGTGCAGTGGTGGAGGTTTTGGGAATGCAGAAGAGATCCCCGATCTATTCAGTTACGTCAGCATCAGGGGATTGATAGCTGCTGATCCAGGACTGATTCATTTTTATAAATGTCAGCCGGTCTACAGAGTCGGTAGACAGACGCACTCTTTTGTCTGTGACAAAACCTCCAGCGGCACTGAACGTCCTTTCAGAAAGCACGCTGGATGAAGGGCAACCTAGTAGCTGCATAGCATATATCGGGGGGTGGAGCCGGGGGGATGGGTAATGTCAGAACAGTGGAGGCATGTAATGTAAAGTCGCATTCAGCATGTGTGGGTAGAGACAACATTAAATGTATGCTTGCTAATGCAAGGAGCCTCAATAACAAGATGGGGGAACTAGAGGTAATAGCATACACTAAGCAATACGACATTATAGGAATAACAGAAACGTGGTGGGACGAAACGCATGACTGGGCTGTAAACTTAAACGGTTATACATTGTTTAGAAAGGATAGGAAACATAAGAAAGGGGGTGGAGTGTGTTTATATGTAAATCAGGATTTAAAGCCTAATATTACACAACTGGAAAGCGATGAGGGAAATGTGGAATCCTTATGGGTAAATATTTCGTTGGGGAATAAACAGGGAAGTCAACTATTGGTTGGCATATGCTATAAACCACCTAATATAGATAATGATGAGGAAGAACAACTGTTAGAGCAAATTAGGAAGGCTGCAGATCATGGTAGCACTTTAATTATTGGAGATTTTAATTACCCGGACATTAATTGGGATAGTGGGACTAGTAATTCAGCAAAGGGAATCCGGTTTCTGAACATTTTAAATGATACCTTCATGTCACAAGTGGCATGGCAAAGAGAGTTCATAGGGTGTGGGGAGATTAATAAGTTCATCCCTAGTCAACGGTATCCCCCAATGTAGAGGTTTTTTGATGTTGTGGAATCCTTATGGGTAAATATTTCGTTGGGGAATAAACAGGGAAGTCAACTATTGGTTGGCATATGCTATAAACCACCTAATATAGATAATGATGAGGAAGAACAACTGTTAGACCAAATTAGGAAGGCTGCAGATCATGGTAGCACTTTAATTATTGGAGATTTTAATTACCCGGACATTAATTGGAATAGTGGGACTAGTAATTCAGCAAAGGGAATCCGGTTTCTGAACATTTTAAATGATACCTTCATGTCACAACTGTAGAAACACCAACTAGAGAGGATAACTGTCTGGACCTGGTTATAACAAATAATGTGGATCTTTTCTCAAATATTAATGTAAAGGAACAGTTGGGAAACAGTGACCATAATATGATGACTTTTGAAATAAACTCAAAAAAACACATTCATAAGGGGCATGCTAAAACATATAATTTTAAAAAGGGCAACTTTATTAAAATAAAGGAAGCTCTCAATATCATTGACTGGCAGAAACTCTTTCACGGGAAAAACACTGAGGATAAGTGGAATATTCTTTAAACTAACACTAGAAAAGTACACGTCACAATATATTCCACTGGTTAATAAATATAAAAGAAACAGACTGAAACCAATGTGGCTTAGTAGGAAGGTAACTAAGGAAATGAAAAATAAAAAGAAGGCATTTAAAGCTTTTAAATCTGATAAATCTGAGGCATCCTATAAAGCATATAGGGCAGCCAATAAAGCATGTAAAAATGCGATTAGATGGGCTAAACTAGAAAATGAAAAAGAAATAGCCAAAGAGAGCAAGACCAACCCTAAAAGATTCTTTAGGTACATAAATTCCAAAAACTAAGAGTGAAAATGTAGGTTCACTAAAATCTGAGTCAGGGTTATTGTTAACTGAAGATCAGGATAAGGCAGAAATTTTAAATGATTATTTTTCTTCAGTATTTATCAAAGAGAAACCTATAACAGGAGACATGCAATTCATTTAATAAACTTACTAATACAAAGTGACTTGTTGACTCAGGACAAGGTTTTGCAGAAATTAAACAATGTGAATGTGAATAAAGCCCCAGGGCCAGATGGAATTCACCCGCGAGTACTGAGAGAGCTATGTGTTGAAATATGTAAACCTCTGTTCTTAATCTTTCAAGATTCTTTTCTTTCAGGGATAGTACCAGAGGATTGGAGAAAAGCTGACGTTGTCCCTATATTTAAGAAAGGTTTAAAATTTGTGCCTGGGAATTATAGACCTGTGAGCTTAACATCTGTGGCTGGGAAAGTATTCAAGGGGTTACTAAGGGATAATATTCAGGAATTTATTGGGAGGTATAATGTTATTGGCAAAAATCAGCATGGTTTCATGAAACACAGATCATGTCAGACTAACCTAATTACGATCTATGAGGAGGTAAGTAGAAGTATAGATCAGGGGGTCGCAGTGGATGTGATTTACTTAGATTTTGCCAAAGCTTTCGACACAGTTCCACACAAAAGGTTACTATTTAAATTAAGAAAAATTGGTCTAGATGAAAATACTTGTTCTTGGATAGAAAACTGGCTAAAAGATAGGGTACAGAGAGTGGTCATAAATGGTACATTTTCAAGATGGACACCAGTGGTAAGCGGTGTCCCTCAGGGGTCTGTTATATGACCAATACTATTCAATTTATTTATAAATGACCTTGAGATAGGCATTGAAAGTCATGTATCAGTGTTTGCAGATGACACAAAACTAGGAAAAGTAATACAATGTGAGCAGGATGTTACTTCGCTACAGAGGGATTTAGATAGATTGGGGGACTGGGCACTTAAATGGCAGATGAAATTTAATGTAGATAAATGCAAAGTTATGCACTTTGGAGTGAAGAACACACAAGTAATTTAAACCCTAAATGGTACGGAGTTAGGGAAATCCAAGCAGGAGAAGATTTGGGAATAATCATAGACTTCAAACTAAGTAACAATGTGCAATGTCAAACAGCAGCCGCCAAGGCAAGCAAAGTATTGGCATGCATTAAAAGGGGAGTTCACTCACGGGATGAAAACATAATTTTGCCTCTGTATAAATCAATGGTCAGGCCGCACCTTGAATATGCCGTGCAATTTTGGACACCGATCTTAAAAAAAGATATTATAGCGTTAGAAAAAGTGCAGAGACGGGCAACTAAATTAATAAGGGGAATGGAAGGTGTCACGGAATGGCCCAACACCCTCATCCAGGAGCGGGTCATGGTGACGGGGTTTTGTCCATAGACTGTTAGGTGCCGTTGCACCCATGGAGTTCCGTTTTATATTTTATTTAGATGTGGTTTTGTGTGTGGTGTAATAAAAGTGTCCCCCTTTTTGTATTGTGAAATGTACGAAAATTCCTTTGTGTGCCTTGCCCGTCGCCATTTTCCCAGCGCCTCGTGGATCCGGTCAGAATGATCGGATCGGAAAATGGCCGATTCGGACCATCCGGTCGAATCGCAAAATGGTCGATTCGGACCATCCGGTCCGAATCGGCAACTCCCCGATTCGTAACCGCCAATACGAATCGGGGCCCGGGTGCCTCCTGCCAGCGAGGGCCAATTGGACTTGTGTGGGCGGGCAGGGATTCCCACTGTTCTGATACTGTGTTAAAGTTTATAAATATATGTGATGTGGAAAAATAAAGCAGATTTACTAGTGCATTCAGCTTCGCCTGGTTGACTTTTATTATCGGCCGTATTTTCTGAGATCCCGTGCGGTCTCAGAGTGCGGCGTCCAGAGAAGATCCGAACACACCCCTGTGCCTGCATCCCGCATCAGGACAGAGGTGCAGCGTATGGTCATCGGTCTTAAGTATATTCGACCGAGGTTCCGAGATCCGATCCGAAGGCGCGGCCCGTCTACCGCGCTTCGGTATATCGAGCGGCGAGTGAAAGATCCGAATATTCATCCGACTGAGATCACATAAGATCCGAATATTTCCCCGACTGGTCCACGTAAGATCCATTCCGTCATAGAAGGGTTAAGTTATGAGGCAAGATTAACAAGCTTAAACCTGTTTAGTTTAGAGAAACGGCGCCTTAGAGGGGATCTGATAACCTTATATAAATATATACGGGGCCATTATCAACCATTGTCTGATAACCTATTCATTAACAGGACTATACATAGGACACGGGGTCATCCATTTAGACTGGAAGAAAGAAAATTTAGCTTAAAGCATAGGAAGGGTTATTTTACGGTGAGAACAATAAAGCTGTGGAATTCTCTGCCTGTTGAGGTGGTTGGGTCAGAGTCTGTACCAGGGGTCAAGTCCTGGGAAAAAAAGTGAGGGAACTCACCCACGAATTCCACAACCCCCATTACCTGAAGAAAATATATATATATATCACGAGTATAGCCGGACGAGCCGGTGATACCATTTTTATTGGGTTAACTTTACATTTAAAAGACAAGCTTTCAAGAGTGTAAACTGGAAACTATACTGATCAGTGAAAGGTATCACTACGTACAGGTATACTCGTGATTGTGGCAACTGGACTAACGCGTTTTATATATAATCTATCTATCTATCTATCTATATATATATATATATATATATATATATATATATATCCAGGCACAGACCCCCAGAATAATATACACAACACTGTGCCCCCAGAATAATATACACAGCACTGAACCCCCAGAATAATACACAGCCCTGAACCCCCAGAATAACATACACAGCACTGAGCCCCCAGAATAACATACACAGCACTGAGCCCCCAGAATAATATACACAGCACTGAGCCTCCAGGATAATATACACAGCACTGAACCCCAAGAATAATATACACAGCACTGAGCCCCCAGAATAATATACACAGCACTGAACCCCAAGAATAATATACACAGCACTGAACCTCAAGAATAATATACACAGCACTGAGCCTCCAGGATAATATACACAGCACTGAACCCCAAGAATAATATACACAGCACTGAGCCCCCAGAATAATATACACAGCACTGAACCCCAAGAATAATATACACAGCACTGAACCCCAAGAATAATATACACAGCACTGAGCCCCCAGAATAACATACACAGCACTGAACCCCAAGAATAATATACACAGCACTGAACCCCAAGAATAATATACACAGCACTGAGCCCCCAGAATAACATACACAGCACTGAACCCCAAGAATAACATACACAGCACTGAACCCTAAGAATAATATACACAGCACTGAACCCCAAGAATAATATACACAGCACTGAACCCCAAGAATAACATACACAGCACTGGTTATATGGATATATTTTCCCCAGTTCACATGGATATAATTGCCCCAGCTCATATGGGTATATATTGCCCCAGCTCTCATGGACAATGCCCCCCGGTCTCATGGATATGCCCCCAGGTCTCATGGATATGCCCCAGGTCTCATGGATATGCCCCAGGTCTCATGGATAATGCCCCCAGGTCTCATGGATATTGCCCCAGGTCTCATGGATATGCCCCAGGTCTCATGGATATGCCCCAGGTCTCATGGATATTGCCCCAGGTCTCATGGATATGCCCCCAGCTCTCATGGATACTGCCCCCAGGTCTCATGGTTACTGCCCCCAGGTCTCATGGATACTGCCCCAGGTCTCATGGATACTGCCCCCAGGTCTCATGGATACTACCCCGAGGTCTCATGGATATGCCCCAGCTCTCATGGATATGCCCCCCCAGGTCTCATGGATATGCCCCAGGTCTCATGGATATGCCCCCCAGGTCTCATGGATATTGCCCCCCCCCAGGTCTCATGGATATTGCCCCCCCAGGTCTCATGGATATTGCCCCCCCAGGTCTCATGGATATGCCCCCCAGGTCTCATGGATATTGCCCCCCCAGGTCTCATGGATATTGCCCCCCCAGGTCTCATGGATATGCCCCCCCCAGGTCTCATGGATATTGCCCCCCCAGGTCTCATGATAGTGCCCCCCAGGTCTCATGATAGTGCCCCCCAGGTCTCATGGATATTGCCCCCCAGGTCACATGGATATGCCCCCCAGGTCTCATGGATATTGCCCCCCCAGGTCTCATGGATAGTGCCCCCCCTCCAGGTCTCATGGATACTGCCCCCAGCCCAGCTCACCTTTGCTGCTCCTCTGCCAGCAGCCGCGTGCTTCCTGCTTCAGCGGCCGCTGACAGGAAGTGCAGCCGCTCGCCTGGGATCTATGAAACAGCCAGGCGAGCGGCTCCACCTCCTGTCACCGGCCCTTGTAACAGGAAGCACGCGGCCGCCGGCAATGTGCGGCGGCGGCGTTCAGGCTCGGGCCACAGCGGGAACGCTGCGTTCCCGCAGCGTTCCCGCTGTGGGAGAAGTGCGGGAACGCCGTTCCTGCGCGTTCCCGCTTGACTCGAGCCCTGGTCTGTACAGACTTTTAAAAAACCACTAGATGACTTCCTGCAGACACAGAATATTAAGGGTTATAATATTTAATATGTGGGTAAAAGCTTCTTGATCCAAGGAGAAATCTGACTGCCATTCTGGGGTCAAGAAGGAATTTTTTTCCCAGTATGTTGCATATTGGCAAGCATTTCAGACTGGGTTTTTTGCCTTCTTTTGGATCAACAGCAGTAGGTTATGTGGGAGTGGCTGAAGCCGATGAACGCATGTCTTTTTTCAGCCTATATAACTATGTAACTATGTAACTACCGTATTTTTCGCTCCATAAGACGCACCTGACCATAAGACGCACCTAGTTTTTAGAGGAGGAAAACCGGAAAATAAATATTCTGAATGAAATAGTGTAATAATGGATATACTGCCCCAGCTCGTGGATATGCCTTAGCTCACACGTGGATATGCCTTAGCTCACACATGGATTTGCCCCAGCTCACACATGGATTTGCCCCAGCCAGCTCACACATGGATTTGCCCCAGCCAGCTCTCACATGGATTTGCCCCAGCCAGCTCACACATGGATTTGCCCCATCAGCTCACACATGGATTTGCCCCAGCCAGCTCTCACATGGATTTGCCCCATCAGCTCACACATGGATTTGCCCCAGCCAGTTCTCACATGGATTTGCCCCATCAGCTCACACATGGATTTGCCCCAGCCAGCTCTCACATGGATTTGCCCCAGCCAGCTCACACATGGATTTGCCCCATCAGCTCACACATGGATTTGCCCCAGCCAGCTCTCACATGGATTTGCCCCATCAGCTCACACATGGATTTGCCCCAGCCAGCTCTCACATGGATTTGCCCCAGCCAGCTCACACATGGATTTGCCCCATCAGCTCACACATGGATTTGCCCCAGCCAGCTCTCACATGGATTTGCCCTAGCCAGCTCACACATGGATTTGCCCCATCAGCTCACACATGGATTTGCCCCATCAGCTCACACATGGATTTGCCCCATCAGCTCACACATGGATTTGCCCCATCAGCTCACACATGGATTTGCCCCTCAGCTCACACATGGATTTGCCCCATCAGCTCACACATGGATTTGCCCCATCAGCTCACACATGGATTTGCCCCAGCCAGCTCACACATTGATTTGCCCCAGCCAGCTCACACATTGATTTGCCCCAGCCAGCATGGATTTGCCCCATCAGCTCACACATTGATAATGCCCCAGCTCACATATGGATATGGCCCAGCAGCTCGTGGATGTGCCTCCGCTCACCTGCCGCCGCCGCGTTCGTCTCCCTCTGAGCATGCGTCCGGCGGCAGGAAGCTTGGGCACTCGCCTGGGGGAGCCACGTGACCGCGATCTCCGCGGTCACGTGGCTCCCCCAGGCGAGTGCCCAAGCTTCCTGCCGCCAGACGCATGCTCAGAGGGAGACGAACGCGGCGCGGCAGGTGAGCGGAGGCACATCCACGAGCTGCTGGGCCATATTCGCTCCATAAGACGCACCCACTTTTCCCCCCACTTTTTGGGGGGAAAAAAGTGCGTCTTATGGAGCGAAAAATACGGTATATTGGCTAAATTCTGGCCAGTGATCCAATCTCAATACCCAGTAAGCCAGTGGATCATCTGCTGTAAAGGTATCCAGGTCTGCCCTTGCCCCTAAGTAGTCCTGCACCATACGGTGAAGATGCTGGCAATGGGTGCCTACATTTGTCGTCCCTGGGCATCATGGACTAAAAAAATTTAAAAAGGCGTCAGTCAAGCGGCCCCGGCCTTCACCGCTCTTTCTCTGATCATCCGCAGCGTCAGAAGCACCTGTGTCATCACTTGGTAACCTACCAGTGCCTGGAAAGGTGTTACACAAGTGTCGCTTTAGAGCGTCCTCAAGTTGTTTCATCCTGTGCTCCCTCTGTGCGGGCAGGATGAGCTCTGCAACTTTACCCTTGTATCGTGGAGCAAGAAGTGTTGCCAACCAGTAATGATCCCTCTCCTTGATAGCATAAATCCTGGGGTCCTTTAGCAGGCTTTGCAGGATAACAAAGCCCATGCAGCGTAGGTTGGAGGTGGCATAAGCTTCCGAGTCTTCCTGGTCAATGAGGATGACCCCATCGTGCACTTCCTCCTCCCTGCCACCTACTAGTCCTTGGGTTTCTGGGCACACAAAACCATCCCTTGAGGAATCCCCACCATCAATGCCCCCACTACTTAAATATTCCCTCATCCTCCTCCTGTCTGATCTGAGGACCCACAGGAATGTTGTCTGTGTAAAGACTGGGGCCTTGAGATCTAGGAAAGGCCTCCTCTTCCTCCCACTGCTCTGCCTCTAATGTCACATCTATAATTCCCTGCAGAGTGCGCTCCAGCAGGAACACTAAAGGAATTGTGTCACTGATGCATGCACTGTCCCTGCTCACCATCCTCGTTGCCTCCTCAAATGGTGACAGTACAGTGCATGCAACCTTGATCATCAGCTACTGCGGGGGGGAAACCAAGTTGACCTGAACCTGTCCTTGTGCCATACTCACACAGATACTCATTGATGGCCCTCTGCTGCTTGTGAAGACACTGCAGCATTGCCAATGTCGAATTCCATCTGGTGGGCATGTCACAGATCAGACAGTTTGTGGGAAGGTGGAATTCCCTTTTAATTTCTGCCAGGCGAACACTTGCTGGGAATGACCGTCTGAAGTGGCTGCAGACTTTTCTGGTCTGCCTGAAGAGATCTGCCAGCCCTGGGTACGATGGTTAGGAAATGCTGTACCACCAGATTTAGGACGTGTGCCAGGCATGGTACATGCATCAAATTACCCAGGCGTAGGGCAGACAGAAGGTTGCTGTCATTATCCTGGCTCAAGCTGGCAAGGTGTTAACCATCTCTGGGCCTGCCCCTGCAGAGCTGACAGAATTTCTGGCCTGGTGTGGCTCCTGCCCCTTAACAATCCAGCTCAAGCACAGTATGGCATCTTTTTGCTTGAGCCATTGTGTAGCCCCTGGCATGCTTCGTTTGAACTGCTAACTTTGCCGGAGGCAGAGACATCTGCAGAGGAGGACGAAGAGGAGGGGGTGGAGCAGACAGACCTCATATCAGCAGCTTTCTGGAGGCGTGGTGGATGAGCAAGCTCCAGCACAGAGCCCAGTCCTGGATCCCTCCCAGTTGCAAGCAGAGTTACCCAGTGTGCCGTGAACACGTGAATGTAACAGCCCTGTCCATGCTTGCTGGACCACATGTCTGCAGTTATGTGGACCTTGCTGCTGACTGCCTTTTTCAATGACTCCAAAACATTTCCTTCCACGTGCATAGTGCTTTAATGTCATTCCATGAAAAGAATTGGCCTTTTGGAACCTACCACTGTGGTACAGCACATTCGACAAATTCACGGAAGGAGGCAGAGTCGACCAGCTGGAAAGGCAGCAGCTGTAATGCAAGTAATTTTGCCAAACTGGCATTTAGACGCTATGCATGTGGATGGTTGGGACAATATTTTTTCTTCCGCTGCAGCAATTGGGGCAACAAAATCTGATTACGTAAATCTGCAGCTGATGGGATGCTGGCAGATTCAGAGGAAGGACCTGGTACACCCATTACTATAACATCATAACTGTCAGTGGATGTTGTAGACATGGCATGACATATAGTGGGGGTAGAGACAGATGAGGTCCGATGGATAGGGATGAGCTGTTCGGTTCGATCTGCTCGGTGTTCGATTCGAACATCGCCCGTTCGGCTGTTTGTCGAACTCCGAACATTTCCGCGTGTTCGCCGCATGTTCGCCCACAATGGACCACAATGTACATTTCCACTGGCCTGAAGCTTGTAATTGGCTACAGCCTTGCACTTGACCACAGGTCAGGTGCAAGACAGGTGCAAGACTATGCTAATCACGGCTCAGAGTCCTGATTGGGCAAATTTTGCCCAATCATGGTCTCACAGAGCTAAATCCCGCAGCACACTATATAAGTGCCTCCGTCGCAGCCCCAGCATGTGTTTAAAAGCTGTTATAACTGTAAAAGGATGTTGTACTAAGTACTAAGATTGAATGTCACTTGGGGGTTGAATAAAACTGATAATGATGTGAGCACAGAAAAGACATTTGTGGTTATTTCATTATAAATGTTATGTTATATTTGTCTGACCTACACGTGCCTCTTTGATTTAATTGTAAGCAAGATGACTGAATGATCAAAATCAATGTCAAACTGGCCAAAACACTCAATTTCAGTAGGGGTTGAATAATTTTGAACACAACTGTATCTGGGAATTATAATCTGTGTTTTGTCACTGCCACCCATCAGGGTGTCTCACAGATTTGTAGCAGATATCTGGGATTTGTAATCTGTGTCTTGTCACTGACAACCCATCAGGGGGTCTCACTGATTTATCGGAGGTTTCTGGGAATTGTAATTTGTGTCTTGTCACTGCCACCCATCAGGGGGTCTCACTGATTTATAGGAGGTTTCTGGGAATTGTAATTTGTGTCTTGTCACTGCCACCCATCAGGGGGTCTCACAGACTTGTAGCAGATATCTGGAAATCAGAATCTGTGTCTTGTCACTGTTGCCAGCTATCAGGGGTTCTATCAGGGGGTCTCACAGACTTGTAGCAGATTTCTGCGAATATTAATCTGTGTCTTGTCACTGGCTGCCAGCTATCAGGGTCACTGGCTGCCAGCTATCTCATTGAGTTATAACAGAGTTCTGGAAATCTTTAATCTAGATAACACAGTTGAATCAGAGTTCTGCATATCTCCAATTTTTGTAACAGAGTTGAATCAGAGTTCTGTATATCTTTAATCTATATATCACTCACCATGTCAGAAAGATCAAAAAAGGACACTCAGATGCTCCCAGACACACTTAAGAGGGCAGCCTCTGTGTCGGGAGGCTCTGCCTCTGGTCGTCGTGGACGTGGTGCATCCTCTGCAGGGGCACGCTTGTCCTTTCTAACTGGTGCTGGCCATCTTAAGCAGCAGCAACATACGGAGGATTTGGTGGATTGGCTAACCAGGCCATCCTCAATCCTCCGAGTCCTCTGCCAGCCAGGCTTGTAGTGCTTTACAGTCCACCTCAGCTGCCAAAGCATCTAATGCAGCCTCCATGTCCACAGCTACTCCTGCCATAGCCTCACTATCACACATGGAGGAGTCAGTTGAATTGTTTGACTACAAGAACAGTAAAATGCTGCTTGGGGATGCGCAGCAACTCCAGTGCTCTGATTCAAACTCTGAGGTTGAGGAAAGGAGTATAAAAAACCTAGAGGAAGGGGATGCCAGTGACACACAAATAACTGGCACTCATGTTGCCCCAGCAGCTGCAGCATACTGCCAAGTTGGCTCCAGTGACGAGGAGATAGGGGGTGATGACAATGATGATGAGGTCACTGACTCCACCTGGGTGCCTGATCGAACAGAGGAGTCAAGTGAGGAGGAGGAGGCACAACGTCCTCTATGACCAACCATAGACAGTCCAAGGCATCAGATGTCAGAGCTGCTCAGGTGCAGAACGTTGTTGTCTCAAAGCACACATCCAGGAACTCTGCTGTTTGGGAGTTCTTTAAAAAATGTGCAGCAGACCACACCGTTGCTATTTGTAATCTATGTCAGATGAGGATCAAGCGTGGGAAAGACATCCCACGCTTAGGTACCACGTGCTTGAGGCGACATATGACCACCTGCCAAGCAGGTTCCAGGACAGTGGCAGGTTCCAAAACGTCATTTCTTTTCATGGAAGGCAATTCCAGCACTATACCAGCACGTGGAACACAATGTTATGGAGTCATTAGGAAAGGCAGTCAGAAGCAAGGTGCACATGACTTTAGACACGTGGTCCAGCAACCATGGACAAAGCCGTTACATTTCCTTCAAGGCACACGGACAGGTTCAGGTCAACTTGGTTCCCCCCCGCAGTGGCTGATGATTAAGGATACATGCACTGTACTGTCGCCATTTGAGGAGGCAACGAGGATGGTGAGCAGTGACAGTGCATGCATCAGTGACGCAATTCCTTTAGTGTTCCTGCTGGAGCGCACTCTGCGGGGACTTATAGATGTGGCAATAGAGGCAGAGCAGCAGGAGGAAGAGGAGGCCTTCCCTAGCTCTCAAGGCCCCAGTCTTTACGCAGACAGCATTCCTGCGGGTCCTCAGATCAGACAGGAGGAGGATGAGGAGGAGGAGGAATATTTAAGTAGTGGGGGCATTGAGGGTGGGGATTCCTCAAGGGAGGGTTTTGTGTGCCCAGAAACCCAAGGACTAGTAGGTGGCAGGGAGGAAGAAGTGCACGATGGGGTCAATCTCATTGACCAGGAAGACTAATGCCACCTCCAACCTTTGCTGCATGGGCTCCCTTATCCTGCAAAGCCTGGTAAAGGACCCCAGGATTCGTGCTATCAAGGAGAGGGATCATTACTGGTTAACAAGCCTTAGTGATCCACGATACAAGGGTAAAGTTGCATTGCTCATCCTGTCCACACAGAGGGAGCACAGGATGAAACAACTTGAGGACGCTCTAAACCGACACTTGTGTAACACCTTTGCAGGCAATGGTAGGTTACCAAGTGATGACACAGGTGCTTCTGAGGCTGCGGATGATCAGATGAAGAGCGGTGAAGGCCGGGGCTGCTTGACTGATGCCTTTTTACATTTTTTTAGTCCATGACGCCCAGGGACGTCAGATGTAGGCACCCATTGCCAGCGTCTTCACCATATGTTGCAGGACTACCTAGGGGCAAGGGCAGACCTGAATACCTTTACAGCAGATGATCCACTGGCTTACTGGGTGTTGAGATTGGATCACTGGCCAGAACTTAGTCAATATGCTATGCTACTAGGTTGCCCTTCATCCAGCATGCTTTCTGAGAGGACGTTCAGTGCCGCTGGAGGTTTTGTCACAGACAAAAGAGTGCATCTGTCCACCGACTCTGTAGACTGGCTGACATTTATAAAATGAATCAGTCCTGGATCAGCAGCTTTAATCCCCTGATGCTGATGTAACTGAATAGATCGGGGATCTCTTCTGCATTCCCAAAACCTCCACCACTGCACTCTTCCACAATACCACAAAGGGGTTACGATGTGAAGGCACTTGCTGCCACCAAAGGCACAATATTTGGGTGCACTGCTACTGACGTCTATATTACCAGATTCATATCATTTTATTATTTGACCGCAGGGTCCAACCCTGCACTCTTCCACAATACCACAGAGGGGTTACGGTGTGACGGCACTGTTGCCAACACTAAAGGCCCAATTTTAAAGCACCTATTGTTACTTTCATCTAAAGCCTGAATAAGTTTCACCATAATTTGGCCAAAAGAATCACTAAACTTGCTCTGCGTGTCCTAAAACGTCTCCTCTTTTAATACAGGCTGCCGCCCCAAGCAGAAGTTTATGAATAGATTATAGGAAAAACATTTACCGTCATTTGAAATGTCATTTTTTTGTTTTTAAATGTTTCTATACATCATACAAATCTGCCACTTCACGGGCAGGTTATGGGGACCTCCTAGGCACGATATTTGAAGGAATTTTTCATTTTTATTCTTAACCTTTATTTCATCGAAAACTCACTGTTCCTTTAAAAACTTTTTTTTTTACTTTTTGTCCTTGTGTCCTGTCCCCCAGGGCATTACCCGGACACCCATACACCTTTTATGGCAAATATCTTGCATATATGCCCTTTTGGAGTGCACTCTAAAAATCAAACGTTCGAGTCCTATTGATTTACATTGAGTTCGAATTGTGTTCACGTTCGAAACCGAACTTTTGAAATTGTTCGAGTTCAAATGCGAACCGAAGACGGGGGTATTCGGCTCATCACTAATTTCTATATCTTGTGTTTTGTTGTTTTGATCTAATCTAATTCCATGGCAGGGGCCCGCACCGTGTGACACCAACCCCTAGGGTGAAACCCTAAAATTTTTTGGGTTTTTTACACAAAAATATTTTTCCAGGAAGGATACATTGAGAATTCTCTCATTTTCAAGAATGTCCTGGGTAGGCAAGGCCTAGGCTGGCACTTTCCAGGGGGTGGCAAAAAAAGCACCACAAAGAGGATATTTAGAGAGCACCGAAATGACGCAGACATTTCAGTGTTCTGTTGTTCCCCGCACTTTGGAGAATCAAATTTCCCCGGTAAATTCACCACAGGGTCCCTGAAATGCAGGGAATCAGCCACCGAATGCTGCCGCAAACCTGTCGCCTGCTGTTTTAAAAAGAACTACTGAACGAAAATATCTGGAATTAACATACAGTCAGGTCCAGAAATATTGGGACATCAACACAATTCTAACATCTTTGGCTTTATACACCACCACGATGGAGTTGGAATGAAACAAACACAATGTGCTTTAACTGCAGACTGTCAGCTTTAATTTGAGGGTATGTACATCCAACTCAGGTGAACGGTGTAGGACTTACAGCAGTTTGTAGATGTGCCTCCCACTTGTTAAGGGACCAAAAGTAATGGGACAGCATAATAATCATAAATCAAACTTTCCCTTCTTAATACTTGGTTGCAAATCCTTTGCAGTCAATCACAGCCTGAAGTCTGGAATGCATAGACATCACCAGACACTGGGTTTCATCCCTGGTGATGCTCTGCCAGGCCTCTACTGCAACTGTCTTCAGTTCCTGCTTCTTCTTGGGGCATTTTCCCTCTAGTTTTGTCTTCAGCAAGTGAAATGCATGCTCAATTGGATTCAGGTCAGGTGATTGACTTGGCCATTGCATAACATTCCACTTCTGTCCCTTCAAAAATTCTTTGGATGCTTTTGCAGTGTGCTTTGAGTCATTGTCCATCTGCACTGTGAAGCGCCGTCCAATGAGTTCTGCAGCATTTTGCTGAATGTGAGCAGATAATAATGCCCAAAACACTTCAGAATTCATCCTGCTGCTTTTGTCAGCAGTCACATCATCAATAAATACAAGAGAACCAGTTCCATTGGCAGCCATACATGCCCACGCCATGACACTACCACCACCATGCTTCACTGATGAGGTGGTAGGCTTAGGATCATGAGCAGTTCCTTTCCTTCTCCATACTCTTCTCTTCCCATCACTCTGGTACAAGTTGATCTTGGTCTCATCTGTCCATAGGATATTGTTCCAGAACTGTGAAGGCTTTGTTAGGTGTTGTTTGGCAAACTCTAATCTGTCATTCCTGTTTTTGAGGCTCACCAATAGTTTACATCCTGTGGTGAACCCTCTGTATTTACTCTGGTGAAATCTCCTCTTGATTTTTGACTTTGACACACATACACCTACCTCCTGGAGAGTGTTCTTGATCTGGCCAACTGTTGTGAAGGGTGTTTTCTTCACCAGGGAAAGAATTCTTTGGTCATCCACCACAGTTGTTTTCCGTGGTCTCCCGGGTCTTTTGGTGTTGCTGAGCTCACCGCTGCGTTCCTTCTTTTTGAGAATGTTCCAAACAGTTGTTTTGGCTACGCCTAATGTTCTTGCTATCTTTCTGATGGGTTGGGTTTGTTTCTTCAGCCTAATGATGGCTTGCTTCACTGATAGTGGAGGCTCTTTGGATCTCATCTTGAGAGTTGACAGCAACAGATTCCAAATGCAAATAGCACACTTAAAATGAACTCTGGGCCTTTTATCTGCACATTGTAATTAAAGTAATGAGGGAATATCACACCCTGGCCATGGAACAGCTGAGAAGCCAATTGTCCCATTACTTTTGGTCCCTTAACAAGTGGGAGGCACATCTGCAAACTGCTGTAAGTCCTACACCGTTCACCTGAGTTGGATGTACATACCCTCAAATTAAAGCTGACAGTCTGCAGTTAAAGCACATTGTGTTTGTTTCATTCCACCTCCATTGTGGTGGTGTATAGAGCCAAAGATGTTAGAATTGTGTCGATGTCCCAATATTTCTGGACCTGACTGTATAAGTTCCTATGAATGATAATAAAAAGGTCTGTTACAGAAAAAAAAGAAAAATTGCTATTAGAAAAAAAAGATTTTTTTTTTAAAAAAATGCCTAAAAGATACTAATAAAATAAAATAAATAAATAAATTGATTTTTTACTATGGATTAAAGGAATAAATGGTTTATTGAATATTGGATAAAAACAGGAGTATTTTTAACATTGAAACCTATGCAGGGTTATTCAAAGAGAATCGAAAAGCTACCGCACGTTCGGTGACTTTTTCGTTCTCTTCAATTCGGTGCGATGACTGTAACATCATCTGTTTTGGAGATACAGGTATCCTGTTTAAAATATTTAAAATATTCAACCCCCTTTTTTCGCCCCCCACTTGGATTTTTGAAAAACAGTAAAATACGTGTTTTTTTATTTTTCAAGACGAATCTAAATACCAATTTTTCACATCTGTAGCATCTTCTGTTTTTGAGCTATAGGTATCCTGTTTTAAATATTCAACCCCCTTTTTCACCCACTTATGGGAGGATTTTCCAAAAATCCTTCCGTAGTGGGCGCCTAAATCATAAAAACAGTGCACCTTCAAAATTTCACATTCCTAGGTTAAACGGTTTCAGCTGGGCGTTGATGAGTCAGTCAGTCAGTCAGGACTTTCGCGTTTATATATATAGATGTATTTAACCCCCCATTTTGGCCCCCCCATGGAATTTTCAGAAAATGGTAAAATACGTGTTTTTTTTATTTTTCGAGACGAATCTAAATACAGATTTTCACGTCTGTAACATCTTCTGATTTTGAGCTATAGGTATCCTGTTTAAAATATTCAACCCCCTTTTTCACCCCCCTAGGGGCACAATTTCCAAATATCCTTGCTTAGTGGGTGCCCACATCATAAAAACAGTGCACCTTCAAAATTTCACGTTCCTAGGATAAACGGTTACAGCTGGGTGTTGATGAGTAGACATGTGCACAGCACAAAATTTCGTTTTGAACTAATGGATTAGTCCTAAAATGCAATTTATTTAGTTGCTAAAGAAATTCGTTTTCAGTTCTTTAGTATGAAAACTAATTTCATTCATCCGGAAACCAGTGGATACAATTACTATTGTAGTGGCTCCTCAGAGGGCTGAGATCGCTGCTCGTTACAGTATCTCTCACTCTCAGCACAATGTGGGCCATATTACATAGTTGGTGCTAACTTAGCCAGAGCTGTTGTAAACTTCCCAGAGCCATTATAGCCTATGGAGGTTTTCAGTTTACAACAGCTCTGGTTAAGTTAGCACCAACATTGTAATACTGCCCCGTGTCAGGCAAAGCTGTTACAGCAACTGACTGCTGCTCATCACAGCGCTCAGAGTTTCAGTAAAACTAGTAAATAATATTTTATATATAAGAGGTTATAACAATATTATTTCCTTGTTTAACTGAAACTCTGAGCGCTGTTACAGTCAGTTACTGTAACAGCTGAGCCTGATACATTGTACTGAGAGATAATGTAACAAGCAGCCAATCTCAGCGCTCACAGCCACTGGATTTAAAGAGCTTAAAAGAAAAGGCTCCTCTCTGTATAATGTTTAGAACATCTTCCTGCATTAATTAATACCTCTCTATATAATGTATACAACATCCACCTGCAAATTAATACCTCTCTGTATAATATATAGAACATCTTCCTTAATTAATTAATGTCCCTCTCTGTATAGAACATCCTCCTCAATTTATACCTTTCTCTGTATAATGTATATAACATCCTGCATTAATACCCCTCTCTGTATAATGTATAGACCATCCTCCTGCATTAATTAATGCCCTCTCTGTATAGAACATCCTACTGCATTGGCATGTGAAGGGTGCAGAACTTCAGATGTTGCGATGTTGCGCTCTTCATTGCTGGTCTCCTTCACTCATCAATGTAATATCACAAAAGGACTGAAACTAAAATGTAGTGCATTTTATTTTAGTTTCTTTCGTTTTTGGTACTGAGCAGTTTCGTTTCTCTTGAGTAATACGAAAACTAAATTATCCCAAAATTCGGACTAAATCGTTTTAGTACTAAAACGAATGCACATGTCTATTGATGAGTCAATCAGTCAGTCAGTCAGGACTTTCGTGTTTATGATAAAAGTATTCAACCCCCCTTTTTGCCCCCAAGGAATTTTAAGAAAATGGTAAAATACGTGTTTTTTTATTTGTCAAGATGAATCTAAATACCGATTTTCACGTCTGTACCATCTTCTATTTTTAAGATATAGGTATCCTGTTTAAAATATTTAAAATATTCAACCCCCATTTTTCGTCCCCAGTTGAATTTTTGAAAAACTGTAAAATACGTGTTTTTTTCAAGAAGAATCTAAATACCGATTTTCACGTCTGTAACATCTTCTGTTTTTAAGATATAGGTATCCTGTTTAACCCTTTCGCTGCTGAGGCGTTTCACGCCTCTGTGCTGAGGTCATTTTTACTGGTTTTGCTCATCATGTTTAAACGTGTTTTGAAGGCTTATTTTAGTATGTGACCCAGACATATTATATATCGTTCTTTCCGTCAGACTCGGCAGATTCATAATATGTCATTATTATATGTATACGTTATGTCATGTCTGTATATTATAACAAAAAATGCAATAAAATATGAATTTTCAATAATTTACAACGTGTAAAGTGTTTTTTTTTCACATTTTAACATGCGAGCAATTGCGGTTATATTTTGTATGGGGTGCGCTTGTTAAAAAAATTAGAGATGGGGTCTCGTTAGATTTTTTTTTGGGGAAAAATACGCGATTTTTAACAAACGCAACGCATACAAAAATCGTTAGTGCAGCATCATTGTTCACATTATAATTGAAATGGAAACAATATTGCTGCATTAACAAACCAAAAAAAACAAAAAAAACTTGTTTGGTTTTTTTTTAGAATTTTTCTTTATAATATTTTTTTATTTTTATTTTTAATTTTTATTTCTTTTAAAAAACTTTTTTCACAGTGGTGTTTGGTATCGTTGGAACGGCCATGCTCTGGCCGATCCAACAGTACCAAACATTAACCCCTAGCTGCCACGGATCGGGAGATAGGGGGTTTATTGGAACCCCCTATCTCCACCGTTGGTGGCAGTTAGGGGTTAACTCCAGGACTGGCGTCATCGTGCATAGCACGATGACGCCAGTCCTCAGGGGGAGTTCACGGAGGCTTGGCCGACATCCAAGATGTCGGCCAGCTCCGGGAAAGGATCACGAACCGGCGCTTTTCAGCGCCGATTCGTGATCCTGCTCCCCAGGGGTTAATGACAGCCACCGTTTGGAAGGGCAGGCTGTGCCCTTCCAAGCAGTGTCTGTATTAACTCCCTACTCCCCAGCGATCGGGAGGGAGAGAGGTCCGAAGGACCTCCCCCTCCCTTTCAGGCGCCTCCTCCGCACATGCGGGGGGGCGCCTGCATTAGATGTCATTGCGTCGCCGTGATGACATCTAATGTCCCCGCTGGAGTCCCGGATTGACGGGCTGACATCCAAGATGTCAGCCCGCACCGGGGGGGCGCAGCAATCCGCCGGAATCCGGCGGATTGCTGCCTCCTGTGCTCGGACGCGCTGAGCGCGTCCGTAGCACGGGGGAACCACTTGGCTGGACGCGCTGAGCGCGTCCATAGCAGCCAAGTGGTTAAAATATTTAAAATATTCATCCCCCTTTTTTCGCCCCCCCAGTTGAATTTTTGAAAAACGGTAAAATACGTGTTGTTTTATTTTTCAAGACGAATCGAAATACCGATTTTCACATCTAGAAAAGGGTAAGGGTCCTAGTGGCGCAGTGGGTGCTTCCAAATATGGAGCAATCTAGATGAGTATTTCTAAATGCTGATATTATGGCTCAACTCTATTTATCAGGTGGTGATAGATAAAAGTACAGTGGCAAGAAAAAGTATGTGAACCCTTTGGGATTTCGTGGAGTTTTGATGAATTGGTCATAAAATGTGCTCTGATCTTCATCTAAGTCACAACAATTTGAAAAACACAGTCTGCTTAAAATAATACGACTCAAACATTATATGTTTTCATGTTCTTATTGAACAGAACATGTAAACATTCACAGTGCAGGGTGGAAAAAGTATATGAACCTTTGGACTTAATAACTGGTTGACCCTACTTTGGCAACAATAACCTCAACCAAACGTTTCCTGTAGTTGCAGATCAGACCTGCACAACGATCTGGAGTAATTTTGGACCACTCCTCTTCACAAAACTGTTTCATTGTAGCAATATTCTTGGGATGTCTGGTGTGAATCGCTCTCTTAAGGTCATGCCACAGCATTTCAATCGGGTTGAGGTCAGGACGCAGACTGGGCCACTCCAGAAGGCGTATTTTGTTTTGTAGAAGCCATTCTTTTGTTGAATTACTTGCATGCTTTGGGCCATTGTCCTGTTGCATCAACCATCCTCTTTGGAGCTTCAGTTGGCAGACAGATGGTCTTACGTTTTCTGCAAAATGTCTTGATAAGCTCTGGAATTCATTTTTCCATCAATGACAACAATCCGTCCAGGCCCTGAGGCAGCAAAGCAGCCCCAAACCATGATGCTCCCTCCACCATGTTTTACAGTGGGGATGAGGTTTTGATGTTGGTGTGCTGTGCCTTTTTTCTCCACACATAGTGTTGTGTGTTTTTTCCAAACAACTCAACTTTGGTTTCATCTGTCCACAGAATATTTTGCCAGTAGTGCTGTGGAACATCCAGGTGCTCTTTTGCAAACTTCAAACGTGCTGCAATAATCTTTTTGTATAGCAATGGCTTCCTCCGTGGTGTCCTCCCATGTACTCCATTCTTGTTCAATGTTTTCCGTATTGTAGATATGTCTTTAGCTGACACTCTAGTATTCTTCTTTACCTCATTAAGCCTTCTGCGCTGTGCTCTTGCAGTCATCTTTACAGGACAACCACGCCTAGGGAGAGTAGCAACAGTGCTGAACTTTCTCCATTTGTAGCCCGTCTGTCTTACCGTGGACACATGAACATCAAGGCTTTTGGAGAAACTTTTGTAACCCTTTCCAGCTTCATGCAAGTCAACAGTTCTTGAACGTAGGTCTTCTGAGAGCTCTTTTCTGCGAGGCATGGTTCACATCAGGCAGTGCTTCTTGAAACCAGTAAACCCAAAACTGGTGTGTGTTTTTAAAGGGCAGGACAGCTTTCAGCAACACATCCAATAATATAACACTGATTGGACTCAAGGTTTGCTTACTCCTGGCTCCAATTAGCTCTTGGAGAAGTCATTAGGCTAGGGGTTCACATACTTTTTCCACCCTGCACTGTGAATGTTTACATGTTCTGTTCAATAAAAACATGAAAACATATAATGTTTGTGTTGTATTATTTTAAGCAGACTTTGTTTTTCAAATTGTTGTGACTTAGATGAAGATCAGAGCACATTTTATGACCAATTCATGCAAAAATCCAAGGGTTCACATACTTTTTCTTGCCACTGTACTCAAGTGAGTCAATGTTACACTAGTATTGTGCAAATAGCAATTCTGTGCAAATGAACAACCTTGTGCAAAATAAGCAACAACAATGGTGATAAATCCTTAAATCAAGCGTACAAATCTGCTCCTAAAGCGCAAAGTGTATAATAATGCACATGTGCAAAATGCATATAAAGTACATATAAAGTGCATGTGCTCATATATCCTATTCCATTTGTAAAGTGCAGATACAAAATTTGTATTAATGTGACATCAAAAAAGTCATAAGACAGTCCTTTTATTAGGTTATCTGATAGTCTCTAGATGGCCTATGACTGTATAAAGTGCACGTGAAAAAGTGCAAATCTCAAAATGAACAAGGTCCATGACTCCTAGTCACCATACAGTATGTAGGTCACACTTCAGACAAAATGTTCCAACGTTATGCTTCCTCTCCTCAGTTGGTAGATTCCGTAGCATATATGAGGAAGACAAAAAGAGAGAGACAATAGTGCAGACTGTTGTAATTTGTGAAGTGAATATATATATATGAAAATCACTCACAAATTATAGAGCCTAATAAGTCCTGGCTGTAGGTTGGAATGCCTCACGTCAAATACAGGGTGATGTTCCCCGTTTTCCTGGGTCTTCCAGTTATCCGCAAATAAAACACATACAGAGAGACAGCGCTCCCATAGCGTGACACAGTACGTATATTCTTAGTAATTGCAATTTTTTGTTCAACTCACCGATGTGGGAGCCTCGGTTTTCTCAGGCTCAGCTTAAAGGCAAATGGTACTTCTTAATAAGGTGTACCATACAGACGGGGATGAAAAAGGGAGGGAGGGAGGGAGGAAGAGAAAAATGCCTCTGCTTTCACCTTTAAAATATTTTCCTCACTCTAAAGGGATAAATTAGTAAGGGGGTATCCCATAATAGAGTAAAACCAGAGATGAGAATCAAGTTAAATTATCAAAAATTTATTCCAAAAAAAAAAAAAAGTAGGGGGGTTACTGGACGCGTTTCGGCACTACACCTGTGCCTTCTTCAAGCAGTATAGCATTTATTTATTTATTTATAAAGGATTTTACCAGGAAGGATACATTGAGATTTCTCTCGTTTTCAAGTATGTCCTGGGTTCGAGAACATTGAGTGGTTACAGAAATACAAAATAGTAAAAATGCAAGATATTAACACAAGACCAAATATACAGATTAACAGAAAAATAAAAATGGAGGAAATAAAGTCATTATGTTACATGTTTACAGGTGCATTCTGTATTGAGGTATATTAATAGGGAAGTCTTAAGGGACTTTAGACTGGGGGAGATTTGACGGTGTTTGGGAGGTTATTCCATATTTGCGATGCTCTGTAGGAAAATGAGGATCGAGCCATTTTCTTTTTGTATTGCAGTATTGCAAGTAAGGTGCTGGTCCTGGATCTGAGGTTATAGGATGAGGGAACTGCCGGGGGAAGCAGCATATTTAGGTAGGGTGGTAGCTTCCCAGAAAAGATCTTAAACACCAGGTTGGAAAGGTGAAGGGTGCGTCTAGATTCCAGCGATGGCCAGTTTAGTTCTTTTAACATGTCACAATGGTGTGTCATGTAGTTACATTGTAGCACAAAGCGACAGAATGAATTATACAATGTAGTAAGTTTCTGGAGGTGTGTTTGTGGGGCGGCTGCATACACTACATCTCCGTATTCAATGGCTGGCATAAGCATTTGTTGTACAATCTGCTTTCTTACCGCGGGGCTCAGGCAGGATTTGTTTCTGTACAGGGCACCTATTTTGGGGTAGAGTTTAGATGAGAGTTTTTCGATGTGGGGGCCAAAAGATAGATTTGGGTCTAACCACATACCTAGGTATTTGAGAGAAGTGACTGTGGTCAGTGTGCCATTTGATTTTGTCCCAACACATAGATAGGGTGTTTGCAATTTGTGTAGTTTAGGTGCGGTTCCAAAGAGCATTGTAACAGTTTTGTCAGTATTTAGAAAAAGTTTGTTATTTGCGATCCACTTTTCTACCCCTGTGAATTGTTCTTGCAGCACTGCCTCCAGCTGTGGGAGATTTGGTTTGCTGGTATAGATTACAGTGTCGTCTGCGTACATGTGTACAGTTGAAGCTTTGCAGACATTGGGCAGATTGTTTATGAATATTGTGAATAGCAGGGGGCCAAGTATCGAGCCTTGGGGTACACCGCACGTGACTGGGAGGGGAAGGGAAGTGCTGTCAGAAATGGACACAAATTGAGACCTATCAGACACATATGATTGGAACCAGGTTAACGTACTATCACCAATACCAGAGTTCTTAAGTTTTTGTAATAGGATGCCATGGTCTACTGTGTCAAAAGCCTTGGCAAAATCAAGGAAGATGGCTCCAGTTAGATTTCCTTGTTCCATGCCCGCTTGGATATCATTACAAACTTTTAAAAGGGCAGTTGTAGTTGAATGGTTTGGACGAAAGCCTGATTGATCTGGGGTTAAATAGTTCTAATACTGATAATAATCACGTAATTGAGTGTAGTCACATTTATCCAGAATTTTTGACATTACAGGGAGCAGTGATATTGGGCGGTAGTTGGATACTAAAGTATTGTCTCCACTTTTATAGATAGGTACCACCCTTGCAGTCTTCCAGAGTTTGGGTATGTATCCAGTTGCCAGTGATTCATTAATCAGGGTTGCGACAGGTTTTGCAATTGCTGGTGCACTGATTTTCAGCAGCATTGCTGGGATTTGATCAGGTCCAGACTGGTATTTCATTTTTTGGTTACGGAGAAGTTTAGTGATGGCACTGACAGGCACTGGCCTAAAACTGAATTTCTCTGGGTTACAGGGTCTTTTTTTTTTTTTGAGAAAGGATTTTACCAGGAAGGATACATTGAGATTTCTCTCGTTTTCAAGTATGTCCTGGGTGGCGAGTATGTACCGTTAGGTGTCTTGCCAAGGACACTTACTGGAGAGGTTGCTCGCTGGTCATCAAACCCATGACTCCACAGGCTCTCTCCATGCAGAGCAGTGACATTACCTCTACTCCACCCAGCCGGCACTGTTGGTGGGTCCTGACCTGCGTGCGGCCTTTCTGATTGCGTGTCATTTCCTAGTTTAGCAATCAGGGTGGTGGCGCATCTAACAAAATAATTATTAAAAGCATTTGCTACATCTAGGGGGTGTTGTACAGTTTGGTTGTTTACTTTTAAAGCAGCTGGTTGGGAGTGGATGGGGGATGCTTGTATGTTACTTATGATTTTCCAGAAATTTCTGGGGTTTGATATGTTATTGTTTAAATTTTCATTGAAGTATTGGGCTTTAGCCATTTTTGTTTCTTTTGTGCATTCATTCCGGCATTTTCGGTATTCACAGTGATCGTTCATGGATCCAGTACTCTTGAACTTTGACCACAGGGAGTCTCTAAACTGGTACATATGCGTGAGGTCAGCTGTAACCCAGGGGAGATGGGCCCCTTTTACTCGCACTTTGCGCAGTGGGGTATGGGTGTTCCAGACTTTCAGGAGCTCGGTTTGAAAGTATTCAATTGTACAGTCCAGGTCTGGGATTAGGCTTAGTCTGTACCATGGGACCTGTTTGAGATCATTTAGGAAGGATTCAAGATTACATTTCTTGAAAGACCTGGTGATTATTACCTTTGGTGGACATTTTGTGGCCCTTATTTTGCGCACACAGTACACTAGGCAGTGATCACTGAAACTGTTAGCGAGAATGCCTGCCTCCTGTATTCGATCAGGACATGAGGAGAGAATCCAGTCCAGCAAGGTGTGGTTAGGGCTTTTCATATTAATGCGAGTGGGGGAGGAGATTAATTGTGTTAGCTGCAAAGCCTTAAACAGTGAGCAGTGTTTATTGTTTTTAGAATTCAGCCAATCAACATTAAAGTCGCTGAGGACCAGCAGTTCACTTTTTTTGGTTTTGAGCGACTAATTTACTAAGAATTTGGGTTATGTCAGAAAGGGATTGCACTGGGGAATTTGGTGGGCGGTAGAATCCAGCAACAATAATTGTTTTACTGAATGGGATCTCAATAGTACCAGAAAGGAAATCAAATGTGGCCGGGGAGCTAGGATTCTGCAATGGGGTGAACGTTATGGAGTTGTCAACATAGATAACAATTCCCCCTCCTCTCTTAGCTCTGTCCTTTCTAGGGCATGAATACCCTTGTATTGCTATGGCAGAGTCTGGCACTTTAGGGGTTAACCATGATTCTGTCAGCACAATGACTTTAGGATTGTAATAGTAGCACCAAGCTTTAAGCTCATCCAGTTTAGGGAGTAAACTGCGGATGTTGCAATGCACAAAGGAGAGGCCTTTTTTAGTGGGGAGATTAAATATGGTGTCAGCTATTGGACCAGGGTTGGATTCAACATCATTTGCAGGTGCAAGCAGCAGAATAAAAAGGAATTTGGACAGGTTTTTCTTTTTGGAAAATAGTGATTGAAGGGTTTTAAAGCTCTGTTGTGTGGGGGTGGGAGGGCTGGATTTTAACACTCTCCACCAGCACTCAGCTGATAAATTAAAGGAGCTGAGCAGGCTATGGTGTAGCTGGGTTTCTTTTCCAGCTTGCTGTAATTTGTAGGGTGTATAGGGAGGGAGGGTAAATTTAGAGAGAAAGGAGATGGTGGAAAGAAGCAGCAAGAGGGGAAGAGAGGGAAAAACATTTCTAGAGAAAGGTGGTGTGGGATAAGGGGAGGGAAAAAAGGAAAGGTAGAGCACAGGTAGGGTATTGATAAGGAAAGCAGGGGATGGAAGGGAGTCTGGTAGGTAAAGTTCCAGAGGGGTGTAGGTTGGTAGCTGAAAATATCACATGACCAAATTATTTGGGTATAAATGAAATGAGAACTGTGGGGTGGGTGGGGTAAGCATATGGGGTAAGGGGCTGTATCTGTAGCATCTTCTGTTTTTGAGCTATAGGTATCCTGTTTAAAATATTCAACCACCTTTTTCACCCCCTTAGGGGCGGAGTTTCCAAAAATCCTTCCTTAGTGGGTGCCCACATCATAAAAAAAGTGCACGTTTAAAATTTCACTTTCCTAGGTCAAACGGTTTCAGCTGGGCGTTGATGAGTCAATCAGTCAGGACTTTCGCGTTTATGATAAAAGTATTCAACCCCCCCTTTTTGGCCCCCCAAGGAATGTTCAGAAAATGGTAAAATACTTGTTTTTTTATTTGTCAAGATGAATCTAATTACCGATTTTCACGTCTGTAACATATTCTGTATTTAACCCTTTCGCTGCTGAGGCTTTTCCCGCCCCTGTGCTGAGGTCATTTTTACCTGTTTTGCGCATCATGTTTAAACGTGTTTTGAAGGCCTATTTTAGTATATGACCCAGACATATTATATATCGTTCTTTCCGTCAGACTCGGTAGATTCATAATATGTCATTATTATATGTATACGTTATGTCATGTCTGTATATTATAACAAAAAATGCAATAAAATATGTATTTTCAATAATTTACAATGTGTAAAGTGTTTTTTTCCACATTTTAACATGAGAGCAATTGCGGTTATATTTTGTATGGGGTGCGCTTGTTTAAAAAAATTAGAGATGGGGTCTCGTTACATTTTTTTTGGGGAAAATGACACTATTTTTAACAAACGCACCGCATACAAAAAATCGTTAGTGCAGCATCATTGTTCACATTATAATTGAAATGGGAACAATATTGCTGCATTAACAAACCAAAAAAAAAAAAAAAAAAGTGTTTAATTTTTTTTTTAATTTTTTATTTTTTTTATTTTTTTAATTTTTTTCTTTTTTTACAACATTTTTCACTGTAGTGTTTGGTATCGTTGGAACGGCCATGCTCTGGCCGATCCAACGATACCAAAATTTAACCCCTAGCTGCCACGGATCGGGAGATAGGGAGTTCATTGGAACTCCCTATCTCCACAGTTGGTGGCAGTTAGGGGTTAACGCTAGGACTGGCGTCATCGTGCTACGCACGATGACGCCAGTCCTCTGGGGAGTTCCCGAGGCTTGGCCGACATCCAAGATGTCGGCCAGCTCCGGAAAGGATCGCGAACCGGCGCTTTTCAGCGCCGATTCGAGATCCAGCTCCCCAGGGTTAATGCCAGGCATCATTTGGAAGGGCAGGCTGTGCCCTTCCAAATGATGCCTGGGTTAACCCCCTGTGCGCCGCCGATCGGAGGGAGAGAGGTCCGAAGGACCCCCCCCCCTCCCTTTCAGGCGCCTCCTCCGCACATGCGGGGGGGGCGCCTGAATTAGGTGTCATCGCGCCCCCGCGATGACACCTAATTCTGGCGGCTGCTGGTCCGGATGCTGGGCTGACATCCAGGATGTCAGCCCGCACCGGAGGGGCCAGCGATCGGCCGAAACCCGGCCGAACGCTGACCCCAATGTGAGGACCGCTCAGCGCGTCCTCAGCACACCAGCGGGACTGCTGAGGAAGCGCTGAGCGCGTCCTCAGCAGCGAAGTGGTTAAGATATAGTTATCTTGTTAAAAATATTTAAAATATTCAACCCCTTTTTTTCGCCCCCCCCCGTTGAAATTTTGAAAAACGGTAAAATACGTGTTTTTTTATTTTTCAAGACAAATCTAAATACCGATTTTCACATCTGTAGCATCTTCTGTCTTTGAGCAATAGGTATCCTGTTTAAAAAATTCAACCCCCTTTTTCACCCCCTTAGGGGCGGAGTTTCGAAAAATCCTTCCTTAGTTGGTGCCTACATCATAAAAACAGTGCACCTTCAAAATTTCACGTTCCTAGGTTAAACGGTTTCAGCTGGGCGTTGATGAGTCAGTCAGTCAGTCAGGACTTTCGCGTTTATATATATAGATTCATTGTTCTCCTTGTTTTTCCTGTTTTCTCAGTTAGTTGCTTCACTCTTGGTATTCTTATTGTGTCTGAATAATAGGCTTGTGCACTGGTTTTTTTTTCGATTCGATTCGGTTCGGTTCGTTCGGATTTTTAAAATTTTCGTTTCGGCCGATATCCGTTTCGGTTCGGTTCGATTTGATTCGTTTTTCGGATCGACTTTTTCCTCGGGATATCGGTCATTTTCGAGATTTCGGGTCTGCTCGTTTTTTGTATGGACTTTTTTGTTCGTGCTTTCGGAAATTTTCGTGTTTTTCGGAAGAAGTAGGCTTGTGATATGCACTGCAGCACCGTTTTGTCGTTTCGATTCGGTTTGTTCGGATTTTGAACTTTTTCTACTCAATAATTCTGCTGGCGATACGATACGACAATTCTATAGATGTGATACGATAATTTGATATGCATTTCACAAATTTATTTAATCATATTAAATAAATGGTATTAAATGAATGGAACATTAAAAAAATGAACAAAACGATTTAAGAAACCGAAAACTGACCGTCTGACTTTAAAACAAAATGTTTTAAAAGTTAAAAATACTAATAGTTGACGTTGTTGATCAAAAAAACCACTGAAACTAAAAAAAGACAACAAATAAAATGATTTAAAAAGACAAAAAGAAATTAATCCTTTCACTCCATTTCACGGCTTCACGGTTCACGCCTTGTGTGCTGTGCTGCTGAGCTATTTTTTTTTAACGGTTTCGCTCATCATGTTTAAACGCGTTTTGAACTTCATTTTATTATATGACCCAGTCCCAGACATGTTATATATCATTCTTCTTTCTGTCTGACTCGGCAGATTTTCATAATATATCATTATTATATGAATAAGAATAAATATATATGTATGCGTCATGTCCTGTCTGTATTATATTATTAAAAAAAATTCAATAAAATTGGAATTTTCATAAATAATTTACAAGGTGTAAATGTAAATAAAGACTGAATAAAGTGCTTTTTTCACATTTAACATGCGAGCGTTTGCGGTTATAAATATATTTTATATGAGTTACGCTTGTTTAAAAAATTTGAAATGTGGACTAGTAGTACTACACTACTAGTTGTTAATGTTACATTTTTTTGGCTGAAAAATAAATTACACTATTTTTAACAATCGCACCCCATATAAAAATCCTTAGTGCAGCATCATTGTTCACATTATATAATTGAAATGGCAACAATATTGCTGCTTTAATAAAAACAACACACAAAAAATATTTATTTTTTTTATTATATTTTTATAATATTTTTTTTTATTTAACATTGACAATGTTTGATATCGTTGGAAAAAAGGCCATGCTCTGGTCAATCCAACGATACCAAACATTAACACATTAACCGATAGCTGCTGTGGACGTGAGATAGGGGGGTTCATTGGAAACCCCTATCTCCACCATTAGTCGCAGTTAGGGCTTAACTGCAGAACTGACGTCATTGCACTATGCACGATGACGCCAGTCGACTCGTCACCAGGGGTAGATCCCGGAAGCTTGGCCGACATCCAAGATGTCAGCCAGCTCTGGGAGAGGATTGTGAGTGACCTGACGCCTTTATGTGCTGAATAAGCCTGGATCCGGCCCCCACCTGGGGGCACAGCAATTGGCCGGAATCCCGGTTGATGATGATTGCTGCCTGCCTCCTGTGCTAGGGACGTGCTCGCTCACCGCTCACAGCGCATCCATAGCACAGGAGGAGCACTTGGCAAGTTGGCATGCATGAGGCGCTGACTGCTGAGCATGTCCCTAGCAGCAAAGTGGTTAATGCAGCATATGAATCCGCACACTGCGGGGAAGCGCCTCTCTCTGCAGTATAATAAATGCAGCATAAGAATAGAATCCACACACTGGCAGGCCAGGCAGGCGGCACCTGTAGTCTACAGTATATTAATGCAGCATATGAATCCGTAGTTCTGCAGTAAAGACTAAAGAGTCTCTTTATTTTTATATTTTTTTAGGATTTTTTAATCATTAATTGAAATGTTTGTTTTTGCCACAAGGACAAGGAGTGGACTGGGAAAGTTATACCCCATAGGCTTCAATCAACTGTTTTGGTTGTGTTTTTTGGTGATTCTATGCTCTAGAATCATCTTTGGGGGTTGGATTACTGCGTGCATAGTCCAATCAGCTGCTTCCTTTTCTGCAATTTCCTGTTGACTGCAGGCAGTGCAGGGTACATTATACACTTCCATTCCTCTTGGGTGTGCCATATTGCTTTTGTTCTTCTCTGACTGAATGAGAAGACAGCACTGAACGAGTCTGGACTCTGGAGAGTGAGACAGTGGAGAGGAGAGAAACACAACGTTTTGCTTTGCATTTGCAGTGAGTGACTCGAATGGGAGTGCAGAGACTCTTATTGGACTGACTGACTTGCGAGAGTGTAAGTAAAGTTTAGTAAACTACTTATTTATTTATTTGCAAAGGATTTTTATTTTTACCAGGAAGGATACATTGTGATTTCTCTCGTTTTCAAGTACGTACTCCTGGGTTCAAGAACATTGTATTTCTGTTTCTGTAACAACTGTAACCACTCAAAGTAATAATACAAAGAAATACTTGTAATAATATCTCTTCTGTTCTTAATTTATCCTGGCAACATTTATTTACAAATATATTTCATACTTGTGTATTTTTTTTATTCATAATTATTCATTTAGCTTTGCCTTTTGAGTGCTGGTGCTGGACTGGTGCACTGGAGAGAGACTGAGTGAGTAGACTAGAGTGAGACTGATATCTATCTATTCTTATCTTTATTATGACTGATTGCCTGACTGTGTCAGTGCTCCCCTCTCTCTCACTCACTGGCTGCTCCTTGTGTCCATGTCCAGCATCTCATTTTTTTTATCTTCCATGCAGGGGGAACAGGGCGGACAACTAATGTGGCCCCCGGGCAAAATGAGGTCATGGGGCCCCCTTGTTTTTGCACCCACAGGGGGCCACACCCATAAAAAAACACTCCCTACAATGCAGCACCCACGTGTACATTATTGTGCTAAATAATTTAATTCTTAACTCCTAAATAACCTTTTTGAAAATCCACTTGGACCCTGCAGTGAATTGAGGGATCCATTGTGCCCCCTCCATACTTATTACAGATAGCCACCGCACTGTGGCCCATTAGTGGTTGTTTTTGTCTTTGGACCTATACAGTTGTGTTCAAAATTATTCAACCCCCACTGAAATTGAGTGTTTTGGCCAGTTTGACATTGATTTTGATCATTCAGTCATCTTGCTTACAATTAAATCAAAGAGGCACGTGTAGGTCAGACAAATATAACATAACATTTATAATGAAATAACCACAAATGTCTTTTCTGTGCTCACATCATTATCAGTTTTATTCAACCCCCAAGTGACATTCAATCTTAGTACTTAGTACAACATCCTTTTACAGTTATAACAGCTTTTAAACATGAAGCATAGCTTGACACAAGTGTCTTGCAGCGATCTACGGGTATCTTCACCCATTCGTCATGAGCAAAAGCCTCCAGTTCAGTCACATTCTTAGGCTTGCGCACTGCAACTGCTTTCTTTAAGTCCCACCAGAGGTTCTCAATCGGATTTAAGTCAGGTGACTGCGATGGCCACTCCAAAATGTTCCAGCCTTTAATCTGCAACCATGCTCTAGTGGACTTGGAGGTATGCTTGGGATCATTGTCCTGTTGAAAGGTTCAACGTCTCCCAAGCCTCAGGTTTGTGACGGACTGCATCACATTGTCATCCAATATCTCCTGGTACTGAAGAGAATTCATGGTACCTTGCACATGCTGAAGCTTCCCTGTACCTGCAGAAGCAAAACAGCCCCAAAGCATGATTGACCCCCTGCCATGCTTCACAGTAGGCAAGGTGTTCTTTTCTTCATAGGCCTTGTTCTTCCTCCTCCAGACATAGTGTTGATCCATGGGCCCAAACAGTTCTAATTTTGTTTCATCAGTCCACAGAACACTATCCCAAAACTTCTGTGGTTTGTCCACATGACTTTTGGCATACTGCAGTCGACTCTTCTTATTCTTTGGAGACAGCAAGGGGGTGCGCCTGGGAGTTCTGGCATGGAGGCCTTCATTACGCAGTGTGCGCCGTATTGTCTGAGCTGAAACTTCAGTACCCACATCTGACAAATCTTTTCTCAGTTCCTCAGCAGTCACACGGGGACTTTATTCCACTCTACGCTTCAGGTAGCGCACAGCAGTCGAAGTCAGCATCTTCTTTCTGCCACGACCAGGTAGCGTTTCAACAGTGCCCTTTGCCTTGAATTTGCGAATGATGCTTCCTATGGTCTCTCTTGGTATGTTTAACATCTTTGCAATCTTCTTATAGCCATTGCCCTTCCTGTGAAGAGTAATCACCTCTTCTCTTGTCTTCCTGGACCATTCTCTTGACTTCACCATGTTTGTAACCACACCAGTAAATGTCTAGAAGGAGCTGAGTATCACAGTCATTTTAAAGCTGCTTAATTGGTGCTTATTATGCTTTTATTGCTGCTCCGTGACATTCACAGGTGTTTTCAATACCTGATTGAAAACACTTGAATGAACCTCTGTTCTTCAGAGTGGTAGTCTTTAAGGGGTTGAATAATTGTGTCAATGAAGAATTCACAAAAGAAACATTTACTACTGTATTACAAAACCAATTGATGTAATTTTAGTTGCATATGGTTCTCTAAAAAGTCCTTGTAGGATTTCATTCTGAATACAATTACAAATGTACACTAAATTCCCTAAAACCCTTTACAGCATTGGGTTTGAATTTGAATAATTTTGAACACAATTGTATATTTCCCCCGGCAGTTCCCTCATCCTATAATAACCTCAGATCCAGGACCAGCAGTCCAGCACCTGCTTACTTGCTTATACACAATACAAAAAGAAAGTGGCTCGATCCTAATTTCACTACAGAGCACCGCAAATACGGAATAACCTCCCAGACAGACACCATCAAATCTTCCCCAGTCTAAAGTCCCTTAGACTTCCCTATTAACATACCTCAATACGAAATGCACCTGTAAAGTAAACATGTAACATAATGACTTTATTTCCTACATATTTATTTTTATGTTAATCTGTATATTTGGTCTTGTGTTAATATCTTGCATTTTACTAAGTATTTTGTATTTCTGCTGTAACCACTCAATGTTCTTGAACCCAGGACATACTTGAAAACGAGAGAAATCTCAATGTATCCTTCCTGGTAAAAAATCCTTTATAAATAAATATATATTATATACAAAAATTCAGTTACAAAATATTTTATTTATGGTTTTATTTTTTATTTGTTTAGAGAACATAACATCATGGACTCGACAAGCAGTGTCACTGGTGACACACCAAGCACCATCATTCAAAGGACGGCCCCATCTACTAGTACTCGCAGCAGGACTGTTTCAAAGGGCATTAAAAAAAATAAACAGCTTGGAAGTCGTCCTGCTGTCACTGTTTCTCAAGATCTGCCAATTATTAAAACTCGAGGGAAATCCAAATCAACCAGAACAGAGTCAGACGACAGTAGTACAACTAGTACTAGTCAGAGAAAGAGAAACCCAGTCCCACCCAGCAAACAAGTAAGGACAACATCATCATCATCATCATCATCCTTTACTGGCAAGGCGGCTGAGCTTAAGAGTAAGACGTATTTATCTGAGTCAAGAACTAAGTCAGCAATTCTGTGTCAGCAGTTTAAGGAGCTAGTTCCACTTCCTCCAAAAACAACGTGCACAATAACCAGCGCCACTTGTAGAAGCACAACAAGTACCCTGGCTGGGGCAGCTAGTGCTACTTCTACTGTGTCAAAAAATGTGCTAGTACCAGAGATGTTTTATTCTAGTAGAGGCACGAAGGTATCTGGGAAGGTTTTTGAAAGTCATCATTCATTTAAGCAGCCAAAGACTGAGCTTCTGCAGTATCAGGAGGGAATTGCTTTAGCTCTATCACAAAGTGCCACCACCACCACCACCACTGCTGCTGAACTTGATAGAAGAACCCAAGAGAGAGATACTGGTGGTTTTCTATCCCATTCCTTATATCCTAGTAGCCTTCAGGGAGAAGGAATTCAGCGACAGGACTCAACATCTCCCACTGGTGATGATAAATTTTTATCTTCAGACAAAGACTATAATAGAAAATCTCATTTAAATTTGGATCTACAAGAGCAAGAAGATTTACAGCCTTATACTCCTTTTCAAGTTTCCCTATCCCCTTACCATAGTACACATGATCGTTCCCCAATTTTGTTTTCCTGTGAAAACTCGTCGGCATCACCAGTGTCACCTGTCTCTCTGTCCTCCCAAGTAGAAATCATTAGTACCAATATCAAAATTTGTGCTCCCGTCACCAGTGCCACTAGTACCACCACCACACCAGTAGTAGGAGCCCCTCACCCCACTATCCCAAAAATGTTTAAAAACAATAAACATGGGTTACAACAACAAGGAGAAACTGAAAGTACTGCTACTATTACATCAGAATGCACAGGCCAGGTTCAGCGTGTGGAATTGGATGAAGAATGCGGCTCTAAACAAGAACCTTCATCAGCAGCAACAAGTGGCCGCCGTCGGTCGAAAGCGTGGCAGTATTTTACTGAAAGTGCAGATAAACGTACAGCCAAATGTAATTTGTGCGGAACATGGGTCAGCCGTGGTCAACAGACAAACAAACTCACTACCACTGGCATGAACTCACACATGAAAACCCACCACAAGGCAGTGCTGCTAGCTTTAGAAATAGAAAAAAGTTCTCCTCTACCGGCACTGTAGTGCTAGCACTACTAGGGAATCTACTCCCACCACCAGTGCCACACACACCCCCACTTCTGCAGCAGCTAGTAAAAGTCTGAGCAAACAGCCATCCTCCACACAGCCCACTATGGAGCAATTTGGTGGGTTTCAGCCCAGGGGAATATCGAAGCAGCAGACCCGAAAAATCACCAGACTCATTGCAGAGTTAATAACGGTTGGGGGTGCTTCTTTTAATTTGATAGGCGGTGATTCTTTCAAGCGCCTCATGCAGGCTCTCTCCCCCCAATATAAAGTGCCTTCACGCACTACATTTAGTCGATCTGTAGTGCCAGCTATGTACCGGTCCTGCGTTGGAGTTTTGAAGGAGGAGCTGGAAAGGCTGCTGGACGATCAGTGCACTTCACCACAGATCTATGGACTGCTCCAAATAGCCAGCATGCCTTTCTGTCCTTGACTGGACATTGGTGGCAGTCGCAGCCCAATGTGCCCGAGCAAAAGCAGTCAGCATCAACAAGTTCAGGGGCAAAAAAAAAAAGTGCTGGGCCTTGTGCCGATGATGCAGAAAAGAAGACAGCATTACATTCCTTCCTCCTCCACGCTGAGGTTATGGATCAGCAGCACACCGCAGAGAACATCTTACATGCACTGAAGAACATGATGGCACAGTGGCTAGGGGAACAGTCTGGTACACAAGCTCAAATGGGTTTTGTAGTAACCGATTGTGGAAGCAACATGATAAGGGCTCTCCGGGATGGAAGATTTGTGGGTGTGCGGTGCGCAGCTCACATCCTGCATCTAGTGGTGACGAAGGCACTCGATGAGAGCATTAGTGGAGGAAGGTTGGGGGCACTTGTTGAATCATGCAGAAAAATTGCTGGTCATTTCCACCACAGCGCAAGAGCTAGCCAGCTCCTTAGGCAGGACCAGAAAAGGGCAGGACTCCCAGAACACGGGTTAAAACAAGATGTGGCAACAAGGTGGAACTCCACATTAGACATGCTGGAAAGGATTCTCGAACAGCAAAAAGCAATCCACGCAATGGCGTACAAACATTCCATTGGCATTAGCAGCCCACTAGGCAGGGATGACTGGGCCGTGATGGAACAGGCAGTGGAAGTCCTGAAGTCTTTACGATTAGCTACAGAACACTTGAGCCGAGCGAGTGCTAACTTGTCTGAAATCATACCCGTATTCTACCAACTCCGTGACTCTATGGATGACTTTCTGTCCAACAGAGAAGAGCCTGGCGCGGTAAACCTCCACATGCCGATGTCACTGCCCTTCTGACCAGACTTAATGAACAGCTGGAGTACCGAATAAGACAGCACATTGCCCCTTGTCCTGAGTATATGCTGGCCCCAATTTGCAACCCTACTTTTAAAGGAAAGTCTGCACTTCGTGACGATTCCCTTTTCGTTTTGGCAGCAAACACTCATAGATAAGATACGGGACAGGGATCATAAAAACCGTGCACAGTTCCAGAGGGAAGAGGAGGAGACAGAGGAGGAGATGTTGCAGGAGTCTGTCATTGAGGATGATGACAGTGACACACCCACATGTGAGAGGAGGAGGTCTAGTGCTGCTGCTCAGAGCAGCGTTCCCAGACCTGTATTTTTTACAAAAATGTATACGAGTTATGGATCAGGATACGGAGTCGGACCTAACAAAAAACGGCCAATTGAAAATGCATTTGTTACGGCATACCTTGCTGAGTCTCCTTTGGAACCCAATACAGACCCTTTTCAGTTTTGGGAGAACAAGAGAGGTGTGTGGCCTACGTTTGCAGAGGTAGCCATGGAGCTCCTTTCTTGTCCACCAACCACTGTACAAAGTGAGCGGATTTTCTCCATTACGGGGAATATTCTGTGCCCTCAGCGCTCCCAATTATCACCCCAGCTGTTAGAGCAAATGACATTTCTGAAGGTGAACTTGCCGAAGCTGGGATACCCGGCCCTAGGTTTTGATTCAATCTAGAAATGCAAGCACACAAGTTTAGTTAGTAGAAGTTCATAAATCCCAGTTGTTTTTTTTTTATTTTTTGTTTTTTTAAAGATAGATAGATAGATAGATTAAGATTTTTAAAAGTTTGTAAACTTTGTATTTGATGAAGAGTAGGCCCACACCAGAAACACCACTCAGCTTATGAAACCTTCACCCTTAGGCAGGCACCCACCCAGGTGAGTGGCTCAACATATTTATTTATTATTTACATTATGCCGAAACCATAATTCTAAATAATTATTTCTGCTTTATATTATATATTAATCTGGAAATACCTCTTCCTTTCACAGTTTTTGATTTTTTTTACCTTGGAATGGTGAAGAAGATGGAAGATAGTTATGAGAGCTTTGCACTGCAGACAGACTGCATATGGTAAGAAATTTTAGATGAATTAAATTGACAATAAATAGACTATAATATATTTACAATCAATAATTTAATTTGGATTTAATATATTTACAATAAATAGACAATAATAACATATCATATTTACAAGATATAAATAATTTAATCATAATGAATTAATTTAATATATATTTTTTAAACAAATAAAAAAAATTCTAGTAACTATTTTACCGTAAAGGATACATTTTTTTTTTCTTGTTTTCAAGTATGTCTTCCAGGGACTTTTACAAATATAGATAATTAAAAATAAATAATTAAAATATAAACAGTGCACTAATACTGTATTACAAGGTATTTATGGACGCAGACGCAAGCCGGTTCACAGGGGTGTCCTAGTGGCGCAACAGTTGTTACATACAACAGATTATAGTGTTGTACTATTGGACCGTCAGATATATGTAAATCCTTACGGTTCGTCTAAATGCAATTCAAGTCATGCAAATACAGCTTCTAGAAAAAAAGTGCTAGTGCCGTGGTTCACACAGTATTAAAGTGCAACAGTGACAGCAGGTGCATATAGTGCAAGCTAGTGCAAAATGTACGTATCAATGCCGTAGTATAAAGGTATATCCCAAGTCAAGATATTTTAGCTTTCACCTGAGGATATATGCAGTTTTATGCAAGATCGGCTTTTAAAAAGGGGGGAAAGTGCTAGTGTCGCAATAGGTCTTACTATTTACACAGTATTAAAGTGCAAACAGTGACAGCAGGTGCATATAGTACAAATATACGTATCGACGTTGTAATAAATGGTGTGGCCCAGGTCTAGATATTTGGCGTTTACTTATGGATGTATAGATGACCTTATGCTGGTTTTCTGTGCGTATTGAAGGTCTAGCGTCCTTAGTGTCTTTTTCCAGAGGTCCTAAGTGGCAGAATATGCACCAAACGTGCTCTGCAGTGTGCTTGATACAGCGTCTCCTCCTATAGCGTTGATTGACTCCACTCCAAATAGGAGATAAAGAGCAGGGGATAGAGAGAGAAGAAATAATAATGGTGCAGCAACGTCTTATAACCATTAAAATATTGTGTGTTTAAAATTGCACACTTACAAAAACCAGAGCCTCTTTTATCCGGGCTCTGGAGTGAAACGCCTTGTGCCAACTATAGGGTGACCACTTCCCTTCTTTAATGTATCGCCTTCACCTCAGATGGAGAAACATAAAAAAGAGAGGGTGCTCTCATAGCACAGTGTCAGTGGTTAACAGCTTAGTGTGATAAAGAGGGTTGGTTACACTCACCGATTTCGGAGCCTTATCTCTCCAGGCTCAACTGCTATGCGTGTGGTGCTGCTTAATGGTGAGCCCCAGAACCTCTTTTGGCTGCTCCTTTAGATACAGGTCACGGTCTTCAGGATAAGCCTCACAGGTCTGTCCTTGGAGTACGCTGACTGAGGCAGGTAGGAGTCCATGGCATATGATTGCCATATTGTAGGTAGATGAATTCAATATACTAATGGTACTGGAATGTGCTCAATATAGCAAGAGCATATATATATATCTCAACCTCTCAACTGGTCCAGGAAAAGATGGTGGTATTGAGCTATAGCCGGCAATTGTAAAAATAAATTATTAGAAATTGCTAAGTCTCCCAGCCATTAAGCTCACATTTGAAGATAAGCGCTGAATTTAGCAAAATGTCGACCACACACAATAAGGTTGGTGTAGCAATGCTACATATACTCCACAATCAACCAACAATGCGACCAGTGTGCACACACTTAGCACGCTGCATTAACAGCCATAAGGCTCAGTGTAAATTATTTGATGACAAAAATATACAATTTGACGGTTGAATTAACCTCAGTACATCAAGGCTAGATTAGCCTAATGCTCAACACGTGTTTCCCTGCTGACACCGCAGCAATTTCATCAGGAGCTTAAGGTACACAGTGGTCAGCAAAAACAGAAAGGCAGGTCTGAATATCACAGGGGTTGACTTGTCAATGCATGTCTTTGCTGACCACTGTGTACCAGACCCTGCTATACCAACTGACCTTGCCGCCAGCCCCTGATCTACAGACCGTCCTGACTACGCTTTCTCTTCACCCCATTGTACCACGCCATGGACTCCTACCTGCCTCAGTCAGCGTACTCCAAGGACAGACCTGTGAGGCTTATCCTGGAGACTGTGACCTGTATCTAAAGGAGCAGCCGAAAGAGGTTCTGGGGCTCACCATTAAGCAGCACAACACGCATAGCAGTTGAGCCTGGAGAGATAAGGCTCCCAAATCGGTGAGTGTAACCAACCCTCTTTATCACACTAAGCTGTTAACCACTGACACTGTGCTATGAGAGCACCCTCTCTTTTTTATGTTTCTCCATCTGAGGTGAAGGCGATACATTAAAGAAGGGAAGTGGTCACCCTATAGTTGGCACAAGGCGTTTCACTCCAGAGCCCGGATAAAAGAGGCTCTGGTTTTTGTAAGTGTGCAATTTTAAACACACAATATTTTAATGGTTATAAGACGTTGCTGCACCATTATTATTTCTTCTCTCTCTATCCCCTGCTCTTTATCTCCTATTTGGAGTGGAGTCAATCAACGCTATAGGAGGAGACGCTGTATCAAGCACATTGCAGAGCACGTTTGGTGCATATTCTGCCACTTAGGACCTCTGGAAAAAGACACTAAGGACGCTAGACCTTCAATACGCACAGAAAACCAGCATAAGGTCATCTATACATCCATAAGTAAACGCCAAATATCTAGACCTGGGCCACACCATTTATTACAATGTCGATACGTATATTTGTACTGTATGCACCTGCTGTCACTGTTTGCACTTTAATACTGTGTAAACAGTAAGACCTATTGCGACACTAGCACTTCCCCCCCCCTTTTTAAAAGCCGATCTTGCATAAAACTGCATATATCCTCAGGTGAAAGCTAAAATATCTTGACTTGGGATATACCTTTATACTACGGCATCGATACGTACATTTTGCACTAGCTTGCACTATATGCACCTGCTGTCACTGTTGCACTTTAATACTGTGTGAACCACGGCACTAGCACTTTTTTTCTAGAAGCTGTATTTGCATGACTTGAATTGCATTTAGACGAACCGTAAGGATTTACATATATCTGACGGTCCATTAGTACAACACTATAATCTGTTGTATGTAACAACTGTTGCGCCACTAGGACACCCCCGTTTTCCTTTCTATTGATATCTACACACCCTTTCGAGAGTCTGTGCTACCCCCTAGATGGCAGCAAACAAAATAAATACTCCTACCTAGACAAGAGCGCCCATACCGACCCCTCTTCTACTCGCAAGCCGGTTCACAGTCTGGGTCTGCTTCCTGATCTCCTGCCCAAGCCGTTGTGTCTGAAAATTAAAACCAGCCTCTCCAAGGTAGTATCCTCTATCCTGGTGGATTGGACATGGCTGTTCAACTGTAATAGGAGACAAGAAACAAGCAAAGTTTATAATTCTTATTCTGTAACATCTGTGCAATTGATTTAGGATTGTGTTCTTTCTTCTTGCACTGCAGTGTGATTGTGCAGCGCGCATACATTACTTACGTGCACTCGTGCAGGAGGACTGACAGCGGGTGATGGTACTCTTCTTCCCATTCCCACAGGATGCATCATGCCACGTTACGGACTACCGTTGTTAAAGACAAAAGTACAATACTTAGTTAACAAGCAGATGGATAAAGGTTCGTTCTCTCCCCCTCACTCTCTCCCTCCCTACCCCCGCTCCATCTACCCCTCTCCCTAATTCTTTATCCCTTGTGTGTTTGTTTTGTAGGTATTCACTGGAAACAGCCCCAGACGTGCTGCCTTGGAGCTGATCCCTCTGGTGTGATGCATCCGTAAAATAGGAATGTCAATCAAAAGGTAAGTCTCAAGTGTTGTGAAAAAGAACAATTTTTTTTTACATACATTATGGGTAATTATTCAGAGTCAAACTGACCCTGAAATTGCATGCAGATCAGTTAATTTTGCTATATGGTGCAATTGTGGCCTGGCCAATAAGTGTGATTTCTGTATTCTTTTTGACCAACAGTGATTGCTTTATGTAACGATCTATTTCTTTTCATTTAACTCACCAGCTCTCTGCTGTCTGTCGTGCTCATCCTCATAGTCCGTCCGTAGTCGTATGTATCCCGATTCCTGACCCGTCGTGACATCCAAGAGGAGGGTGATGATCCACCACCAGACGCCTCTCCCACAGGCTCAGTTCCCCATGGCGCATCTTCTATTCTTTCTCCAACTTGCGCTGTACAGTCGCCTTGCGTTTGCAGTAGACATGTGCATTAGTTTTAGTACTAAAACGATTTAGTCCGAATTTTGGGAAAATTTAGTTTTCGTATGATTCAAGAGATATGAAACTGCTCAGTACAGAAAACGAAAGAAACTAAAATAAAATGCACTACATTTTAGTTTCAGTCCTTTTTATGATATTACATTGATGAGTGAAGGGGACCAGAAATGAAGAGCGTAACATCGCAAAGCTACAGAAAAGGTTTGTATGTGTAATCCTTCCTGACCCCTACCCGAAAATCTGACAGTGATAAAGCTCCAGAATAATCACTCGCAGCACAGACAGTCAGCACAGGAGAGGACACCTTTACTTAAGCCTTGTATGTCTATGAGGCAGACAAGATGATAAAAGCAGCTGGAGATGGAAAACATTCAAATAAATCACACTGAAAGCTAATGACAGAGGAGGGCTGGATAGTAAAAACCCCTTTATAACAAGTAGCGCTGGAAGAAGAGAGGGACTTTATAAAATGTGTGTTATATCCCCTCCCGCTCTGCATAATAGGGGCTTAGGTCTGATACATTTTATATTATCCAGGAGCACTATCCCCCTTTCCTCATCTATAATACACATTTTATATAAAGTCCCTCTCCTCTCCCAGTGCTGCTTGTTATAAAGTTTTTTTTTTCTGATACATTTAGTATCCAGCTCTTACAGTTACTCTGTCATTATGAACCTTCAGTGTGATTTATTTGAATGTTTTCCCTGGATTTAAAGGGATTTTATTATAAAAATAAATTTGCACCAGTCATCTCTTCTCTGAGCTTTCAGACCGATTTACGTTAATATTTTCCCTCTCCCCGGCTTTTATAATCCTGTGTCTCCCCCACAGAGATAGAAAGTTTAAGAAAAAGTTCCCTCTCCTGTGCTGGATAAGCATTGCATTCTGAAGTTCTGCACCCTCCACATGCCAAAGCAGTAGGATGTTCTATACAGAGAGGGCATTAATTAATGCAGGAGGATGTTCTATACATTATACAGAGAGGGGTATTAATGCAGGAGGATGTTATATACATTATACAGAGAAAGGTATAAATTGAGGAGGATGTTCTATACAGAGAGGGACATTAATTAATGCAGGAGGATGTTCTATACATTATACAGAGACGGGTATTAAATAATGCAGGTGGATGTTGTATACAGTATACAGAGAGGGGTATTAATTAATGCAGGAGGATGTTCTATACATTATACAGAGAGGAGCCTCTTTTTTATAGCCCTTTAAATCCAGTGGCTGTGAGCGATCTGCTGCTTGTTATATTATCTCTCAGACAATGCATCAGGCTCAGCTGTTACAGTAACTGACTAACAGCGCTCAGAGTTTCAGTAAAACAAGGAAATAATATTGTTCTAACCTCTTATATATAAAAATATTATTTACTAGTTTTACTGAAACTCTGAGCGCTGTGATGAGCAGCAGTTAGTTACTGTAACAGCTTTGACTGACACATTGTGCTGAGAGTGAGAGATACTGTAACAAGCAGCGATCTCAGCCCTCTGAGGAGCCACTACAATAGTAATTGTATCCACTGTTTTTTGGATGAATGAAATTAGTTTTCATACTAAAACCGAAAACTACTGAAAACGAAAAATACTGAAAACGAAAATACTGAAAACGAAATTCTTTAGCAACTAAATAAATTGCATTTTAGGACTAATTCATTAGTTCAAAACGAAATTTTGTGCTGTGCACATGTCTAGTTTGCAGTCATAATAGCTAAAGAAAAACACAATTATTTTAGTAAAAAAAAAATTGTCTAAAAAATTGCATTTATTCATTGTCGGGTCACTAAACAATTTTCTCCATTTACAAGAAGTTAGAACTGATTGCAGCAAAGTTGTGAGTATAGTAGGAGACAAATTTTATGTGATTTATGACAACATATGTAAACAATTTAAGTATTTACAGTTCTGATTTATTAAGATATTTTTTTATTTTACTATGTTTTGTGCTACAATAAATAAATAGTTTTGTTAACAAGTTATATCATGTGTCTCCTCTCCACTCATTAGCATTTGACAAAACAATTATTATTTAAAAAAAAAACTAAAAAATTGCATTTATTCATTGTTGGGTCAGTGAACAATGAACATTATAATGTTCGGTCCTATACTGTGCTTGTTTAGTCAGGTGTGCTACCTATTCATTAGACATGTGCACAGCACAAAATTTCGTTTTGAACTAATGGATTAGTCCTAAAATGCAATTTATTTAGTTGCTAAAGAAATTCGTTTTCAGTTCTTTAGTATGAAAACTAATTTCATTCACCCGAAAACCAGCAGATACAATTAATATTGTAGTGGCTCCTCAGAGGGCTGAGATCGCTGCTTGTTACAGTATCTCTCACTCTCAGCACAATGTGTCAGGCAAAGCTGTTACAGTAACTGACTGCTGCTCATCACAGTGCTCAGAGTTTCAGTAAAACTAGTAAATAATATTTTTATATATAAGCGGTTAGAACAATACTATTTCCTTGTTTTACTGAAACTCTGAGCGCTGTTACAGTCAGTTACTGTAACAGCTGAGCCCGATACATTGTACTGAGAGATAATATAACAAGCAGCCGATCTCAGCGCTCACA
>CM019064.1:180916550-181292081 GCA_009667805.1 Leptobrachium leishanense | reverse complement strand
GTGCCGGCACAGGAGCACCGCTCCTCAATGGGGAATGTGGCGTCCTCAGATGCAGCTCCAGGCGAGCTGAAAGTCTCCATCCGAGGGTCGTTGGGATGTGTGATATCTGCAATACAGGCTCCAGGCGAGCTGTCAGTCCCGAAAGGGTAATCACTGGGGTTTGCAGATTCCAGGGTGAAGCTCCAGTCGAGCTGTAAGCCTCGACCCAGGGTTCCACGGGGTAGGGTTCGGGGTTAAAATATTCAGGCTCTGCTCCGCGGAGCTCTGCCAACCGCAGCTCGTGCTGGCGGTCCTTTTCTCGCTCGACTTCCCGGTAAACCTCCCGAATCACGGCGTATCTGTCCGCCGCCGCTGGGGCATCTCCGAGCAGGGCGATCCGACGCCGCACCTCTCTGAGGCAAGCATCTTCCTCCACCTCTGCGTGGACCGGGCTGGGGACGGGCGTCGTCACCCTGTTCTGATCCATCCTGGTCAGCTCCTTAATCAGAGTTTTCCGGTTCTTATTACCCGGCGTTCCTCCCCGGTTCTCCAACATCCCACGCAGGGTGTCCCGGTTGTAGTGGGTGTACACCACCATGGCGTAGGTCTCCTAGGGGCCTGCAGAGAGCGATCCCACCGCTGCCACCAGTATGACGGAATGCGGTATCCGCCTGCGGTCCTGCTCTATCTGACCCCCTCTTTGGTGTTGCCAAGCCCGACTACCGAGTGGCACGGCACCCGGCGTCTCGAGCGGCTGGGTAGAAGACCACGTGGGTGGAGATCTGGAGAGTAGATGGGGCACCCACGGCAGAAATCCGCCCGACTACCGAGTGGCACGGCACTCGGCGTCTCGAGCAGCGGATCTACTGACCATTGAAGGGCTGGAGACGGTCTGCGTGGCGAACCGCGGTTCGGTAGAGTCTCCTTGCAGATGCAGGCACGGCGCTCAGCCGAGGACCCGATTCGGGGTGGTTGCGGTATCCCAAGATACCGATTCAAGGTGGCGCAACGGCGCGGCGAATCGATGTTCTGCTGCGGAGTTAGAGTGACCCGTTCCTGGTGGTGGTGATATGTAGCCGACGTGAATGACAACACCAGGCAGAGCTGTATGTTTCAAACACTCAGATGAACTGAACTCTTTTAATCACACGCCACTATTTATGCTGAAGTACAGCAGTCACAATTGCATACCCATACTAATGAGTTAGGTCAGGTATTTACAATCAACATTCTTCACATTCTCTTAGCCTTCAGCGCACACAACATTTGTACATCCATTGTTCCAGCCCATCAGATTAAACACACACTATCAGAGATCCCTTAAATTAAACATGTACCTAGATAATGGGCAAAATCCCTGACGCATAAATTACACAGCAGCAAAACTTATTTACTAGCTACAGAAACACACATTTACCTACAGGAATATAAGTATGTTTTAAAATCACACAGGGTACATCTTAATAAGCACATCAAGTAAAACAATCTAGCAAGGAAAATAAACTGTTAACATTGAAACGCACACTGAAAACGTTCAAAGGAAAACAAGGTCCTTTTAAAAATGTCTTGGATTTGAGTCCTGGGTCTCGCTGCGCCGAGCCCCTATGTCCCTTCCGTGACAACATATTTCAACAATAGTTCCCTCAGTACTCACGGGTGAATTCCATCTGGCCTGGGGCTTTATTCACATTTGTCACGGAATGGCTCAGCACCCTCAGCCAGGGGCGGTGCGCAGTGACAGTGATATGGCCATGGACAATTAGGTGCGGTGGCACGCCCGGAGTTTTGGAGTACGTTTATTTAGATGTGGTTATGTGTGGTGTAATAAAGTGTCCCCGTTTGTGTTGTGAAATGTATTCCCTTTGTCTGCCTTGCCCGCCGCCATTTTCCGATTGCCTCGTGGCCGTTATCAGATTCTTCGAATCGGAAAATGGCCGATTCGAACCATCCGGTTCGAATCGGTAAAATGGCCGATTCGGACCATCCGGTCCGAATCGGCGACTCCCCGAACTGTAATGGCCAATGGGTCCTGGAGGGCGGGCAGGGATTCCCATTGTATTATAATTTGTGTAAAGTTGATAAATGCCTGAGCTGTGAATAAAAAACCCAGATTTACCAGTGCATCCAGCCTCGACTGATGTCTTTATTTCTCCGCCGTACTTCATCATCTGAGTATCCCCCCGCGGTCTCAGGGTACGGTGTCCCAGTCGATCCGAACCGAACCGAGCGCTCTGTGCCTGCATCTCGCATCAGGACAGAGGCGCAGCGTATGGTGTTCGGTTCTCAGACTATTAGCCCGAGATCCGATCCGAAGGGCGCGGCCGTGTACCGCGCTTCGGTATTGCGAGGGACTGCGGTAAGATCCGAAGACTCTGCCGATCCCGCAAGATCCGAAGCTACATCCATCCAAGATCCGAAAGTCCTCCGCAATCAGATCCGAATATTTGCCGGAAGAGATCCGATCCCCGTAATCGGCCGGCCGCCCGCAGACGTACTCCACCTCCCACAAGGTCAGTGAACCAGCTGCTCGAGACGCTGAGTACCGTATGGCTCAGTGGTCGGGCTGGTTCTAGGCAGGGTTCCCCTCCACCGCCCGCTAACCCTTCCCCAGGGTCACGCCAGGCCGCACGAGACGCCGAGTGCCGTGTCACTCGGTAGTCGGGCCAGCGGTAAGCGCCGGGGCACGCAGATAGAGCACACCCGCAGGCGAACAACATCCCATTCCGTCATACTGGTGGCAGCGGTGGGATAAGCTCTCTGCAGGCCCTAGGGGGACCCTCATCATGACCGGGTACAGTGCCTACAAACGGGACGTCCTGCGTGGCATGCTGGAGAACCGGGGAGGCGCCCCGGGCTCCAAGAGCCGGGAGACCATGATGGAGGAGTTGAGGAGGATGGACCAAGAGGCGGCGTTCGCAGCGTTGCCTGCGGATATAGCGCCGGCAACCGTCCCCGCCGAGCCCGAAGACAGCGACTTTTGCCGGAAGATGCGAGAGCGGATCTCTATGATGGGTCCGGCCCCATCGGAGGCTGAGATGCGGAGTCTGGTCCGAGAACTCGGCCAGGAAGAGGAGCGTGAGAGAGAGCGAGCGCACGAGCTACGGCTGGCTGAAGTGCGAAGCCGACGGAGTAGCCGTTCCCCTTCGGACCGTTACACCGGGCGCAAAGTGCCTTTTCAGGCGTTCAAGGAGTTCCGAGAAGCAGAGGAGGAGATAGAGAGTTACCTCCAGGACTTCGAGCGCCTGTGCCGAGTGCATGAAGTGCACCGTGCCGACTGGGTAAGGATCTTGGCGTGTAAGCTGACCGGTCGGCCGCCGAGGAATATCGCACGGTGCCGGACGAAGAGGCCACCAGTTACTCGCACGTTAAGCAGGCGCTGCTGAGCAGATTCGCTGTGACCCCTGAAGCCAGCCGGGTGAAGTTCCGGAATTCTCGCCGGCCCAATGGCGCCACTCACGTGGAGTGGGCCCATCGGTTGCAACGGGACTTGCGCACCTGGCTCTCGGGTAGCCAAGCGGAGACGGTAACGGAGATTACCCAACTGCTGCTGCTCGAGCAGTTTTTCGAGCACACCCCCTCCGCTATCCGGGAGTGGGTGCGTGACAAGAAGCCCCAGACAGTGCAACAAGCGGCCACCTGGGCAGACGAATACACGGACACTCGGAAGATGTCGGGGGGGAGCGCTCCCTGCCCGTCTGCCCAGCTCTACCCGCTCCACCACCTCCACCACCCCCACCACCGGTGGTCCGGACGCCGGCAGCACGGCCCACCAGCCGGCCCACCAACATGGCTAATGTCCGGTGCTACGGGTGCAACTAGGAGGGGCACTACAAGCAGTATTGCCCCAACCGACCGGAGTTGACCCGACCGGCCGCCAGGCCATCGTCGACGGTCCATTGTTGCGACGCCGAAACTCCGTGGCCGGAGGCCCGGAGGAATGGGAGCAGCTACATGAGGCCGACCCCGTGCAAGCCGCCGCGGACGACAACCGTCGTCATCACCGTCAGGCGGTGTGGATAAACGGGCGGCCCGCTGAGGGGCTGCGGGACTCCGGGGCTACCATTACCCTGGTCCGGCCTCACTTGATTCCGCCGAGCGACCGTCTGCGAAGCACTGTTGCAGTACGGGTGGCGGGGGGAAAGGTGCTCCGGCTCGAGACGGCCCGGGTTCACCTGGACTGGGGAACGGGGAGAGGGAGGTGAGGGTGGGGTTGTTGAGGCAACTGCCGGCCGAGGTGCTCCTGGGTAACGACCTGGGGCGGCTAGTTTCCGCTTACTCCACAGATGCAGCTACCCCGGTAACCACTAGGCAACAGAGCCAACGCCACGACAGGGGCACTCCGAACGGGACCCAGGTGAGATCTCAACCAAAACCATCCCGACCTCCCAAACCTCCCAAACCTCCCCGACCTCCCAAACCTCCCCGACCTCCTAAACCGCCCGACCGCCCAGACCTCCCAGACCGCCATCACCTCCCATATCCCGACGGGACCCGACCCTTCCCTTCCCACCTGACCTCCCGTCCCCGTGGAGTACCCCGGAGACGCTTCGCCACCAGACCCAGACGACCCCACACTACAGGGCTACCGGGACCGAGCCGGTCAGGGCCTGGACGACCAGAGAAAGGACAAGATAGAGTGGGAGGATGGGCTGCTTTACCGGTACACCGTGAGGGAGGGGGCCAAGAAGAAGCAGGTCCCACAGAAGCAGTTGGTGGTGCCTCAGGGCCCTAGGCAGGAGCTTCTGCGCTTGGCCCACGACATCCCCCTTGCAGGTCACTTAGGCCAGACGAAAACCCGGCACAGGTTGGCGCGCGCGTTTTTCTGGCCCCGCCTTAGCGAAGACACCCGCGACTATTGCCGCACCTGCCCAGTTTGCCAAAAAACTGGGAAGGCCGGGGATCACCCGAAAGCACCCTTGCGCCCCATGCCCATCATTCAGGAGCCCTTTAGCCGGGTGGCGGTCGACATCATTGGGCCGTTGCCACGGCCCAGTGCCACCGGTAAAAGGTACATCCTTACCGTAGTGGATTATGCCACCCGGTACCCCGAGGCTGTAGCCTTGGCCAACATCCAGGCGGACACCGTAGCGGACGCGCTCCTCCGGGTGTTCACGAGGGTAGGGTTTCCCCGAGAAATCCTATCCGATCAGGGTACCCAGTTCACCGCGGAGCTCACCCAACAGCTCTGGCGTCTCTGTGGTGTTAGGGCGCTGCACAGCGCCCCGTATCACCCTCAGACCAATGGGCTGTGCGAGCGGTTTAATGGGACCCTGAAGCAGCTCATTCGGGCCTTTGTGCACGAGAGCAGGGATTGGAAGAAGTATCTTCCCCACCTGCTGTTCGCCTACCGGGAGGTTCCTCAGGAATCCACCGGTTACTCCCCCTTTGAGCTGCTGTATGGGCGCCAGGTGAGAGGACCCCTGGATCTGGTTAGGGCTCAGTGGGAGGGGGTGCAGGAGGAAGATGGGGTCCCTGTGTTGGATTACGTCTTGAAGCTCCGGGAGCGCTTGGCGGAACTCGCGGGGTTCGTGCAGGAGAACATGGAGACGGCCCAAGCTCAGCAGAAGGCGTGGTACGACCGCGCTGCTTGCAGTCGCTCGTTCTGCGTGGGGCAGAAGGTTCTGGTGTTGAAACCACAGCGGCAGAACAAGCTGCAGGCGGCCTGGCAAGGTCCCTACAAGGTGGTAACCCAGCTGGGGGATACCACCTATGGTTGTTAGCTGCGCAGACACCAGAATCCAGCGGACGTTCCACGTCAATATGCTGAAGGCCTTCCATGAGCGGCCGGAGACGGTGGACGCCATATGCGCGCCGGCTGCCGAGGAGACAGAACCATTTCCGTTGGAAGAACTTCCGGGGGTAGCCAAGCAGCCTTCCGGGGTGGATCAGGTGCAGCTGGGGGAGGAGTTAGGACCCGAGAAACAGGCGCAGGCGCGGCAGCTGCTTCTCGCCTACCCGGGGGTTTTCTCGGCTCTCCCGGGATACACCCATCCATTCAGGTGGACACGCCCGGTCAGAGACCCCTTCGGCAACCTGCATACCGGCTCCCGGAAGCGGTCCGCGAGTCCATGCGGGCCGAGATCCGGGAGATGCTGGAGCTGGGGGTCATTGAACCGTCGGCCAGTCCATGGGCGTCGCCCGTGGTCCTGGTGCCCAAGAAAGACGGTACCACCAGGTTCTGCGTCGACTATCGGCGGATAAATGATTGTACCATTACAGACGCTTATCCGATGCCCCGAGTCGACGAGTTGCTAGACCAGATCTCCGGGGGTCATTTTCTGACCACGGTGGATCTGTGCAAGGGGTATTGGCAGATTCCCCTTGCCGAGGAGGCGACCCCGAAGTCGGCCTTCATCACCCCATTCGGCCTGTACCAGTTTCGAGTCATGCCGTTCGGGATGAAGAACGCCCCTGCTACCTTCCAGCGGTTAATCGATCGCCTCCTCGATGGCCTCCAGGGATTCGCTTGCGCGTACCTGGATGACATAGCCATCTATAGCCAGACCTGGGAGGAACATCTGGACCATGTAGGGACAGTCCTGGGCCGGATTAGGGACGCCAACCTGACCCTGAAGCCGGAGAAATGCAAAGTGGGGATGGCCGAAGTGCAGTATCTGGGCCACCGGGTGGGGTGCGGGATACAACGGCCAGAGCCCGCTAAGATAGAGGCTATCCTAGATTGGCCCACCCCTGTGACCAAGACCCAGGTCCTCGCCTTCCTGGGTACCGCGGGGTACTACAGGAAATTTGTACCCCACTACAGTGACCTGGCCAAACCCCTGACTGATCTGACAAAGAAATCCCTACCTCGCCAAGTCCTGTGGTCCCCGGAGTGCGAACAGGCTTTTCGGCAACTGAAGGCCGCCCTGACCCAAGCTCCCCTGCTAGCAGCTCCCAACTATAATAAACGTTTTGTTGTTCACACAGACGCGTCCATGTTCGGACTGGGAGCTGTCCTAAGTCAAGTAGACGACGGGGGGACCATCCGTCCGGTGGCGTTCATCAGCCGGAAGCTGTTACCCCGGGAGGTGGGGTATGCTGCGGTGGAGAAGGAGTGCCTGGCCTTGGTCTGGGACCTACGGAAGCTCCAACCCTATGTCTACGGTCGGTCCTTCACCGTGATGACCGACCATAACCCCTTGGTGTGGCTCAACCGGGTGGCGGGGGAGAACGGCCGCCTGTTGCGGTGGAGCCTGGCTCTCCAACCCTTCAATTTTACAATTCAATATCGGCCCGGGTCGCAAAATGGTAACGCAGATGGGTTATCGCGGCAGTCGGCCCGGGAACCATGGGATTGGGGAGCCCCGACTACCTCGGTACGACCCGTTGGGGTCCAACCGAGTGCGTCGGACCTTGGGGAGGGGGAGGAGTGTCACGGAATGGCTCAGCACCCTCAGCCAGGGGCGGTGCGCAGTGACAGTGACATGGCCATGGACAATTAGGTGCGGTGGCACGCCCGGAGTTTTGGAGTACGTTTATTTAGATGTGGTTATGTGTGGTGTAATAAAGTGTCCCCGTTTGTGTTGTGAAATGTATTCCCTTTGTCTGCCTTGCCCGCCGCCATTTTCCGATTGCCTCGTGGCCGTTATCAGATTCTTCGAATCGGAAAATGTCCGATTCGAACCATCCGGTTCGAATCGTAAAATGGCCGATTCGGACCATCCGGTCCGAATCGGCGACTCCCCGAACTGTAATGGCCAATGGGTCCTGGAGGGGCGGCAGGGATTCCCATTGTATTATAATTTGTGTAAAGTTGATAAATGCCTGAGCTGTGAATAGAAAACCCAGATTTACCAGTGCATCCAGCCTCGACTGATGTCTTTATTTCTCCGCCGTACTTCATCATCTGAGTATCCCCCGCGGTCTCAGGGTACGGTGTCCCAGTCGATCCGAACCAAACCGAGCGCTCTGTGCCTGCATCTCGCATCAGGACAGAGGCGCAGCGTATGGTGTTCGGTCTCAGACTATTAGCCCGAGATCCGATCCGAAGGGCGCGGCCGTGTACCGCGCTTCGGTATTGCGAGGGACTGCGGTAAGATCCGAAGACTCTGCCGATCCCGCAAGATCCGAAGCTACATCCATCCAAGATCCGAAAGTCCTCCGCAATCAGATCCGAATATTTGCCGGAAGAGATCCGATCCCCGTAATCGGCCGGCCGCCCGCAGACGTACTCCACCTCCCACAAGGTCAGTGAACCAGCTGCTCGAGACGCTGAGTACCGTATGGCTCAGTGGTCGGGCTGGTTCTAGGCAGGGGTTCCCTCCACCGCCCGCTAACCCTTCCCCAGGGTCACGCCAGGCCGCACGAGACGCCGAGTGCCGTGTCACTCGGTAGTCGGGCCAGCGGTAAGCGCCGGGGCACGCAGATAGAGCACACCCGCAGGCGGAACTACATCCCATTCCGTCATAACATTCACATTGTTTAATTGCTGCAAAACCTTGTCCTGAGTCAAGCAGTCACTTTGTATTAGTACGTTTTTATTAATGAATTTCATGTCTCCTGTTATAGGTTTCTCTTAAATAAATACTGAAGAAAAATAATCATTCAAAATTTCTGCCTTATCTTGATCTTCAGTTAACAATACCCCTGACTCAGATTTTAGTGAACCTACATTTTCACTCTTGGGTTTTTTAGAATTTATGTACCTAAAGAATCTTTTAGGGTTGGTCTTGCTCTCTTTGGCTATTTTTCTAGTTTAGCCCATCTAATCGCTTTTTTACATGCTTTATTGGCTGCCTTATATGCTTTATAGGATGCCTCAGATTTATCAAATTTAAAAGCTTTTAATGCCTTCTTTTTAATTTCCTTAGTTAGCTTCCTACTAAGCTACATTGGTTTCAGTCTGTTTCTTTTATATTTATTAACCAGTGGAATATATTGTGACGTGTACTTTTCTAGTGTTAGTTTAAAGATATTCCACTTATCCTCAGTGTTTTTCCCGTGAAAGAGTTTCTTCCAGTCAATGACATTGAGAGCTTCCTTTATTTTAAAAAAGCTGGCCTTTTTAAAATTATACGTTTTAGCTTGCTCCTATGAATGTGTTTCTTTGAGTTTATTTCAAAAGACACAATGTTATGGTCACTGTTTCCCAACTGTTCCCTTACATTAATATTTGAGAAAAGAGCCACATTATTTGTTATAACCAGATCCAGACAGTTATCCTCTCTGTTTCTCCCAGTTGTGTCATGAAGGTATCATTTAAAAGGTTAAGAAACCAGATTCCCTTTGCTGAATGTCTAGTCCCACTATCCCAATTAGTGTCCCGGTAATTGGTTAGCATATGCCAACCAATAGATGACTTCCCTGTTTATTCCCAAAAAAATATTTACCCATAAGGATTCCAGATTTCCCTCATCACTTTCCAGTTGTGTAATATTTGGCTTTAAATCCTGATTTACATATAAGCATATTCCACCCCCTTTCTTATGTTTCCTATCCCTTCTAAACAATGCATAACCATTTAAGTTTACAGCCCAGTCATGCGTTTCATCCCACCACGTTTCTGTTATTCCTATTATGTCGTATTGCTTAGTGTATGCTATTGCCTCTAGTTCCCCCATCTTGTTATTGAGGCTCCTTGCATTAGCAAGCATACATTTAATGTTGTCTATACCCACACATGCTGAATGCGACTTTACATTGCATGCCTCCACTGTTCTGACATTACCCATCCCCCCCGGCTCCACCCCCTTAGTTTGAGCTGAAACCCTTCCGCTATCTTCTGTCTCCATTTTGTAAGCTACTGTATCCCTCCCCCTTCCACTAGTTTAAAGTCTCCTCCCAAGCTTTTAACCATCCTCTCCCCCAGCACAGCAGACCCTCTTCCATTCAGGTGCAATCCATCACGACTATACAGATTGTACCCCAGTGCAAAATGAGCCCAGTGCTCTAAGAACCCAAAGCCCTCCTTCCTGCACCAATATTTAAGCCACACATTGACCTCCCTGATCTCCCACTGCCTTTCCACTGTAGCACGTGGCACCGGTAGTATCTCACAAAATACTACCTTGGAGGACCTCTTCAGTTTACTTCCTAATTCCCTGAAATCATTCTTCAGGTCCTTCCATCTTCCTCTTACATTGTCATTGGTACCAATATGGACCATGACAGCTGGGTCATCTCCAGCCCCTCCCAATAATCTATCAACTCTGTCAACCACATGCCTAACACAGGCACCCGGCAGACAGCAAATTGTCCAGTTAAGGCGATCAGAGCCCCCTACCACCACAACCTGTCTATGCTTGCTTGCCCTCTTTATCCCTTCCTTACTTGGTGGGCTGATCCCCCTGCTGTTAGAGGAGCAGCCTCCTCCAGTACTGCTACACCTGAGCTGATGCACCCAACATCTTTGCTCAAAGGGGCAAATCTGTTTGTGTGCGCAAGATCAGGACTAGCCAGGCCCGTCTTTAATATTGATTGGACCCTGGGCAAACATTTTTTTGGGCCCCCCCGATAGCCCACACACCGCATGTATATATTATAAGACTTAGATATATTTACACACATACTATATACATAAACACATAGGGCAGTATTACAATGTTGGTGCTAACTTAACCAGAGCTGTTGTAAACTTAAAACCTCCTTAGACTATAATGGCTCTGGTAAGTTTACAACAGCTCTGGTTAAGTTAGCACCAACTTTGTAATATGGCCCATAATGTATAGACTGGACAAAAAGGAAATTCGGCATAACGCATAGCTTTTTCTTTTTACAGTAAGAGCAATAAAGCTGTGGAATTCTCTGCCTGTTGAGGTGGTTGGGTCAGAGTCTCTACAGACTTTCAAACAATGACAGTAATGTGCAGTTTCTGAGCATAACCTCACAGCGCTCCACAGCTATAAAACTCACTCATACACACATTACTGTATCACAGAGCTCCACAGCAATAAAACTGAAAAAAATTATATATTCAAATAATTATATCATTACTAACTTTGAGAATTCATAGATCTCCTTAAACAGTATCTGTAAAACAGTTTAATCTTTATTAAATTGTAGAATACAAATGACACCACATTGGTCCTTATGCCTGGTGTCCTTTTCATTCGACATTTAATGATAATGCAATTTTATATACTTTCGTCATAATATAGGTATGAATGGCATATTCTAGAGATCAAATAGTTCTCAAATTTAGTCTGTATTCCTTGGATTACACATATCGCGTTGCCATTAACTATAGATTATTATTTCAAATTTCTAGACTTTTTGGAGGTTTACGGCTTTTTAGTCTTCATTATATTGTTAAAATATATTTCCATACTTAAAATTTTATTTTAATTTATATTAAAATGATTATTAAACGTTTTAAAATAAGAATATATTTATATTTAAGTAATTATAAAATGTTGAAAAAAATATGCATGTGAATCCATATTTGCCCATTCCATGCAAACTGTGAGCTTAAGAACCTGCATTTATTTATACGACAGTAGTAAGCTATAAAATGAAAGTGCAGTATCTGGGGTTGTGACGTGAGTGGAGAGGGTTAACTTCCTTTACCCAAAGAAGTTTAATCTCACTCCGCAGCCGCCAAAGCAGCCTGCTTTGGGCCCCTCAACTATGACTGGGCCTGGGGCAACTGACCCTTTTGCCCCTCCTTAAAGATGGCCCTGGGGCTAGCCAACCTTTTCCTCTTCCCTCCCCCCTGCTACCACGTGTCACTGACACCCAGCTACCAACATGTTCCCCAGTTAACTACACTCCTCCCACACCCCTAGATTCCTCAACTATATTTTGCTCTGTGAGAAGCAGGCTCCTTTCAAGATTGTCAATCTGCCTCAGCGTTACGATTTGCCCTTCCAGATCTCCAATATGAGCTTCCAGAAGAGCTACAAATTCACACTTGCTACAGAGATATGGACCCTGGAAGGATTCCTCCAGACATGTATACATGCAGCATGATGTGCACTGGGTCAAACCTCCAAGCTTGCTTAACATTCATACCCACAACAAGATAACAAATATATATGTCACAATTGGTACCTGTTATTGCAACTCCTGTTTTTAAACTCCACTTGAAAATAGCCCACTTAGAAAGCAGACCACTGACAAGCCCTTGTTAACCGTAACATATATATGGTGTGTGTGTGTGTGTGTGGTATCAATGCATCCCTACTGTATACATAGCGCTCCTTTATGTCCCTATAACATATATGATTTAGGGGTACTTTTTTCAATTTTTTTTATACTATTCCTATTAAATTGGCAGTAATGTATATATTTTATTTAGTAGAAACGTTTTACCTATATGACATGCGCTTTGTGAAAATAAAAGGGTTTGACGTGTACATTTTAATTTAGTTAGTGGATTCCTGTTCAATGTAGAGATAGAAGCAAATGTAATGCAGTGTAGACTGTCTGCGAGGCAGAGCGGAGTGAAGTCAAACCTGCAAAAGCTTTGCTTCTTTGCTTCGCTACGCTGTGCGTCGCTACGCGCTCAGTGTATCTCCGGCTTAAGATACAAGAGACTAAAAGATAATTATTTTACAAATGTCTCCTTTTGTTGTTTAGTATCAAATGTATGGTATATGTCACATTGGTCAATATACGCTTTCAAATGTGCATTAATTCCTGGCCAGTAAACACTCTCCCTGGCTCTACGTAGACATCCTTTCACTCCAAAATGTGAAGAGTGTATCCGAGACATAATATCTGTTCGAAGATCAGATGGAATAACTACACGCTTGCCTTTGAACAAAACCCCATCCTGTACAACCAGTTAACCACGTATGTGGTGAAATGGTAAAGCCTTTAGGGGTACCTGCTCCTTTGCATGAGGCCATCCCCTCAACACAATTTGCTTCACTGCTTGTAAAGTCTGGTCTTTATCCGTGCTTTGTTGTATAACGACAAGGCTCCTGCTGGAGATTGGTAGATATTGGCGCGTGTTTATAGATTCAACCTGGTGCTCCACTGAGCCCTCCGTGGAACCTTCTTCTAGATATGCCCTACTCAAAGTGTCTGCCACTGCCTGAGACTTTCCTGGGCAGTATTGGATACATGCATCATACATCTTAAGCCGTAACATCATATGCTGAAGACGTTTGGGTGCTTTAAGTAAGGGTTTCTTCATAATGCTTTCAAGGGACTTGATGAAATTTTTCCATCCCAAAGAGGACTGCTAATAGCTCCTTCTCTATCAGTGCATAACTTCACTCTGTCTCCGTGTTATGGGCGCTATGGCGCTTACCCCAGATCAGCGTTGTGTGGACCTTTAGAAACAGATTTCTACAGTATAGTACGAAAGGCCAGGAAAGCAGTAATACCTTGTATCCTGTCACGGAATGGCCCAGCACCCTCAGCCAGGGGCGGTGCAGTGACAGTGGTGGCTATGGACACTCGGGTGCGGTGGCACGCACCCAGTTTTACAAGTACTTTTATTAGATGTGATTGTGTGGTGTAATAAAGTGTCCCCGTTGATTTATTGCGTAATGTATTTTCCCCTTTGTTGCCTTGCTCGCCGCCATTTTCCGATCACCTTGTGGCGCAGTTAAGAATTCTCGATTCGGAAAATGGCCGATCCGAACCATCCGGTTCGGATCGCAAAATGGCCGATTCGGACCATCCGGTCCGAATTGGCGACTCCCTGAAGGCCAAGGGCCAATGGGTCCTGGGAGGGCGGGCAAGGAGTCCCATTGTATTCTAATTGTGTGCAGAGGTAAAAAATGCTTGTACTGTAAACAATAAAGGCAGTTCCTGCAGTGCATTCAGCTTTGACTGGTGTGGCTTATTTCTCCACCGTAATTTCGTATCTGAGAGTCCCCCGCGATCTCAGGGTACGGTGTCCATCCAGGTACGAACCGAAGCGAGCGCTCTGTGCCTGCATCGAGTAGCAGGGCAGAGGCGCAGCGCAGGAAGATTCGTTCTCAGAGAGACGGAGATCCGAACCGAAGGGCGCGGCCGCGTACCTCGCTACGGTGTTGCGAGGGATTGCGGGAAGATCCGAATCCCTCGCCCTTCTGCCAGATCCGAAGTTCTTTTCAGCCGATCCGATCCGAAAGGGCATTCCTCCATTGAGATCCGAAAAGTTACCCGCACCGCGATCGGAAACGTTTCCCGCAAGATCCGAAACGTTTCCCACATAGATCCGAAGATTCCTCCGTGGCTGGCAGATCCGATCTCCACGGACGTCCCACACCCACAAGGTCAGTGAGCCAGCTGCTCGGGACGCTGAGTGCCGTATGGCCCAGTGGTCGGGCTGGTTCCAGGCAGGGGTCCCCTCCACCGCCCGCTAACCCTACCTAGGGTCACGCCAGGCCGCACGAGACGCCGAGTGCGCGTCACTCGGTAGTCGGGCCAGCGGTAAGCGAAGGGGTCACGCAGATTGAGCACACCCGCAGGCGGAACAACATCTCTATTCCGTCATACTGGTGGCAGCGGTGGGATCGCTCTCTCTGCAGGCCCCTGGAGACCTACGCCATGGTGGTGTACACCTATTACGACCGGGACACCCTGGGGGGATGTTGGAGAACCGGGGAGGAACGCCGGGTAACAAAAAGAGGAAGACCCTGATCAAGGAACTGACCAGGATGGATAAGGACGAGGCGATGACGCCCGTCCCCAGCCCTGTCTGCGCAGAGGTGGAGGAAGATGCTGGCCTCAGAGAGGTGCGGCGTCGGATTGCCCTGCTCGGTGATGCCCCAGCGGAGGGGGCCAGATATCAAGTGATTCGGGAGTTCTACCGGGAAGTTGAGCAGGAGAAGGAACGCCAGCACGAGCTGCGGTTGGCAGAGCTCCGCGGAGCAGAGACTGATTATGTTGACCCCGAACCCTACCCTGTGGAACCCTGGGTCGAGGCTCACAGCTCGACTGGAGCTTCACCCTGGGAATCTGCAACCCCCAGTGACTGCGCTTGCGGGACTCTCAGCTCGCCTGGAGCCTGTACTGAGGACGTCACTCATCCCAGCGACCCTCGGAGGAAGACTCACAGCCCGCCTGGAGCTGCATCTGAGGACGCCACATTCCCCACTGAGGAGCGGTGCTCCTGCGCTGGCACCTACGCCGACATGAAGGTCGTGTTGGCAAGAGAGCTGCAGGAGGGCCTGGAGCAGGGACCAGAGGTCCACAGAGGAGCTGTGGTACGAGGCCCTGGACCATGAGCGGGACTGCCATGGGGTGTACATTCCCTCCGACGCTGTCGTCCATCGAGTGCAGTACGATGTGCGAGCAGCGTTCCTGCAGGGGCGGGCCCCAGAGGAGTGGGAGGACGAGCTCCGGAGTCTGGTGCAGCAGGAGATCGTACTGGACGCCGAGTACCGCGCGCTCCGGTGGCTAACCGCCTCCCCGACCGTGCGCCCTAGTGAAGGCAGTTCTACTGCAGGGCCTCGCTACGGAGGCACGGGGCTGCTCTACGAGGGCATGGCCGCCGACCCCGAGTTTGGAGAGGAGACCGAGGAGCGGATGGAAGACATCCTGGAGCGACGGGAATGGAGATCCCGTCAGACAGCAGGGACTCGGTGTTTGAGGAGCTGGAGTCCCTAGCAGCGAGAGTGGGAGCTCGAGGTGGCTTATCGGAGACTGTTGGACGGCGTTCCGCAGTCGAGCCTGAGCTCCCCGTGGTGGGACGGGTCGGCGGAGGAAGTCGACAGTCCCCAGGTTTGGGACCTATGGGAGGCCGAGGCGGACCCATGGGTGCCCGTGGGGGGGTCGACTGAGGAAGTTACCCCCTGCACCCCGCAAGAGGACAGGGTGGCCGAGGCCACGGGTCCAGCGGGGGAGGAGACGGATGGTCTCCCCGGGATGGGTTGCGCGCAACCATTGTTTGCCCCGGGGGTGAAGAGACCATCCTTCCCGAAGGAGATCTCCAACCGGCAGAAGAGCTGGCTACGGGGCAGAGCGCCGCTGGTCTCTGCCCACTACTCCAAGTCTGCCAGGAGGAGCAGACGGATGGTTCCCCCGGGATGGGTTGTGCGCAACCATTGTTTGCCCCGGGGGTGAAGTGACCATCCTTCCCCAAGGAGATCTCCACCCAGCGGAAGAGCTGGCTACGGGGCAGAGCGCCGCTGGCCTCTGCCCACTACCCAACGTCTGCCAGGAGGAGCAGACGGATGGTTCCCCCGGGATGGGTTGCGCGCCCACTGATTGCCCCGGGGGTGAAGAGACCATCCCGCCACAAGGAGATTGCCAACCAGCGGAAGAGCTGGCCACGGGGCAGAGCGTCGCCGGCCTCTGCCCCCTGCTGACAATCTGCCCATGGAGCAGACAGATGGTTCCCCCGGGATGGGTTGCGCGCCACCACTGATTGCCCCGGGGGTGAAGAGACCATCCCGCCACAAGGAGATTGCCAACCAGCGGAAGAGCTGGCCACGGGGCAGAGCATCGCTGGCCTCTGCCCCCTGCTGACAATCTGCCAGGTGGAGCAGACAGATGGTTCCCCCGGGATGGGTTGTGCCCAACCATTGATTGCCCCGGGGGTGAAGTAACCATCCTCCTGCAAGGAGATCCTCGCGCAGCTGAAGAGCTGGCCACGGGGCAGAGCGCCGCTGGCCTCTGCCCACCACCCACAGTCTGCCAGGTGGAGCAGACAGATGGTTTCCCCGGGCTGGGTTGTGCGCAGCCAGTGACGTTCCCGGGGGAAAAGAAACCCTCCTTTTGCAAGGAGATCTCCCCCCAGCGGAAGAGCTGGCACCAGGGCAAGAGCCGCTGGCCTCTGCCCGCTTCTCCCAACTTGGCCCGAGGGGCAGAGCGAGGCTGTCCCCGGGCGACCGCGGTTGCATCCCCTGGTCCCTCTCGTCGGTCACCAGGAAGAGCAGCCAGGATTGGATCGAGGTGCTCCTTCGGTTGCCGTGTCCGTACCGGGCCATCCAGTGGAGGAGCTGGCAACGGGGCAGAGCGCGCTGGCCTCTGCCCATTTTTGCAACCCTTGGGCTCGGGGGCCTCACGCAGCCACGGTTCTGTTCCACGGCTGACTTGGGCACCTGGGGCGTGTGCAGTTGGCACCCGGGTTCCCCAGGTGAGCGACAACCCTGGGGGGGACACAGGGGGTACTCCGGCCCGGATGTATGTACCTTTGCCCAGCCGGGGTAGCCTTGAGGACGTGGGGGCCCGACCAAGCTGGCACGGCCGCAAGGCCAAATGGAGAGGCCTGGTGACTCGGCCTCCCCAGACGGACTATGGGCCTGGGAGCGCCGACTTCCCCGGTATGACCCGGTGGGGTCAGACCAGGTGCGTCGAACTGGGGAAGGGGAGGAGTGTCACGGAATGGCCCAGCACCCTCAGCCAGGGGCGGTGCAGTGACAGTGGTGGCTATGGACACTCGGGTGCGGTGGCACGCACCCAGTTTTACAAGTACTTTTATTAGATGTGATTGTGTGGTGTAATAAAGTGTCCCCGTTGATTTATTGCGTAATGTATTTTCCCCTTTGTTGCCTTGCTCGCCGCCATTTTCCGATCACCTTGTGGCGCAGTTAAGAATTCTCGATTCGGAAAATGGCCGATCCGAACCATCCGGTTCGGATCGCAAAATGGCCGATTCGGACCATCCGGTCCGAATTGGCGACTCCCTGAAGGCCAAGGGCCAATGGGTCCTGGGAGGGCGGGCAAGGAGTCCCATTGTATTCTAATTGTGTGCAGAGGTAATAAATGCTTGTACTGTAAACAATAAAGGCAGTTCCTGCAGTGCATTCAGCTTTGACTGGTGTGGCTTATTTCTCCACCGTAATTTCGTATCTGAGAGTCCCGCGATCTCAGGGTACGGTGTCCATCCAGGTACGAACCGAAGCGAGCGCTCTGTGCCTGCATCGAGTAGCAGGGCAGAGGCGCAGCGCAGGAAGATTCGTTCTCAGAGAGACGGAGATCCGAACCGAAGGGCGCGGCCGCGTACCTCGCTACGGTGTTGCGAGGGATTGCGGGAAGATCCGAATCCCTCGCCCTTCTGCCAGATCCGAAGTTCTTTTCAGCCGATCCGATCCGAAAGGGCATTCCTCCATTGAGATCCGAAAAGTTACCCGCACCGCGATCGGAAACGTTTCCCGCAAGATCCGAAACGTTTCCCACATAGATCCGAAGATTCCTCCGTGGCTGGCAGATCCGATCTCCACGGACGTCCCACACCCACAAGGTCAGTGAGCCAGCTGCTCGGGACGCTGAGTGCCGTATGGCCCAGTGGTCGGGCTGGTTCCAGGCAGGGGTCCCCTCCACCGCCCGCTAACCCTACCCTAGGGTCACGCCAGGCCGCACGAGACGCCGAGTGCGCGTCACTCGGTAGTCGGGCCAGCGGTAAGCGAAGGGGTCACGCAGATTGAGCACACCCGCAGGCGGAACAACATCTCTATTCCGTCATATATCCCAAGCCAGGGAGGTAATACACTATTCAAAATACCATTCAACCCCAATTGGTTTCGAGACCAAGAGACTGTTGAGCAAAAACATATTAACTCTATTCACATATTTTTCTTGGAGACATGAGCATATTGTGGTACCAGACAGGCGTAATCAATTGCATGTGTGTTACAAGGTCTGTATATAGGCTTGTTCTTAAACAGGTTGTTCGAGGGGTAGGTGAGTTTTGCAGCATGCAGGGCAGTCACACAATCAGAACTTGTGATTAATGCTGCAACCAGAGTGAATGCTCAACAAACAACTGGAGCTGTAAGTAGGTCTCTCGCCCTGGCGGGCAGACACGCAATCTGAAGCCTTGCGATTAGGACTGAAACCAGATTGGGCTGTCAACAGAGATTTAGAGGGGCAGATGAGTTTTACAACCTGGCAGGCAGAACCCCAAACAATAAGCATGTGGTTAAACATAGACGGGTATACAATATACCGCACAGAACAAACACACATGGGATATAGCAAGAGAATCGTCAATTGGCAAGCAGGGTCCTCGTACAAGCAAGTTGGCAACTGGCTAATCAAAACACACTGAACTAGATACAGCATGCGATGTGGGAAATACAGCTCATCGCCCTGACGTGGAGTTTCTCGCCCCCTGCATTTAAGTCCGGCGGCTCTGTCATCACGCCAAGCCCCATCCCATCAGAAGTTGACCTGCCAGCTCTAACTCCTGGCACCCGGCCAGCCAGCGATGCTGCCGGGTGCCCTGACCCCCACCCCCGGAAGCGGCACGGGGGCCAAGGACGTCACACTTCGTCATTGCTCTGCTTGCATAAGCTATTGGTTGTTTACCTTGCATCGATGCTGCTCCCAGACCTTTCTCCAATGCATCACATTGTAGTTCCAATGGTTTGTCTGACTTAAGTACTGGCGCACTGCTGATTTTGGATTTGATCTGCTGAAATGCCACTTCCTGCACCTCAGTCCACTCCCACACTGCATCCTTCTGAGTTAGCTGACGCAGTGGTTCACCTGCATCTGAGACCCAAGCAAAGTCAAAGTCGTTACTGAAATGCCCAGACCCTTAGTTGTTAAAGGTGTACAGAGATTGTTGGGGATGGTGAATATGACGGAATGGAGATGTTGTTCCGCCTGCGGGTGTGCTCAATCTGCGTGACCCCTTCGCTTACCGCTGGCCCGACTACCGAGTGACGCGCACTCGGCGTCTCGTGCGGCCTGGCGTGACCCTGGGGAAGGGTTAACGGGCGGTGGAGGGGACCCCTGCCTAGTACCAGCCCGACCACTGAGCCATACGGCACTCAGCGTCCCGAGCAGCTGGCTCACTGACCTTGTGGGTGTGGGACGTCCGTGGGGATCGGATCTGCCAGCCACGGAGGAATCTTCGGATCTATGTGGGAAACGTTTCCGATCTTGCGGGAAACGTTTCCGATCGCGGTGCGGGTAACTTTTCGGATCTCAATGGAAGGATGACCTTTCGGATCGGATCGGCTGAAGGGGACTTCGGATCTGGCAGAAGGGGCGAGGGATTCGGATCTTCCCGCAATCCCTCGCAATACCGTAGCGCGGTACGCGGCCGCGCCCTTCGGTTCGGATCTCCGTCTCTCTGAGAACCGAATCTTCCTGCGCAGCGCCTCTGCCCTGATACTCGATGCAGGGACAGAGCGCTCGATTCGGATCGTATCCGAGTGGGCACCGTACTCTGAGGCCGCGGGGAACTCTCAGATACGAAAATACGGTGGAGAATAAAGTCACACCAGTCAAAGCTGAATGCACTGCAGAATCTGCCTTTATTGTTTACAGTCCAAGCATTTATTACCTCTGCACACAATTAGAATACAATGGGACTCCTTGCCCGCCCTCCCAGGACCCATTGGCCCTTGGCCTTCAGGGAGTCGCCAATTCGGACCGGATGGTCCGAATCGGCCATTTTACGATTCGAACCGGATGGTTCGAATCGGCCATTTTCCGAAACGAGAATTCTTAACTGCGCCACAAGGTGATCGGAAAATGGCGGCGAGCAAGGCAACAAAGGGGAAAATACATTACGCAATAAATCAACGGGGACACTTTATTACACCACACAATCACATCTAATAAAAGTACTTGTAAAACTGGGTGCGTGCCACCGCACCCGAGTGTCCATAGCCACCACTGTCACTGCACCGCCCCTGGCTGAGGGTGCTGGGCCATTCCGTGACAGTGAACTGTCAAGGTTTTGTGAGAATCTTCTCACAAAACCTTGAAAGATAGTTCACCATCCCCAAAAATCTCTGTACACCTTTAACAACTAAGGGTCTGGGCATTCTAGTAACGGCTTTGACTTTGCTTGGGTCTGCATGAAGTCCCTGGCCTGACAATAAGTGACCAGTATACGGCACTTCTATTTTCCTTTGCTGGAATTTCTCTGGATTGAGTTCCAGGTGACTTTCTCTACAACGATCTAGCAATTTCCTCAACTTTTGATGATGAACTTGAATGGCTTCCACTTCAGTATCTCCTCCTACAATCAGAATATCATCTGCAATAATCCTGATATTTTGTAATCCTTCCAGTGCATGATTTAGTTTTCGCTGGAACACTTCCGGGGCAGGGCTGATGCCCTTAGGCATTCTTACCCAGCAGTATTGGTCAAAAGGAGTAGAGAAAGTGGTCAAATAGCTGTATTCTTCCTCTAATTCAATATGCTAAAATCCACTCTTGACATCGCACACCGAAAAATCTTTGTAGATCTGGAAGTATGTCGTCAATCGTTGGCAAAGGACGATGGCTCCTTTTCAAAGCCCTATTCAGAGGCTTAAGCTCAATGCAAATTCTTAAATTTCCTGATGGCTTTTTCACTGCTAGGGATGAGCCGAACACCCCCGAGCTAGGTTCGCATTCGAACTCAAACTTTTCAAAGGTTCGAACTCGAACACGAACACAAACTCAATATAAGTCAATGGGACTCAAAGTTCGATTTTTAGAGTGCCCTCCAAGAGGGCATATATGCTAGATATTTGCCATAAAAGGTGTATGGGGGTCCGGGTAGTGCCCTGGGGAACAGGAAACAAGGACAAAAAGTAAAAAAAAATTAAAACGTTTTTAAAGGAACAGTAAGTTTTCCATAAAATAAGGGTTAAAAATAAAAACGAAAAATTCCTTCAAATATCGTGCCTAGGAGGTCCCCATAACCTGCCCGTGAAGTGGTGGGTTACTAGGATGTATAGAAACATTTAATAACAAAAAAATGACGTTTCAAATGACTGTAAACGGTTTTCCTTTAATCTATTAATAAACAACTGCTTGGGGCCACAGTCTGTATTAAAAGAGGAGACCTTTTAGGACACGCAGAAAAAGTTTAGTGATTTTTTTAGGCTAAATTATGGTGACACTTATGCAGGCTTTGGATGAAAGTAACAATTAGTGCTTTAAAATTGGGCCTTTTAGTGTCGGCAACAGTGCCGTCACACAGTAACCCCTCTGAGGATATGAATCTGGTACAGGCATCAGTGGCAGTGCAGCCAAATATTGTGCCTTTGGTGCCAGGCCAGCAAGTGCCATCATACAGTAACCCCTCTGTGGTATTGTGGAAGAGTGCAGTGGTGGACCCTGCGGTTCAAAAAATTAAAATGATATAAATGTGGCACAGGCGTCAGTGCAGCCAAATATTGTGCCTTCACACCGTAACCCTTTTGTGGTATTGTGGAAGAATTCAGTGCTGGAGGTATTGTGAATGCAGAAGACATCCCCAATCTATTCCGTTATGTCAGCATCAGGGGATTGATAGCTGCTGATCCAGGACTGATTAATTTTTATAAATGTCAGCCGGTCTACAGAGTCGGTGGACAGACGCACTCTTTTTTGTCTGACAAAACCTCCAGCGGCACTGAACGTCCTTTCAGAAAGCACGCTAGATGAAGGGCAACCTAGTAGCTGCATAGCATATTGGCTAAGTTCTGGCCAGTGATCCAATCTCAACACCCAGTAAGCCAGTGGATCATCTGCTGGAAAGGTATCCAGGTCTGCCCTTGCCCCTAGGTAGTCCTGCACCATATGGTGAAGATGCTGGCAATGGGTTCCTACATTTGACGTCCCTGGGCGTCGTGGACTAAAAATTAAAAAGGCATCAGTCAAGCGGCCCCAACCTTCACCACTATTCCTCTGATCATCCGCAGCCTCAGAAGCACCCGTCATCACTTGGTAACCTACCAGTGCCTGGAAAGGTGTTACACAAGTGTCGCTTTCCAGCATCCTCAAGTTTTTTCATCCTGTGCTCCCTCTGTGCGGGCAGGCTGAGCTCTGCAACTTTACCCTTGTATCGTGGATCAAGCAGGGTTGCCAACCAGTAATGATCCCTCTCCTTGATAGCACGAATCCTGGGGTCCTTTAGTAGGCTTTGCAGGATAAGGGAGCCCATGCAGCATAGGTTGGAGGTGGCATTAGCTTCTGAGTCTTCCTGGTCAATGAGGAGGATGACCCCATCGTGCACTTCCTCCTCCCAGCCACGTACTAGTCCTTGTGTTTCTGGGCAAACAAAACCCTCCCTTGAGGAATCCCCACCTTCAATGTCCCCGCTACTTAAATATTCCTCCTCATCCTGTCTGATCTGAGGTGGACCCGCTGGAATGCTGTCTGTGGAAAGACTGGGGCCTTGAGAGCTAGGGAAGGCCTCCTCTTCCTCCCGCTGCTCTGCCTCTAGAGCCACATCTATAATTCCCCGCAGAGTGTGCTCCAGCAGGAACAGTAAAGGAATTGTGTCACTGATGCATGCACTGTCCCTGCTCACCATCCTCATTGCCTCCTCAATGAGGTACTGTGACAGTACAGTGCATGCATCCTTGATCATCAGCCACTGCGGGGGGGGAAAAACCACGTTGACCTGACTCTGTCCTTGTGCCATACTCACACAGGTACTCATTGATGGCCCTCTGCTGCTTGTGCAGACGCTGCAGCATTGCTAATGAGTTCCACCTGGTGGGCATGTCACAGATCAGATGGTTTGTGGGAAGATGGAATTTTCTTTGAATTTCTGCCAGGCGAACACTTGCTGGGAATGACCGTCTGAAGTGGCTGCAGACTTTTCTGGCCTGGCTGAGAAGCTCTGCCAGCCCTGGGTACCTGGTTAGGAAATGCTGTACCACCAGATTTAGGACGTGTGATAGGCATGGTACATGCGTCAACTTACCCAGGCATAGGGCACAGAGAAGGTTGCTGCCATTAGCACAGACAACCATTCCCAGCTGAAGCTGGCGTGGTGTAAACCATCTCTGCACCTGGTCCTGCAGAGCTGACAGAATTTCTGGCCCGGTGTGGCTCCTGTCCCCTAAACAAACCAGCTCAAGCACAGTATGGCATCTTTTTGCTTGAGCCATTGCGTAGCCCCTGTCAGGTGTCGGTTTAACTGCCACTTCGCCAGAGACACAGAAGGAAAAGGAGGAGGAAGAGGGAGAGGTGGTGGTGGAGCAGACAGACCTCATACAAGCAGCTTTCTGGAGGTGTGGTGGATGAACAAGCTCCAGCACAGAGCCCCGTCTTGGATCCCTCCAAGCTGCAATCAGAGTTACCCAGTGTGCCATGAAGGAAATGTAACGGCCCTGCCCATGCTTGCTGGACCACGTGTCTAAAGTCACATGCACCTTGCTGCTGACTGCCTTTTCCAATGACTCGATAACATTGTCTTCCACGTGCTGGTATAGTGCTGGAAGGGCCTTCCGTGAAAAGTAATGGCGTTTTGGAACATGCCACTGTGGTACAGCACATTCAGCAAATTCACGGAAGGGAGCAGAGTCCACCAGCTGGAAAGGCAGCAGCTGCAATGCGAGTAATTTTGCTAAGCTGGCATTTAGACGCTGTGCTTGGGGATGGTTGGGACTATATTTTTTTTACGCCGCAGCAGCTGGGGCAACGTAATCTGACTGTGTAAATCTTCAGTTGATGAGATGCTGTCATATTGTGAGGCAAGACCTGGTACATCTATTACTGTAGCATCATCCCTGTCAGTGGAGGTTATAGCAGGCAATGACATACAGTGGGGTTAGAGACAGATGAGCAGGAGGAGGACCTACGCAAAGTTTTGCGCCAACGGGATGCGTGGCAGGTGGTCATGTCGCCTCAAGCATGTGGTACCCAAGCATCCGGTGTCTTTCCCACGCTTGAGCCTCATCTGACAGATTACAAATGGCAACGGTGGGGTCTGCTGCACATTTCTTAAAGAACTCCCAGACAGCAGAGTTCCTGGATGTGTGCTTTGAGACAACAACGCTCTGCACCTGAGCAGCTCTGACATCTGATGCCTTGGACTGGCTAATGCTACGGTTGGTCATAAAGGATGTTGTGCCTCGTGTTTGTTGTGCCTCCTCCTCCTCACTTGACTCCTCTGTTTGATCAGGCACCCAGGTGGAGTCAGTGACCTCATCATCATTGTCATCACCCCCCATCTCCTCGTCACTGGAGCCAACTTGGCAGTATGCTGGGGCAACATGAGTGCCAGTTATTTGTGTGTCATCACTCGCACCCGCTTCCTCTAGGTTGATTATACTCCCTTCCTCATCCTCAGAGATTGAATCAGAGCACTGTACTTGCTGCGCATCCTCAAGCAGCATGTCACTGTCATTGTAGTCAAACAATTCAGCTGACTCCTCCGTGTGTGATAGTGAGGCTACGGCAGGAGTAGCTGTGGACATGGAGGCTGCATTAGATGCTTTGGCAGCTGAGGTGGACTGTAAAGCACTACAAGCCTGGCTGGCAGAGGACTCGGAGGATGAGGATGTCCTGGTTAGCCAATCCACCAAATCCTCTGTATGTTGCTGCTGCATAAGACGGCCAGCACCAGTTAGAAAGGACAAGCGTGCCCCTGCAGAGGATGCATCACGTCCACGACGACCAGAGGCACAGCCTCCCAACACAAAGGCTGCTTGACCTCTTATCTGTGTCTGGGAGCGTCTGCCTGTCCTTTTTGGTCTTTCTGACATGGTGAGTGATATATAGATTAAATATATACAGAACTCTGATTCAACTCTGGTATAAAGATTAAAGATTTCCAGAACTCTGGTTTAACTCAGTGAGACACCCTGATAGCTGGCAGTCAGTGACAAGACCTAGATTACAATTCCCAGAAACCTATAAATCAGTGAGACCCCCTGATGGGTGGCAGTGACAAGACACAAATTACATTTTGCAGAAATCTGCTACAAGTCAGTGAGACCCCCTGATTGGACCCCCTGATAGCTGGCAACAGTGACAAGACACAGATTACAATTCCCAGAAATCTGCTAGAAGTATGTGGGACCCCCTGATAGCTGGCAGTGAGAAGACAGAATAGAACAATTCCCTGATATTTTGGAGAAATTACTGACCCCCCAAAATAGTTGCTGGTGGCAGTGACAAGACACAGATCACCTCAATTCCCAAATATTTTGTAGAAATAGTGACCCCCCAAAATACTGCGTGGCACTGGTAGTGTCCAGACACACACTACCTCAATTCCCAAATATTTTGTAGCAATTACTGACCCCCAAAATACTGGGTGTCAGTGAGAACACACAGATTAGAACAATTCCCAGATATTTTGGAGAAATGAGACACCCCCAGTAGCTAGTGGCAGACTGGCAGTGAGACACACACTAACACAACAACAATCTCCTCTCAAATGCGTGCTGAAGCGCTGTGTGAAACCTTACATAGTGTGCTGCGGGACATAGCTCTGTGAGCCCATGATTGGTCAAAATTTGCCCAATCAGGACTCTGAGCCATGATTGGCATAGTCTTGAACCTGTCTTGCACCTGACCTGTGGCTGTAGCCAATTACAAGCTTCAGGCCAGTGGAAAAGTGCATTGTGGTCCGTTGTGGTGCATTGTGGGCGAACACGCGGCGAAAATGCGGAAATGTTCGTAGTTAGCGAACATGCGAACAGGCTATGTTCGATGCGGACTCCGAACCGAACAGCTCATCCCTATTCACTACTAGTACTACCACCGTACTACTAATCCAGACTGTCCCTCTCTCCAGGGGTAATAATACCCTGTTGTTCTAAACTGGCAAGTTCCTCTTTAAGGGGCTTGAGTAAGGACACAGGAACCTTTCTTTTTGGAATTCTAACAGGCTGATCAAGAGCATCCACTTCCAATTTCACTTTCCTTCTAGACAGCCCATTCCATGAAAAATTTCTGTGTACTCTTTATTGATGGCTGACCAGCACCACACCATGGCATCTGGGTGGTCGCCGTTTTGTTTCCCATTTAGGATATGTTGGTGCTGCACTGAGATCAGATTCATCGCTTAAATAGTTCTACTTATAGTATAGGATGACACCCCTCTGTGTCAATGACTACAAACTCAGCCTGATATAACTTTTGCTTGCGTGTGTTTCTTATTTTAATCTTGCAAACCCCTACTGATTTCAGTGTGCTCGTATTGTACATCTTTAGCATCTTATCACATGGTAGAATTTTAGATTTGTTATCCAACAATCTTGCTGGTACGACATTACAGTCCGCTCCACAATCCATCTGGAATATAACGGCTTGCTGGTCAATTAGCAGGGTAGCAAACAAAGCTGATGGAAATTTGCTTACTGTTTTCGTCAGTGCAGAAATCCGAAAAGTTTGTTCCAAAGTCAGACCCATAATGTCTTCATGTTCCTCTGAATCTGCTGTTTCCTTATAAACAGCTTGTACTGCTGGCTTTCTTTGTTGTGGATAGGCACAGCACTGTCTAATAAAATGATTAGCTTTACCACATCCTATACATTCCTTGCCAAATGCTGGGCATTTCCCTTTTAGTCTCATGATGATTACTAGGGATGAGCTGTTCGGTTCGATCGGTTCGGAGTTCGATTCGAACATTGGCCGTTCGAACATTCGCGAACTTTGAACTTTTTGGGATATTCGCCAAAAGTTTGAAAAAAAATTTAGATTCTTTTTTTTTATATAAAAAAAATGCTTAAAAAATCCATTAAAAAAATCTAGAAATAAAGAGACTCTTTACTGCAGAATATTATAAGCAATGGTTTATTAGATATTGAATTAAAACGGGAATATTTTTAACATTGAAGCCTATGGGATAAAACATTCTTGGTGCTAAAACATCAGTCAGACGAGGCCATCTAATCAGGCACTGTAGAGGGCAGCCCGCCGGGGCCTCCCAAGGATCCCTTGAGGAGCATGCGGCAGCAGGATCACAGAGCTGCGACTGCGGGCTGGCCAGCAGGGTGCATGTGGCAGAGAGGTGGCGCAGGAACTCCAGGGAGGGAGCCACGGCAGAGCCACCCTCCCTTCCCCACAACCAGGATCCAGGGAGCCTCCACTGACCGCCAGGCTAAGGTAAGGCGACACATTTCCAAAAAATAAATAAATCCGAGGACATTTTTAAATGTCCCCAGCAACATAAAATAAAATGTTTTTTTCTTTCTTTCCAATACTCACCTGATTCCTGGATCCACAAACTGTAGAGGTGCTGCCCAGCAGTGTGCGTAATCGTATGCTGCATTAATTATACTTTAAGGCTGGGTTCACACCTGCAGTTTTTTTATGCGCGCAATACATGTGTTCTTTAGCGCGCGTATCGCGCAAACGTAAAAAACATGGGAACGCGTGCGTTCACGGCCATAGACTGCAGAGTGAACGCGCTGCAATACGCCCCAAAGAAGCTCCTGTACTTCATTGGGCGTAGGACGTTTTACAGCGCGTTCCTGCGCGCTGTAAAATGCCCAGGTATGAACGGGTCCCATAGCAAATAAAGGGATTTCCCTGTTTATGCGTTTTACAGCGTGCAGGAATGCGCTGTAAAACGCTTTGTGTGAACCGGGCCTTAAGGTGCTGCCCGGCAGTGTGAGGATTCATATGCTGCATTAATTATTCTTCTTACAAATTTGGTTACTTAACCCGTTTGCGTTTGGATTGTAATATTGTGACATCCAGGACCCAGGTGGCGATCGGGGGGGCCCCGGATGCATGGTGCCGCCAGCTGGCCGAATGCCAGGAGCTCCGGTGGCACCCGGCGCGGCTGTGAGTGATCAGGGGGCAGGGCGCGGCATGATGACAGAGAGCCGCCAGGACTGCTGTGAGCCAATTCTCACCATATACAGTAGCGCAGTACTAGTGCCTAAACGTTGTTGAGCTGGTTTTGTTATAACAACTACTCTCGCTCTGTGCCCCTGTCTGGTATATTCCGCTGCTTGTTACTAGGGATGTGCACCGATTTTTTTTTCGATTCGATTCGATTAAATTTTTCGAATTTTTAAACTTTTCGATTCGGCTCGTTTCGACTGCTTTCTGTTTCGATTCGGTTCGGCTCGATTCGGTTTTCGGGTACATTTATTTTTCGGAATATCGACCATTTTTCGTATTTTCAGGTCACTTCACTAGGTTTCTGTATCGACTTTTCGTTATTTCGGAAATTTTCGTTTTTCGGAATTGTACATGGTTTTCGGCATATCGCCCATTTTTCGTTTTTCGGAACTTTTCGTTTTTTCGGAACGTCTGTTCTCGTTTCAAAGCTGTCTAACTCTATTCGTTTTGATGAAAACTACTATGGTTTACTTTTTTAATACTACTTTATATATTTTTTATAATAAATTTTTGGTTTGTTTTTCAGATCCGATAATTCATTCTGTCGATACGATAATTCTGGCGATTCTATCGTGTTTTTTTAATTAACCCTTTCGCTGCTGAGGCTTTTCCCACCTCTGTGCTGAGCTCATTTTTTACCGGTTTTGCTCATCATGTTTAAACGTGTTTTGAAGGCTTATTTTAGTATATGACCCAGACATATTATATATCGTTCTTTCCGTCAGACTTGGCAGATTCATAATATGTCATTATTATATGTATACGTCATGACCTGTCTGTATATTATAACAAAAAATGCAATAAAATATGATTTTTCAATAATTTACAACGTGTAAAGTGTTTTTTTTTTTCACATTTTAACATGCGAGCAATTGCGGTTATATTTTGTATGGGGTGCGCTTGTTAAAAAAATTAGAGATGGGGTCTCGTTACATTTTTTTTGGGGAAAATTACAAAATTTTTAACAAACGCACCGCATACAAAAATCGTTAGTGCAGCATCATTGTTCACATTATAATTGAAATGGGAACAATATTGCTGCATTAACAAACCAAAAAAAAGAAAAAAAATTGTTTATTTTTTTTTTATAAATTTTTTTAAATATTTTTTTATTTTTAATTTTTTTACAAACGTTTTTCACATTCGTGTTTGGTATCGTTGGAACGGCCATGCTCTGGCCGATCCAACAATACCAAACTTTAACCCCTAGCTGCCACGGATCGGGAGATAGGGGGTTCCAAAATGAACCCCCTATCTCCACCATTGGTGGCAGCTAGGGGTTAACTCCAGGACTGGCGTCATCGTGCTATGCACGATGACGCCAGTCCTCAGGGGGAGTTCCCGGAAGCTTGGCCGACATCCGACATCCTCATGGATATGCCCCAGCTCCTCATGGATATTGCCCCAGCACCTCGTGGATATGCCCCAGCTCCTCGTGGACATGCCCCAGCTCCTCATGGACATGCCCCAGCTCCTCGTGGACATGCCCCAGCTCCTCGTGGATATGCCCCAGCTCCTCGTGGACATGCCCCAGCTCCTCGTGGACATGCCCCAGCTCCTCTTGGATATGCCCCAGCTCACACATGGATTTGCCCCAGCTCCTCGTGGATATGCCCCAGCTCCTCGTGGATATGCCCCAGCTCACACATGGATTTGCCCCAGCTCCTCGTGGATATGCCCCAGCTCCTCCTGGATATGCCCCAGCACATGGAATGCCCCAGCTCCTCATGGATATGCCCCAGCTCCTCATGGATTTGCCCCAGCACATGGAATGCCCCAGCACCTCATGATAATGGCCCCAGCTCACCTCCGCCGCCTTTTTCGCTCCCTCAGAGCGTCCGGCGGCGTGAAGCTTGGGCGCTCGCCAGGGGGAGCCACGTGACCAGCTGCGATTGGCTGGTGACGTGTTTCCTCCAGGCGAGCGCCGAAGCTGCATGCTTCGGACGCTCGCAGGGAGCGAAAAACGCGGCGGAGGGTGAGACACCCGCCCTTAGGGTGACGGTGTCACCCTAAAGGCGGGTGTCACCTGGTGCGGGCCGCACCCCCCACCCCCACGTAGCGACGCCACTGGTATATACATTTAACGGCCGCACGCCCACGGACTTACTCTATCCAAACAAAGTTCAGAATGATGTGAAACATTGGGACTTTTTGGATAGATTTCGATTTTCGACTATCCAGAAGTTAAAAAAATAAAACTGGTCGAAATCTAATGCAAAAGTCCTGATGTTTCACATCGGGATGTCAGATATTAATAGGCTTGTGCACCGATTTTTGATTCGGTTCGATTTGTTCTGATGTTTAAAATTTTCGATTGTGTAAATTTTTTTGGAATATCGACCATTTTTCGTATTTTCGGGTCACTTTGCTCGTTTTTTGTATCGACTTTTCGTGATTTCGGAAATTTTCTTTTTTTTCGGAGCGTCTGTTCTCCTCGTTTCAAAGTGTCTAACTCTATTCGTTTTGATGTAAAGTACTATGGTTTACTTTTTTATACTTTATATATTTTTTTATAATAAATTTTTGGTTTGTTTTTCGGATCCGATAATTCATTCTGTCGATACGATAATTCTGGCGATTCTATCGTGTTTTTTTTTTTTATTTAACCCTTTCGCTGCTGAGGCTTTTCCCGCCCCTGTGCTGAGGTCATTTTTACCGGTTTTGCTCATCATGTTTAAACGTGTTTTGAAAGCTTATTTTAGTATATGACCCAGACATATTATATATCGTTCTTTCCGTCAGACTCGGTAGATTCATAATATGTCATTATTATATGTATACGTTATGTCATGTCTGTATATTATAACAAAAAATGCAATAAAATATGTATTTTCAATAATTTACAATGTGTAAAGTGTTTTTTTTCACATTTTAACATGCGAGCAATTGCGGTTATATTTTGTATGGGGTGCGCTTGTTAAAAAAATTAGAGATGGGGTCTCGTTACATTTTTTTTTGGGGAAAATGACACTATTTTTAACAAACGCACCGCATACAAAAATCGTTAGTGCAGCATCATTGTTCACATTATAATTGAAATGGGAACAATATTGCTGCATTAACAAACCCAAAAAAATAAAAAAAAAGTGTTTATTTTTTTTTTTAATTTGTTTTTCTTTTTATTTCTCTTTTTTTTTTTTTTACAACATTTTTCACTTTCATGTTTGGTATCGTTGGAACGGCCATGCTCTGGCCGATCCAACCATACCAAAATTTAACCCCTAGCTGCCACGGATCGGGAGATAGGGAGTTCCAATGAACTCCCTATCTCCACCGTTGGTGGCAGTTAAGGGTGAAGTCCAGGACTGGCGTCATCGTGCTACGCACGATGACGCCAGTCCTCAGGGGGAGTTCCCGGAGGCTTGGCCGACATCCAAGATGTCGGCCAGCTCCGGGAAAGGATCGCGAACCGGCGCTTTTCAGCGCCGATTCGCGATCCAGCTCCCCAGGGGTTAATGCCAGGCATCATTTGGAAGGGCAGGCTGTGCCCTTCCAAATGGTGCCTGGGTTAACCCCCGCAGAGCCGCCGATCGGGAGGGAGAGAGGTCCGAAGGACCTCCCCCCCTCCCTTTCAGGCGCCTCCTCCGCACATGCGGGGGGGGCGCCTGAATTAGGTGTCATCGCGCTGCCGCGATGACACCTAATTCCGGAGGCTGTGGTCCCGGATGCCGGGCTGACATCGAGGATGTCAGCCCGCACCGGGGGGCCAGCGATCGGCCGGAACCGGCCGAACGCTGACCCCAATGGGAGGACGGCTCAGCGCGTCTCCGCATACCAGCGGGAATGCTGAGGGCGCGCTGAGCGCGTCCTCAGCATCGAAGTGGTTAATAAAGATCCTTTTTTTCTTATGAATATACATTTCACAACTTTATTTATTTAATCACATTAAAAAAATGGTATGAAAGCCAAGGAACAAAAAAAAAAGAACAAAACGATTTAAAAAACGGTAAACTGACCCGAATGGTCTGACTTTAAAAATAAAAACCAGAACAAAAATGTTTTAAAACGGAAAAATAGTTGATCAAAATGATCTGAAATGAAAAAAATAAATAAAATAAAATGATTTAAAACAGACAAAAATATAAATTAACCCTTTCGCTGCTGAGGCATTTCACGGCTTCTTTTCACGCCTGTGTTCCTCACTGCGGTCTGCTGCTGAGCTAATTTTTAACAGTTTCGCTCCTCTTGTTTAAACGCGTTTTGAAGCCTTCTGTTATAATATGACCCAGACATGTTATATATCGTTCTTTCCGGCAGACTCGGCAGATGATTCATAATATATCATTATCATATGTATGCGTCATGTCCTGTCTGTATATTATAACAAAAAATGCAATAAAATTAGAATTTTCAATGTTTGTTTTACAAGGTGTAAAGTGTTTTTTTCACATTTTAACATGCGAGTGTTTGCGGTTATATTTTATGAGTTATTTTTTTGGGTGACAATTACACTATTTTTAACAAATTACACTATTTTTAACAAACGCACCCCATACAAAAATCCTTAGTGCAGCATCATTGTTCACATTATAATTGAAATGGCAACAATATTGCTGCATTAACAAAACAAAACAAAAAACCTGTATTTTTTTTTTTTTTAATTTAAATTTTTTTAAATTTTTAACATTGTCATGTTTGGTATTGTTGGAAAGGCCATGCTCTGGTCGATCCAAAGATACCAAACATTAACCAACCGATAGCTGCCGCGGATCGGGAGATAGGGGGTTCATTGGAACCCCTATCTCCACCATTGGTCACAGTTAGGGGTTAACTCCAAAACTGACGTCATTGTGACGAGGTCTTGGGACTGTCTGCAGCTGCTGTTCCCCCACGCTGTTGTCTTCCTGCAAAGACGTGACCATGTTGGCGGGCAGCGTCTTAGCGGGCAGCGGTGGGAGAGAGAGCTCATAGCTGGGAGGAGGTGTTGTGTGAAGCTCCAAACAGGGACAAATAAACTAGACCTGAGCCGCACTAAGGATCTTTGGGTTGTGTCGGAGAAGACTTCACGCAGTGCTGCCATCAATATTTTTTGATAAATTCTTGGTTATACAATGAATGTGACTGTGGACAAAAATCTGTGTTGTTGTGACATCGCCTAAGCTTAACAAAACCAGGCCACGTCGGTGATCAAATCTCAAGGCAGTACAACAAGGTTGTGTTCGTGTGTGACATTTTTTGGCCAGGCAGGAAGTGTAGAATGTGCACAGTCACATTCATGGCCACAAATATGTTGACAAATTTATGACAAAGGGTCCATAGAAATGTCAATACATTTATGTACATATAATTTTAACAGTGTGGAAACCAAGCAATACATATTAACTTATTAAGTAAGGAAAAGCAACGCACACAAACAGGAAAATAGTGAAAAAATAGAAAATTTATTTACAACATATGAACATAGGGAAGGGAACATGCCAAGGATGGCAAACTGCCCAACAAGTTACTGGCATTTGAGGAGATGTTGGAGCTGGTCCGCATCTTGGATTGCAAAGATTACGATTGCTGTAAGGGCCCTTACGGCAGGAAGAATAACACCCGCAAGGATCGTATCCTTGAAAAGCTACGCACCACCATCCTGGAGCTGTTCGGGAAGGACTGGACGAAGGACCATCTCCGAAAACGCTGGTCCGACCTCAAGGCACGCGAGTAGGAGCAGCTGAGGCACATTCTGGAGGAGGCTGCCACTGGTCTCACTGCTGCTCCAGGAGGTCTGCGGCATTGTTTATGTGCTCCCGCAGTTCCTGGAGCAGTTCCTGTAGGGCGTTGATGGCGGTAGCTGCCAGGCGAAGCTCGCCGATCGCCTCCCGTCGGCGTCTGGCTTCTCCTTCTATATATCCAATAAATGAAAGAAGGAAAATACAGTAAGTAAAGCAGGTTTCTATTTTTGACTGAAAGTCTTGAAAAAATATAACAGTAGTATATACCAGTGCTGGCGGCCTCCTGAGGCTCCGACTCCTCTGACTCCTCCCCCACCACCACGGTCAGCATATCCAGTGCTATATGTAAGAAGTTAAAGAAATAAAAAATACAGTAAAAACCAAAACTGATTTATTTTTGAACAAAAGTCGATGCAAAATACAACAGTAAAAAAAAAAAACCTGGACTGGCGGCCTCCTGCTGCACCGGCTCCCTCTCTCCATCATCGCCATCCTCCTCTTCCTCCTCCTGCTCCTCTTGTGCTATACATAAAAAAAATAAATTAAAATACAGTAAACAAAAAATGTTTCTGTTTTTGACCAAAAGTCGTTGCAAAATAAAACAGTATATACCAGCGCTGGTGGACGCCCGTGGCTCCTCCTCCTCCTCCACTGGGGCACTGGTCCCCGCCCGGGCAGATTCTGCGGCCTTCTTCTTCCTGTCTTCTGCCAAATCCAAAAAATAACACGTAAATAATGAAGACTGGAAAAAATGGTATATCTATACAATATATTGCCGAAAGTATTGCGACACCCCTCCACTACCCACTACCAGCTTGACCCACCACTACTCCCATCTCATAGGTCTAAAGTCACAAAATATTTATTTATTTCCACTGCACATAGACATATATTACCGTTCAATTATATATTTTTTTCAGAAGTAAACATTACGTTTATTCAATAAAAACCATTATTTGTGTTGTGTGCGTACAAAACGCATTGTGCTGACTGCTTTTAGTTATTTTATAGAAGGCCTCAGCCTCAGTTTCACTTTCAGTTTCTGTGAATAAAACTGTGGATATTGCAGAAACAACAACAGAAATCCACCATTTTGTTTTGAAATTTGCATCTAAAGCGTTCAATAAACACACTGCTGCAGCAGCTGCTGAGGCTGTATTGAACGCAGCTCTGTTTGGATGCACTTTCAGAAGAACTACATGTCCCATCCTATCACTTAGCAGAGACGCAGAGATTTTTATTGATGCGCAGATGGGAGTCAATATTGGGCAAGCTGCGGGTCATCTCGTATGCATCACTCAATCACAACAACCTCCCCCCCAGCACACTACAGTACACACAGTGCCAAAAGAAATCCAGCATTGTAACTTCATCTACATACATCAAATGTCACAATTTTCACGAATACGTAAAATCACAAAAAGGAAAAGCTATGGCAAAAATGCATGTATGACGAGTCGTGAAAACGCAAAGCTATACACAATCACATTGCATGAAAAAAGGACTAGATAAATCAAGGTATTTCTGTGCACACTAGCACATGCAAGCACATTATTATTATTATACAGGATTTATATAGCGCCAACAGTTTGCGCAGCACTTTACAATATAACATGACACTTACGTTTCGCTATGACGCGGCGGATGCGTCTCAGCTGCTCCTGCTCACGTACTTTCAAATCAGACCAGCGTTTCCTGAGCTGGTCCTTCGTCCTGTCCTTCCCAAACATCTCCAAAATGGTGGTGCGTAGCTTCTCTAAGATACGATCCTTCCTGGCGTTAGACTTCCTGCGGTAAGGGCCCTTACTGCAATCATAATCTTTGCTATCAAAGATTCGGACCAGCTCCAACATCTCTTCAAACGCCATATTGGTGGCCCGTTTCTTCCTGGGTGGTGGTTCATCATGGAGAGATGATGAGGTGCTTGAACGGCACTCATCTCTTGCAGCGGCCATTATGATGAATAATAAAAACAATATTTTGTTCAAAAAGTTGTCAATAAAACTGGCTCAATAAAGTTACGACATCCGCGCACGCGCGCATGCGCGACCCGCGGACAAATCGGATCTGACCCAAATACGAAAATTCTTATTGGATCATTGAAAAAAATAAAAAAAATTACAGAATCAGCGATATAACCGATACTAGTTAAATATACGATGTCCCGACTTACCGAAATGGAACCAAAATCCCGAATGGAACTGAAATCATGAATAGAGGGAAAATAAATTTCGATTTGACACCTTTTCAAGTCCATTCGAAAATTGCGAAAAATTTTCGATTTGGCAAATTTTTCTTTTTTTTCGGTAAGTCTGATTTCGTTTCAAAGCAATAGATTTCGATTTGACACATTTCAAGTCCATTCGAAAATTCAGAAAATTTTTCGATTTGGTAAATTTTTCGTTTTTTCGGAAAGTCTGTTCTCGTTTCAAAGCAATAGATTTCGATTTGACACATTTCAAGTCCATTCGAAAATTCCAAAAAATTTTCAATTCGGCTCGGAAAACAGTTCGGATTCGACTTTTTCGGAACTAAAAAATTTCGGAATTTCGGCCGCATCGAAAGACCCGAATCGGGAAATTTCGTGAAAATTCCGAAATTCCGAAACCCGAAACGCACATCCCTACTTGTTACTGCTGGTGCGCTTCCATACTGCCATACACTATAGTGCAGTAATATTTGGGTGCACTGCCACTGACGCCTATATTACCAGATTTATATCATTTTAATATTGGACTGCAGAGTCCAACCCTGCACTCTTCCACAACACCACAGAGGGGTTACGGTGTGACGGCACTGTTGCCGACACTAAAAGCCCAATTTTAAAGCACCTATTGTTACTTTCATCCAAAGCCTGCATAAGTTTCACCATAATTTAGCCAAAAAAATCACTAAACTTGTTCTTCGTGTCCAAAAATGTCTCGTCTTTTCATACAGACTGCCGCCCCAAGCAGTTGTTTATGAATAGATTAAAGGAAAACCATTTACCGTCATTTGAAATGTCATTGTTTTGTTTTTAAATGTTTCTATACATCCTACAAATCCGCCACTTCACGGGCAGTTATGGGGACCTCCTAGGCACGATATTTGAAGATTTGACCTCAGAAACTACTTTACTCCAGTTCCTTATACCAGATTCTTTCAAAGACTGAAAAAAATACCTATGTTTGCTTTCAAAGACCCATGGGATCAACTCAATTTTCTGAGCATCTGAATTAATACCTAATACTCCCACAGCTTCTTCAAATATATTTAAATGACCAATTATTTGTGACGATGCTTTAACATCAAAGATACCTACTGAGGTTTTCAAGAAATTAATAATTTTCATTAAATCATTAACTTTATGATATTTCTTAATAGGCTGTGGCTGGCTAGAGTGATGTGATTTGGAATACTCCTGTGTAAGAAGCTTTGCTCTTTTTTCATCATGAGATTTACTTTCACTTTCATTTTCACTCTGCTCACTCTGGCTTTTCAGATAAACAGAGCCGTCACCAGGTCTAGTCAGTGATGTATGGCTTAAAGCTTTCAAAGGGAACTTCTCTAACGAAGAATTTTTAACCCTTCGAACATCAGTTTCAACCTGACGTAACTCATCAGCGAATTTCTCATGTTCCCATTTCATTCTCGCTAATTGTTTGTTTAGCCCCTTATTTAATTTGCATAATTGAGCAATCTCATCTTGCAATTGATCTTTTTCTCTTGCACACACCTTCAATTCCATTATCATTCGTTCTGACTCATCTTTTAATTTATTTACGGTTTCATGCAAGTCACAATTTTTATTTTCTAATCTGTCTCTGGTTTCTTTGTCATCATTCAATCTCTTGTTCATTTTTGCGATCAAGTATATGCATTCAGGCACAATTTTTAAAGCAAACATTTCTTTGTCCTTTTTATTTGTGGCTGCACTTATCTTTCGCAAACACTCAAGAAAATTTGATTCATCTGACCAGATTGAATCAACATAATTCGATATATTTGATTGCAATTCTTTTATCCAATCAAATAAATCGTCTGTGACGTGTAACTTGTCCTTTAGATAAGACATAACATCTATCAATATTATTTGATTAGTATGTATCTCTACATCTTCCTGAGTCTCAGTTTCTGACTCTGACATTTTTACACTGTTTAGTAGATAACCGTAAAAACCACAAGTCAAAATACAACAAAGAATCAAAATATATATGTGACGGAATGGAGTATCCGCCTGCGGTCCTGCTCTATCTGACCCCCTCTTTGGTGTTGCCAAGCCCGACTACCGAGTGGCACGGCACCCGGCGTCTTGAGCGGCTTGGGTAGAAGACCACGTGGCGGTGGAGATCTGGAGAGTAGATGGGGCACCCACGGTGGAAATCCGCCGACTACCGAGTGGCACGGCACTCGGCGTCTCGGGCAGCGGATCTACTGACCATTGAAAGGCTGGAGACGGTCTGCGTGGCGAACCGCGGTTCGGTAGAGTCTCCTTGAAGATGCAGGCACGGCGCTGCGTCGAGGTCCCGATTCGGTGTGGTTGCGGTATCCCGAGGTACCAATTCAAGGTGGCGCAACGGCGCGGCGAATCGAGGTTCTGCTGCGGAGTTAGAATGACCCGTTCCTGGGTAGTGGTGAGATATAGCCGACGTGAAATGACAACACCAGGCAGAGCTGTATGTTTCAAACACTCAGATGATCTGAATCCTTTAATGAACAACGCCACTATTTATGCTCAAGTACAACAGTCATAATTTGCATACCCATACTAATTAGGAGCCTATCCATACAATGAGGTATGGCAGTTATTTACAATCAACATTCTTCACATTCTCTTAGCCTTCAGTCCACATAACGTTTGTACATCTATTGTTCCAGCACATCAGATTAAACACACACTCTATCAGAGATCCCTTAAATTAAACATGTACTTAGATAATGGGGAAAATCCCTGACGCATAATTTACACAACAGCAAAGCTTGTTTACTGTTTTATACAAAGACACATTTACCTACAGGAATATAGTATTTTAAAACCAAAGCTATGTCATTTTTCACTAATTAAACTAAAACCAAACGATGTAAAACATATTTAAAACCACACAATATAAATGAACATAAGGTCTTCCCCAAAGCAACGGTCTATGTCTTTTGGGGTTTTCGCCATGGAAATAAAAGTCTTGGGGTTTGACGTGGGGAGCGCTACGTCAGTTCCATGACAATATATATATTTTATCTCTGTCTAATCAGACAATACTGACAATTATATTCCAAACAAAAACTACAATCTCGGTACAGTGCCTCCAATTTGTCGGATATAATCTCTGCACGTGAATACAACACGTTTATATATATTGGACTTACCAGCCAAGCCTCCAATATGTCTATATTGGACTTACTGGACCTACCTCGGCAGTTGGATCCAATATATCAGGGATTATTATTTCATAAGAAACTTATACGAGACACAAATATCAATCGTTTATATTTCTTAGAAATTATCCTGAATTCTTTTAATTGTCTGTGTTTTGCTTTCAAAAATACAATAATCAATAATCGGATAAAAATATATATATTTATTATGTATACAAAAAAGTTTCAAATCTCATATCATAAACAACAATTTATAAACCACAATCCATCAGCATATAAAAACTAGCTTCACAATATATGTATCTCCGGTTAGTAACTGCATATATGATTAATATAATTTACCTTATCAGTTAGTAACTAATACACAAATGGTTAATAAACATTTCTGCTTAATACAACATGCATTTCCCAGCAAACAATGTTTAACCAGCCAGCTCTTATAGATATATATATCTCTATGCTACATGGATCAACAAAAGATGAGTTAATTTAATGATAAGTAATAAAAACTTATTTAGTGAATCCTCCCCTAATCTCGAGAATTAAACTTCTAATCTTTTGCTTTTTATTTTGTAGTTATATAATTCCTTGCTTATTAACTTTAATCACAGTAATTTCCAAATTCAATATATATTGGTATCAATCTTACAACATTTCTTTAGGAATAAATCCTTATATCCACTTCTTCATATTTCCATCTGCAGATTAGAAATACTTAGAATTTGGATTTAACCGTATCCGAGAAGTCTCAGTCTACGTTGCAAGAATCTCTACAAATATATTTTTACATTAATTCCTTATTTCATACATTACCTGTCCAATTTGGATGTTGATAAGTCTGCCTTGGAATTCCTGACGTAGTAATTTTTGGAATGTGTGAAAATTATCGATATCAGATAATCAATACATGTGAGTTAGAGAGTTGGTGAGAGTCAGAAATTTAGTGAGAATCTTGATTGCCTCATATCTTGGGATCTGCCTGCATCGTAATGTGAGTCTGAGTGTTGGAATCTTGGACTCTCAGAGTGTCATGTCTAATGCATTGCAGTGTGAGTCTCTGCTGGAATCTCCGACTCGGAGTGTCATATGTACTGGACGTCTGAATGCATTGCGATGTGAGTCTGTCTGCTGGAATCTCTGACTCGGAGTGTCATATGTACTGGACGTCTGAAAGCATTTCGGTGTGAGTCTGTCTGCCGAAGTCTCCGACTGCCTCACAAAAAGCCTTGCCGCTTATTATAGCCAATTTGACGTCATGGTTAATTAATAATAATATGAATCATTATTTTTACTATCCTCTAGAGGGCAGTATTGCACTTCTTTTATTAATTCCAATTAATTCCACCATTTCTTTTTAATTCTTATCTCGGGTCAAAAAGGTCAGACTGACTTAACAAAGACCTTCTCTTCAGTAACTAGACGCAATGTCTGTCATCTGATTTATAGCTCTACTCCCTTTTGAAATTACTTACTCAGAGTCCCATCAGCTAAATTCTTTTCTGGCTAACTCATAGAATTTATTCTTTAGTAAATTTTATTATTTACCAATTATATACTTCTACAATATTTATTGGAATATATATTTCCTACTGTATATATAATAAAATATACCTTGATTATAAACACACATTTTGTGAATATAAATCTATTTTAGAGAATATTAACTCTTATTCCTATACCCAAAAGACATTGTTTGTTTTAAAAACTTAAGACAGACCAATAAATTTACTTATAACACGTTTTAACATTATCTCACATTCATTCTAGGTTCCTTCATGTCTGGGACTTCTTAAAAAAAATATAAAAGACTTCACCCAGGAATGAACTCTGTAAAAAAATCTCGTTCATTTCTAAACCTAGAGAATATTTTGAAGAAAAGAAACTATCTTTAAAATCAAAATGGCTACAAGCATCCATTTTAAATCCTTTGTCTCTAATATACCCGACAGCGCACATAATTTTAACGTTTTTGATAAGCTGGTGTTAATGTCAAATCCAAACATCCTGGCCGAAACGAAATACACCAGCCCAAAAAAAAATACAGCTCAGTATAGTTACACATTCTACACATACCAAACTAATAAATTTGAGAATTCGTGCGTGTTTTTATTATTGCTGCAGCATGTACAGTATACTCAGATTTACTTTGACAGGCGCAACAACTTAAGTGAGTCAATTAATGTCAATTAAGGTTCTTAATACTGATTGGCTGAATCCCGCGAAAAAAACAGTCCGCACACTGATTTATGTGCGCTACGTTGCTGCGCGCGTATTTATCTTCGTTTTGCGCATTCGTATTACTTGCGTTATTTTTTGACGGAAGAAAAAATGCGTTCAGATCGTGATACCACCGTTAATTTTCTCGTGTTAACGCTGACAGCAGTGCACAAAATTTATTGCACTGTGCACGTGCGTTTTTGCGCAGAGAATGTAAGAGCCCTTTATCAGTGTTAAATCCACTTTTCTCAGCAGGAATTCCCGGAGGTTAGTCACTTGTGCCACATACAATCCTATCCTTAACTACAAAACCCTCACTAACTCAGCTCCCCACCACCTGTCCTCACTAATCACCAAATACACCCCAGCCCGCTCCCTAAGGTCAAACAGTGACCTGCGCCTAGCTTCTCCCCGTTCACCTCTTCCCATGATAGACTGCAGGATTTCTCACGCGCAGCCCCCACTCTCTGGAACGCTCTCCCTCATACTATCAGACTTTCCCCTAACTTCTCTTCCTTCAAACGCTCCCTGAAAACATTCCTATTTAGGGAAGCCTACCACCCAACTCACTGACGCAACCATCAATCACTCTCACCTTACAGTCCTCTCCTCCTGTTTCCAACCCCAACCCTCCCAGATTGTGAGTTCCTACGGGAATAGGGCCCTCATCTCCTCCTGTACGGTTTGTCAAATGTTGTTCAATGTATTGTAACCCTGTCTATACTGTGCTTATTGTACAGCGCTGCGGAATATGCTGGCGCTTTATAAATAAATAATAATAATAATAATCCCTTATTAACCCTTTCGCTGCTGACGCATTTCACGCCTCTGTGCTGAGCTCATTTTTACCTGTTTCGCTCATCTTGTTTAAACGTGTTTTGAAGGCTTATTTTAGTATATGACCCAGACATATTATATATCGTTCTTTCCGTCAGACTCGGCAGATTTATAATATGTCATTATTATATGTATATGTCATGACCTGTCTGTATATTATAACAAAAAAATGCAATAAAATATGAATTTTCAATAATTTACAACGTGTAAAGTGTTTTTTTCACTTTTTAACATGCGAGCAATTGCGGTTATATTTTGAATGGGGTGCGCTTGTTAAAAAAATCAGAAATGGGGTCTCGTTACATTTTTTTTGGGGAAAATTACGCGATTTTTAACACGCACCGCATACAAAAATCGTTAGTGCAGCATCATTGTTCACATTATAATTGAAATGGGAACAATATTGCTGCATTAACAAACCGAAATTTTTTTTTTTTTTTATATATTTTTTAAAATATTTTTTATTTTTATTTTTAAAAAAAAACTTTTTTCATTGGTCATGTTTGGTATCGTTGGAACGGCCATGCGCTGGCCAATCCAACAGTACCAAACATTAACCCCTAGCTGCCACGGATCGGGAGATAGGGGGTTCCAATGAACCCCCTATCTCCACCATTGGTGGCAGTTTGGGGTTAACTCCAGGACTGGCGTTAACTCAGGACTCAGAACTCAGGGGGAGTTCCCGGAGGCTTGGCCGACATCCAAGATGTCGGCCAGCTCTGGGAAAGGATCACGAACCGGCGCTTTAAGGCGCCAAATCGTGATTCGGCCCCCATGTGGTTAATGCCAGGTACTGTTTGGAAGGGCAGGCTGTGCCCTTCCAAATGGTGCCTGACATTAATCTCAGGCCCCCGGTGATCGGGAGGGAGAGAGGTCCGAAGGACCCCCCTCCATTTCATGGTGCCTACTCCGCACACGCGGGGGGCGCCTGAATTAGATGTCATCGCGCCGCCGCGATGACATCTAATTGTGCCGGCGGCGGTCCCGGATGCTGGGCTGACATCGAGGAACCCGGCCGATCGCTGGCCGCAAAGGGACGTGCTCAGCGCGTCCTCCGCAGGCAACCCTACCTGCGGGTGGACGCGCTGAGCGCGTCCAACGCAGCGAAAGGGTTAATGAGTCCCTGATATTTCCAAAGTTGCAAGTGGCTTGCCAGTGTAAGCAGTGCTGTGACATATGCATCAATTCCTTCCTCTTTTCGGGGTAATTGGAAAAACAAAAATTATATCTTTCCATAGTCTTTTTGCTTTGGTTCACAATAATCATCAAATGCTTTAATTAATGCTTTAATTAACACAGCAAGTGAAGGAGCTGCCACCTCTGGTAGAAGGGAGTCTTTTACCTCTCTCTTCCTTTGTTTCCAAGTAAGTAAAGGAACAGTTTTACCTTCATCTCTTCTGGTTTGTCAGCCATGGTCTGACAGTGGCCGCTCTCTAATAAGGAGAGTTAGGTGGCCGCCTAAGGCCTCTGCGGACCCAGAGACCTCACGGCCTGCCTAATTTGCCTACCGGGCGGCAGTGTTGCGCTGGGCTGAGGACAGGGGACGGCACGTTCAAGAAGCGTTTTCCCTTTGGGCCATCACTCTTATGATATAGAGGGCGCTCTGGCTGCTGGTCTCCCCTGCAGCAGAGAAACACATTCCCTGATGCAGGGGCCGTGTCACATTAGGCAGCCAGGCTTGGTATACAAGCGAAACTAGTTGGGTGTTTGTGTTTTAACAGTTATATGAATTTTTGAGTTACCTGGATTGGCAGGGTGGCCAGTGGGTGTTTTTAATGTAATGCATCTGGTTAATCACCAGGTATTGCTATCTATACCATCGGCCCCTTATAGACCGTTTGTTTTACCCTGACATTGCAGGGATATTGAGTATTAGTAATACTGGACAGAGGTTTCTATAAAGGAATATATTGGAAACAAATTGCTTATCCGCTCAAAACATTTAATTTATCCCTGGATGGCTGATATGGGATGGTAATGCCTTTTAACCCATTCCTTTAGGCAAATGCATTGCAACTGTTATGGGACAAACATACCCATGATGCTGGTTTGAACTCCTCAAATTCATACACCCCACAGGTGTGGCATTGTTCCCCCTGCCATAAAGATATGAACCAGGTACTCTGACTGCTCATTATAGAATATTTGTGATTTTATTTGTCTACTTGTCAATTTGTATGTATTAATATAGGTTTACAATTGTGTATACACTGAGGACATAGATCCTTTACTTTTGTGAGCACCATTGTGGATACATAGGTGCTCTATTTTTGTTTCTGGTTTGGAACCCTTTACATACCATGGGCCCAAGGTACCCCCCTCCCAGCTCACACGTAATATATTGCCCCCAGCTCACATGGATATATATATAGCATATACATATATATCATACACATGGATATATATATATATACACACTGCTCAAAAAAAATAAAAGGAACACAAACATAAGACATCTTAGATCTGAATATCTAATATTCTTATTAAATACTGTGGTCATTACATTGTGATTTTGTTGTCAGCACATTCAACTATCATTATCAATGGAGATCAAATTGAGCAACCCATGGGAGGTCTGGATTTGGAGTTACACTCAAAATTAAAGTGGAAAACAACACTACAGGCTGATCCAACTTTGATGTAATGTCCTTCAAACAAGTCAAAATGAGGCTCAGTAGTGTGTGTGGCCTCCACGTGCCTGTATGACCTCCCTACAGCGCCTGAGCATGCTCCTGATGAGGTGCCGGATGGTCTCCTGAGGGATCTCCTCCCACACCTGGACTAAAGCATCCCCCAACTCCTGGACAGTCTGTGGTGCAACACAGTTGGTGGATGGAGTGAGACATGATGTGCTCAATTGGATTCAGGTCTGGGTCAGGTTTGTTGTGTTAAGCTCGAGTAGCTACGAAATTGTGAGTTGTGGTCGCTGGGGACGGTTGGGTAAGCGAGTGGCGGATTGTTGTCCGCGTAGTCATTATCTGGGTCTAGGATAGAAGGAGAGTGGGTTGCTTAGCCCTGAGTCTTTCGCTGCGATGCTCATAGTGTTCAGGGGAACTGGTGGCAGTGTAACTAATAGAATAAGAAAGTGAGCACAGGGATTGTGGGAAACGTAGTCACTACCCAATTCAAGAGAAGATTGGTACTGCATTGCAATCCTGGGACACTTTATTGCGCTCTACGTGCCTGTTGCGAGAGAAAGTGTGCGGGGACGGATAGGTAAGCGAGCGCACAGGGATTGTTGTCCACGCAGTCATTATCTGGGTCTAGGATAGACAGATAGTGAGCAGCTTGACCTGGCATCTTTCGCAGCAGCGCGCGTAGTTGCCTTGACAGGAGGCTGCGCTTGTTTGTGGATCCAGGAATCAGGTGAGTATTAGAAAGAAAAAAAAGAGTTATTTTATGTTCCAGGGGACATTTAAAGATGTCCTCAGATTTTTTTTTTTTTTTAAAATGTGTCGCCTTACCTTAGCCTGGTGGTCAGTGGGGGCTCCCTGGGTCCTGGTTGTGGGGGTGGGTCTGCTGTGGCTCCCTCCCTGCACCACCTCTCTGCCACATGCACATGGCCGGCCTGCACAGTCGCAGCTCTGTCATCCGGCAGCCGCATGCTCCTCAAGGGATCCTTGGGAGGCCCCGGCGGGCTGCCCTCTACAGTGCCTGATTAGAGGGCCTCGTCTGCCTGAGGTTTTAGCAACAAGAATGTTTTATCCCATAGGCTTCAATGTTAAAAATATTCCCATTTTAATTCAATATCTAATAAACCATTGCTTATAATATTCTGCAGTAAAGAGTTTCTTTATTTTAAAAAATTTTTTTGAATTTTTTAAGCATTTTTTTAACAAAATTCTATTTTTTTTCGAACTCTTGGTGAACGTCCCAAAAAGTTTGATGTTCGAGAACTTTTGAACGGCCATTGTTCGAATTGAACTCATGTTTGAATCGAAACGAACGCCCATCCCTATTGGCCAGTCCTGTGATGCTTTTGCAGAATACATTTCAATTTGGTATTTGTTCTGTCCGAAGACATCGAGCTACCCTTCTTGTCTCACAAACTTGGATACCATATTTATTTGATCTCAGATTTATTAAGACAAGCCAGGTGAAACTGTAATACAGTAAAAACAAACTTCATAAACATCACATTGCATGCATAACAGCATTTTCATTACCAGATGATACAGTAAACGTACTTTTTTAGCTCTCTAGGAGTAGATGGCGATGGATGAGAAACACATGCCTTGCTTCCAGTAATAACTTTCAGACACAAAATGGTGAATGCTTCACTTCCTGTCAAGATTCTACCCAGCATTCTCTGATTAATGATAACTTCCTTCCTATACATTCACTAATATATATGAAATGGTTTAACAGCCGTACTACCACAAAAGGACACTAGATGGTGCTACACTCCACTATAACTAATGTACCATACATTACAACTTTACACAAATCTACCACTGATTCTTCTTATTAAAGCATAAACATTATGATAGACAGCACACTCCCCGTCTGACGTCACACGACGTCACTAGCAGAGTCTTCCATAGAAAACAACAGAGCAAGTTCGTTCACTGGTCTTAAGAACACTTTAACCTCATTCTGTTGAAAGGTCCTGACCTCGACCTTACGGACACGATTATCTTTGCTTGGGAGTACTTTGGTGATCAGACCTAAAGGCCACATTCCTTAGCGTCTGACAGTCTTTCATTAGCACAACGTCTCCAGGTTTAAGATTGGGCTTTCCAGTGTGCCACTTTCTCCTCACTTGTAGAGTAGATATACAGTGTTCCTTCCACCGGCTCCAGAAGGTATTGGCAAGAACTTGTACCTGTCTCCATTGTCGCTTGTAAAGATCTTTCTCACAAAACTCTCCAGCTGGAGCACCGGCAAGATTAGTCTTTTGTGTGAGCAACATGGCGGGTGTGAGGATCACCGAGTCTTCATAGTCACTTGAAATTGGTGTCAAAGGTCTGGCATTAATGATTATCTCTGTTGCAATTAGTTCAGCTAGCTCTGTAGCTAAGACTGCAGCACAAAGCTCCAGCCTGGGTATAGTGTGCTCGGGAAGTGGTGCAAGTTTGGCTTTCCCCATTACAAACCCTATGTGGCATTGTCCTTTATTGTCTATGGTTTTCAGGTAAGCTACAGCAGCAATTGCCTTAATGGAAGCATCCGAAAACACACAAAGTTTTTGCATCTGATAGTCCTCAGATGACAGAGGGACATATGGGCGTGGGATGTTAAGGTTAGATAAAACTGTCAGTGAGTCCTTCCACTCTGTCCATAGGTTCTTCTTGTCAGTGGGGAGAGGGTGGTCCCAATCTAACGACTCACAGGTCAAGTCTCTCAGTAGTGCCTTACCCTGGATAGTAATAGGTGCTGCAAAACCTAAAGGATCGTACAGGCTATTTATGGTAGACAGGACGCCTCTATGGGTAAAGGGTTTTTCCTTTGTGTTTACTTGAATTTTAAGTCCCATAGCAAACCAAGACTGCGTTGCATGGGAAGTGAGTCTGTGCCTAGATCTAAGTCCTTTAACTCGTTAGAACGATCTTCGACAGGAAAGGCCTCCAAGACTTCTCTACTGTTGGAAGCAATCTTGTGAAGTTTTAAGTTGGAACAGGCAAGCATTGCCTGAGTCCTTTTGAGGAGACTGATAGCGGCTTCATTTGTAGGCAGTGATTTCAAGCAGTCGTCTACGTAGAAATCTCTGTCTACAAATTGTCTGACATCTGATCCATACTCTGACTCGCCTACTCTAGCAGAGTGTCTGAGGCCATATATAGCAACAGCAGGGGAAGGACTGTTGCCAAATATGTGTACCCTCATACGGTATTCTGTGATGTCTCCAGAAGGGTTGTTGTCCTTGAACCAGAGAAATCTCAGAAAGTTACGGTGTTCTTCTTTAACAAGAAAACAGTAGAACATTTGTTGTATGTCTGCCATGAACGCAACTGAATCTTTGCGAAAGCGAAAAGCACCCCTAACAGTCTGTTGTTAAGGTCAGGTCCCGAGAGAAGGACATCATTTAGAGAGACACCCTCATGCTTGGCGCTAGAATCGAACACCACTCTAATCTGCCCTGGCTTCTTAGGGTGGTAAACCCGAATATGGGTAATACCAGCATTCTTCTGTGTCTTTGAGATCTGGGGTTATCTCAGCATGACCGTTCTGGAATATTTTCTCCATGAAGGAAAAGAAATGTTCACTCATCTCTGGTTTCCTTTGGAGATTGTGTCTTAGGGACGAGAGGCGTTTATGTGCTAGCTCTCGGTTGTTGGGCAAACGTCGTCTTTGAGGTCTAAAGGGAAGAGGTGCAACCCAGCTATTAGTCACATCTTTCTCTATACTCTTTTCCATAAGTTCTAAGAAGAGTCTATCCTCTATGGACATTGCTACCTGGTCATCTTCCTTTGTCCTCTTAAACACTGTGCTTCCTAAGTCATTTTGGTCGTCGTCGTAGGTGTTGTTGTGTGGTAGCTCTTTTATGAGGATGTGATTCTGACAGGGTTGGAGAAGAGAAGGACGACCATTCTCAAAGGTACTAGTGAGCAGGTTATTAACAGATGCCGGTTTGTGAGCACCCCCTAGGCAGACATCGCCTATAATGACCCACCCGAGGTCTAGTTTTTGGGCATATGGGGCGTTTTGGGAACCGTTTATCAGTTTTCTAACTTTATGGACTTGCAAGATATCTCTCCCAAGAAGTAAGATTATCTGAGCCTGATTGTCTAGTTCTGGTATGAGATGTGCTATGTGCTTTAAGTGAGTGTGGTGAGCTGCTGCGTCTGGTGTGGGAATCTCTGACCTGTTGTCTGGCATATGGTTGCACTCTATTATGGTCGGTAAGGGTAGGCATGTCTTACCATCCATAGATTCAATTTGTAGCCCGTCAGCTCTTCTCCCTGCTGTTTCCACTGTACCTGCACACGTTCTAAGGGAGTAAGGGCTGCTCGGGCTTTTAAGGTTTAGAATGTCAAAAAACACAGATCTCGCTAGTGACCTATTACTCTGATCATCCAAAATGACGTAGAGCTTGACCGCTTTGTCTCTGCGTCCTTTTGGGTAAACTCTCACAGGACAGATTTTGGAGCAGGATCTGCCGCCTGTAGTTCCTTTGCAGACTTCAGTACACTGTGAAGTGATTGCCATGGCGTCTGTACTAGAAGTCTTTGGCTTCCCTGCCTTGCTCTGTGTCACCATGCACAGTGGGAGGGTTCTTGGAGTAGGCCTTGGGTGTAGAGCTGTGTTGTGCTCTGTGTTGCCACACTCTGTACACTTGACACTGACCTTGCAGTCCTTGGCGAAGTGCGTAGATGAAGAGCAGCACTTGAAACAAATGTTGTTCTCCTTGAGGAAAGCTTTGCGCTCCTGGATAGTCTTTGTCCTGAAGGCTCTGCATTTCTGTAGAGGATGTGGCATCTTATGTAGAGGGCAGAACTTTGTAGGGTTGCTGTCTCGATCCTCTAGTTGAGACTCTGTAAACCTTTGGGAAGAAATGTTAGTTTTGTGCACGGCTACTGGAGCTCTGGGTTGTTTGGGGCCAAAGGAAGTGGAATAAGACACTGGAAAAATGAAACTGGGATCATCTTTCATTCTTGCTTGTCTGTCTACAAAGTCTACAAACTCACTAAAGGTGGAAAAGGCACATTGCGATCTCGTTTGTAGTTACAGCCATGAGTGATCCATCTTTCGTGTAACTCATAAGGAAGCTTTTGTGCTAAGGAGTGAATCCCTCTGGCAGAGTCAAGATAAGAAAGGCCAGGTAAGTCTCCTTCTGCTTTAGCCACTCGTAACTCCATACACAGATCACTGAATTCTCTGAGCCTTTGATAACCTCTGCTGGGCATTTTTGGGAAGTCTTCTATCCTTTTAAACAGTGTACTTTCTATAGCTTCTGGTGAACCATAACACCTATCCAGTCTGTCCCATATGTTTGTAAGGCCTATCTCAGGGTGATTTATATTAATGTCTCTGATCCTTATGGCCTGTTCAGCAGACTCATTGCCGAGCCACTTTACCAGGAGGTCTATCTGTTCCCTGCAGGATAGATCTAGACCATGAATAGCACTCTGGAAAGAGGATCGCCACGCCCTGTAGTGTTGAGGGCGATCACTAAATTTGACAAGACCTTGGGTAACTAACTCACGTTTCGCAAGGAATTTTGCAAAGTCTATAGTAGCCTGATTGTGATTGGGGTAGGTTGCTGGTGTATTTTGGTGCGGTGTATAGGCATACCTGATAGAAGTCTCCTCTTTAGGGGTGTTGGGCTCATACCTGCTTAAGATTGGCATTTCATACGGACTCGTTGCATACACCTTTGGAGTGAAGACAGGTGTTTGGTAGTTGTATGAAGGCTGTGTACCTTGTGGAATAGAAGGTTTGGTTGGGACGGGAAAGTCTGGCACTCTGTCAGACCTTTCTTGCTTGTCGCACTGGGTTCCAAGGTCGTCTCGTCTTTGCTTTATCTGTTGTGACTCACCGACGTCCTGTTGTTTCTTTTTGTGGGATGTTGCTTGGGTTATAGTGCTGGTGGACATATTCTGAGGTTCGTTGCATTGCATCTTGATTGTCTTCCTCTAAACTCGGCATGCTTCTACATTCCTTTGACTCAATGTAGACAGCTGCTTCTAATGCTTCTGCTTCTGCAATGGCAACGGCAACATCTCGGTCTACTGCCAGCTCTCCATGTTAGCTTCTAAGATAGATTGCTGTAATTTCAGGGACGTCTCCTGCTGAGCTAGCTCGGTCTTTGCCTTTTTCATTTTTCATCTGTAGCTCTTGGTCTGCGAATGCGACCCTGGCTCTTGCTGCTTCCGCTTTCGAACGGGCTATGGCTGCTGCATTTGCGACAAATGACTTGGATGAGCTTGCTTGTGATCTTGTTTTGATTGAAGATGTCTCACTGTGAGGCATGGCTGCGGGGAAGAAACTGTCTTGCTGTATAGAGACCGCTCGTGACGACGCTGCGCGCCTCTGTGTAGCTTGGCTGCTTGCTTCGCCTGCCGCAGGTATGTTTCTTTAAAGTTTCTGACTGTATGGATGCTGTGTAGCCCCGGCTGTACAGACTTCGCAGTCAGCTTATCTTCCTCTCGGAGGTCGGCTCAAAAATTTCACTGTTCTGTCCGAAGACATCGAGCTAAACCTTCTTGTCTCACAAACTTGGATACCATATTTATTTGATCTCAGATTTATTAAGACAAGCCAGGTGAAACTGTAATACAGTAAAAACAAACTTCATAAACATCACATTGCATGCATAACAGCATTTTCATTACCAGATGATACAGTAAACGTACTTTTTTAGCTCTCTAGGAGTAGATGGCGATGGATGAGAAACACATGCCTTGCTTCCAGTAATAACTTTCAGACACAAAATGGTGAATGCTTCACTTCCTGTCAAGATTCTACCCAGCATTCTCTGATTAATGATAACTTCCTTCCTATACATTCACTAATATATATGAAATGGTTTAACAGCCGTACTACCACAAAAGGACACTAGATGGTGCTACACTCCACTATAACTAATGTACCATACATTACAACTTTACACAAATCTATCACTGATTCTTCTTATTAAAGCATAAACATTATGATAGACAGCACAGTATTAGAAGTGCGGATTTGAACTAATCAACTTGTCTGGGTGAGTATGGGTTTAAAGATTTATTTTATTAATATTTATTGAACCTATTATTCATCGTAGATAACTTGCTTGTTCAAATTTTCAAACTCACATTATTTCATTTGATAGTGCAAGAGTTTCTTTTGGCATTTGAATGACATGAAGGATTTGAATGATAGATGTTGAAAATAGGATTTTTTTTAACAAGTTGGTCGGGTATTGTATAGTGATCCTTTCTCTAATGTTTCCTTGATAAAAACAATCGTTTGAGTCGCCGTAGTGTGACTTGCGTGAATTTTATGTTGTAAAGAGTATTATATTGTAAGTTGTTCCTGCCCCTGGGAATTGGGTCTCTACTTACCTGACCACTTGTTATTTCCTATTTGTGCGTGTATTTTCCCTGATAGTGTAGTTAAAAAGATTTTTAAATAGAATGGAGATTGTTGTTTTGTGATCGGCTCAGTGAGAATAAAGGAAACTGCGCATTTTTGCGACCCTTTCCATTTTACCCTTTTAATTGCGCTGGCCCTTCTCCTTCCCTCCTCCACCGCACCTTTTTTTTGCGATATGGGTGCCAAAAAATCCTCCCATATAGATCCAAAAACAACAGGCAAATTGGATAAGCACTTCAATAAGAAGTTAATGCCCCAAAATGGCCCCGCTGAAACACCTGCCAATTTTGAGCAACGTGTTGCTGGTGGATATTTCACCACGCCATTTATAGATTGTTTTGCTGGTTGGACTACAGCCATACATTCTTTTGATCCATTTCCAAATTCCGAAAGCTTCTCTTCCTATCATATGTCCATGATAACAGGCTTATGCCTTGGCGACCAAAAAGCCTTCCCATATTTCCAACCTAACCCAAATTGGGATAGGAAATATATGAAAAAGTGTGGATTCACTTGTCCACTCCATATAACCCCATTTCTCAAACTCCTAAAGATGTATCTTAGTCCCCCACCTTACAATTCCTCTCCTCCTGCCCTTTCACAACCTACTCTCATACCATCTTCCCTTTATCCCAGTCTTGACCCTAAGACTTTGTTCAGCTGTGGTTACAACTATTGAAACTACTACTAATCCCTTGCCTTCCCCCGAAGCCCTAACACAAAATATACGTGTCTTACGTGCTATCGTAGGAGTACTCCATTATGAAACCGAGTCTGACACAGAACAAGAAGAAACCTTTGAATCCAGCACATATGATTGGCAAAATAAAAACCCTATGTCTAAATTCAGTACATCCTCATTTGTATCCACTTCCAAACCCAACGGTGTAGGATACTCTCCCCAAATGCAATCTTTTATTGGCCAATTTGAACCCCAACTTCAGAGCATACTTACTAGGACCCAAACTGGTAAAACTATCAAACCCCCTGCTAGATATCAGATGCCCTATTTAATTGCAGGAAATAATGTCGTTATTATGCCCCCTGATATAGGAACCTTAAATTCTATAATTAAGGATTCTCCTAGTCCCCGAATCTCGCTGACCCCAACAACACAATATCTTAAACGGGCGACACGAGGGATGCAATTAACTTAGGAAGATTACAAGTTGATCATTAACGGTGTCATGGGATATGCTGATGACACTGGTTTTGATTGGACACATGTTCTCTCACTCCAACCTCCCCATGCTCCTCTAATGGGCGTCCCTATTACACCCCAAAATTTGCCTTTACAAACATCGGTCCAGATTTGTGATGAATGGACTCGTAATTATGGAGCTCGACGTTCGTTCTATAGTTGCAGCCATCGCATGCAAACAAAATGCCAAAGAATCTGTCACCGAATTCGTCCACCAGTTCCATAAGAACTGGAAGGAGGATGCCGGCATAACATTAGATGGAGATATGGGTCTCCTACACCCAGACTCTCATGGGTAATCTCAGAGATGATACCCAGAGAATTGCTAAACAGGTGATTGATAACTGGCCAACTGTTGTTCCTATTGATCTTAATAATAGGCTCCTTGTTAAAGATTCTGCTTGTTGCTTTGACCTGCAGCATTCTAAATATATGCTAGCTGCTTTTAATGGTCCTTCAGGTCACAGATCCCCCAGGTAATACTGGTTCTCGCCCTAAACGGAATTCTTGTCCTCAACAACCCACACGTACCCCGGGTACTTGTTTCATTTGCGGTGATCCAACTCACTGGCGTAATGAATGCTCTCATAATCCCAGGAACATTGGCAATACTGCTGTGAGCCCCCAGCCACACCCTCAGACAAGCAATGCTGTTACCTCTCCTAACAATGATTGTGATCCACCTCGTCATAACATTGACTGGCAAAACCAGCCAAATGCATGATGTGGCCCAGAGGTATGCTCCATCTCATGTGTTCAGGTTTCAGAAACAGTTGATCATTTTCCCCTAGTGATCCTTAATTTGGAGGATCATGCCACTCCATTTCTCGTGGATACTGGTACTTCCAATTCTACGTTGACAATGGAATGGTGCTTGTGGTCAATTAAACCTGCAGAGACGCCATCTTTAGGGATTACTGGAGTACTAACAGAAATGTTTGTCACCCCACCCATTGCTATTTCTTCCCCTGCCTCTGTGTTTCATTCTTTTCATGTTCTCCCTACCTGTCCTGTTAATTTGCTTGGCAGAGATTTGCTTTCTTTGCTTGCTGTGTCTATATCCTGCATGCCATCTGGAGTTTTACATGTTGATTCACCATTCTTTTCCCTTGAAGCTGGTCCCAGCACTAGGGCTGCGCATCTTCACTGGCCTCACGATTCGATTCAATTACGATTAGCAGGTCAACGATTCGATGCGATTCCGCGATGCATCATGATGTATCTTGATTACTGCCCAATTTGCCCAAGGTTTTAGACTCACATATTCACACACTCCCAGTAATGTGCAGTGTGTATGAGTGTATCACAGAGCTCCACAGCAATAAAACTCACAGTAATGGTCTTTAGTCGGACAGAGGTAATTGTGAGCACACAGGTCAAAGAATGGTGGTCAGAGAGGGATGGTGCACATTGAGAGGTAACACATTTTTGGGGCTATTTTAGAATGGTGATAGGTGTAATTGAGTCTCCCTAGGGGCTCTGAGACTTGTTTACACAGTGGAATGTGGTCTGATTGACAAGTAGGAGAGAGTTAAGTGTGGGCACATAGGTCAAAAAAAGGTGGTTAGAGGGGGGTGATAGGTGTAACTGAGTGTTTCCAGTGTGTGGCACCTGCTGTGACCATATTGTGTATGTTTTATGGAATAAAATATATTATGGTAAGCGAATGCATGTGAAATTTAGTCATATTCGTAAACACAAGTATGGCTTTAGAAAGACACTTATTTTAATTTAATTATACAAACTGCATTTAATATATATTTTATATATAGGTAAAAATGTTAGAAATGTATATACACATGCAATAAAAAAATATTTATGCAATTGATGAAATAGTTTTACCTTGAGGTGTGTGTGTGTGTGTGTGTGTGTGTCTGCAGGGTTTTAAAGGTGTTTTGTGCAGGGTTACTTGAGGGCTGCAGTCAGTAAGGGGTTAATGTTTAAGTCAGGGCTGCAGGTTGCATTGTGATGAGTGAATAGGTGTTTTGTATAGGGGCTGCAGTCAGTAAGGGTTAAATAGTTGGGGCTGTGAATGAGAGGGTTAATTCGTGTTCTGCTTTGGTCACACTCTCATGCTCCCGCTGGACTTCACACATAGAGCAGCTGTCACTTTAAACAATGGGAGGAGCTGCTTCTCTGCATGGATGGGCTTTCAGCTCCACGGCAGGGGGGTCGGCTACAGAGAGGAGGTGGGGAAGCAGACACAGCTTGATGCTGTGAGTCTCCCAGCACAGACAGACACCAGAGAGGGGAATTCAACCAGGGAGGAATAACGGAGCTGGAGGGGGCGTGGCCAGTGAATCGATTAGCAGCCTGAGAAGATTGATGCAGCATCGTGGAAGGAAGCATCGCGATGCATCAGGGAAACGCTTATATTTGACAGCCCTACCCAGCACTGTCCTTCCCTTTCACTCTTCCTCCCCTCCTTTTCTCCACCTTACTCTGCTTTCCTTTCAGCACCTGATCTCAAATTGTGTGTACATCCAGATGTATGGGCAATTGACGAGTATGATGTGGGTTCTAGTTCTTGTACACTTTACTCTGCTAATTTGAAAGCATCTGCTTCTCTTGTCAATCACAAGCAATATACAGTTGTGTTCAAAATTATTCAACCCCCACTGAAATTGAGTGATTTGGCCAGTTTAACATTGATTTTGATCATTCAGTCATCTTGCTTACAATTATATCAAAGAGGCACGTGTAGGTCAGACAAATATAACATAACATTTATAATGAAATAACCACAAATGTCTTTTCTGTGCTCACATCATTATCAGTTTTATTCAACCCCAAGTGACATTCAATCTTAGTACATAGTACAACATCCTTTTACAGTTATAACAGCTTTTAAACGTGAAGCATAGCTTGACACAAGTGTCTTGCAGCGATCTACGGGTATCTTCGCCCATTCGTCATGGGCAAAAGCCTCCAGTTCAGTCACATTCTTAGGCTTGCGCACTGCAAATGCTTTCTTTAAGTCCCACCAGAGGTTCTCAATCGGATTTAAGTCAGGTGACTGCAATGGCCATTGCAAAATGTTCCAGCCTTTAATCTGCAACCATGCTCTAGTGGACTTGGAGGTATGCTTGGGATCATTGTCCTGTTGAAAGGTCCAACGTCTCCCAAGCCTCAGGTTTGTGACGGACTGCATCACATTGTCATCCAATATCTCCTGGTACTGAAGAGAATTCATGGTACCTTGCACACGCTGAAGCTTCCCTGTACCTGCAGAAGCAAAACAGCCCCAAAGCATGATTGACCCCCCCGTCATGCTTCACAGTAGGCAAGGTGTTCTTTTCTTCATAGGTCTTGTTCTTCCTCCTCCAAACATAGCGTTGATCCATGGGCCCAAACAGTTCTAATTTTGTTTCATCAGTCCACAGAACACTATCCCAAAACTTCTGTGGTTTGTCCACATGACTTTTGGCATACTGCAGTCGACTCTTCTTATTCTTTGGAGACAGCAAGGGGGTGCGCCTGGGAGTTCTGGCATGGAGGCCTTCATTACGCAGTGTGCGCCGTATTGTCTGAGCTGAAACTTCAGTACCCACATCTGACAAATCTTTTCTCAGTTCCTCAGCAGTCACACGGGGACTTTTCTCCACTCCATGCTCCAGGTAGCGCACAGCAGTCAAAGTCAGCATCTTCTTTCTGCCACGACCAGGTAGCGTTTCAACAGTGCCCTTTGCCTTGAATTTGCGAATGATGCTTCCTATGGTCTCTCTTGGTATGTTTAACATCTTTGCAATATTCTTATAGCCATTGCCCTTCCTGTGAAGAGTAATCACCTCTTCTCTTGTCTTCCTGGACCATTCTCTTGACTTCACCATGTTTGTAACCACACCAGTAAATGTCTAGAAGGAGCTGAGTATCACAGTCATTTTAAAGCTGCCTAATTGGTGCTTATTATGCTTTATTGCTGCTCCGTGACATCCACAGGTGTTTTCAATACCTGATTGAAAACACTTGAATGAACCTCTGTTCTTCAGAGTGGTAGTCTTTAAGGGGTTGAATAATTGTGTCAATGAAGAATTCACAAAAGAAACATTTACTACTGTATTACAAAACCAATTGATGTCATTTTAGTTGCATATGGTTCTTTAAAAAGTCCTTGTAGGATTTCATTCTGAATACAATTACAAATGTACACTAAATTCCCTAAAACCCTTTACAGCATTGGGGGTTGAATAATTTTGAACACAACTGTAATCTGTCACCTGCTAAAGTTGAAGGAATACGGGAATTCATTCACCGCTTCCTTGCTACTGGCATTCTGCGTCCCATTGTAAGTTCGTACAACACTCCTGTAAATCCTGTGCCTAAAGGAGATGGCTATCGCTTTACTCAGGATTTCAGATCTCTCAATTAAATCATAATTCCTATTTCTCCAATTGTACCTGACCTCCCAACCCTTCTAACCTCCATACCCCCAGACTCCACACATTTTACAGTCATAGACCTAAAAAATGCATTTTTTTTTCTGTTCCAGTACATCCAGATACACAACCCCTTTTGGCCTTTACTTTTGAAGGCTCCCCAGTTTTCCTGGTCAGTCCACCCTCAGGGATTTCTTGACAGTCCTGCAGTTTTCTCCCGTGCCCTTCGTGAGACTCTGAGTTACAGTCTGCCGGAAGGCTCCACCTTACTACAGTATGTGGATGACCTCCTCCTTTGTAGCCAACAGCCAAGCTGCATGTCACACTGACTCTGTTGCTCTCCTCAACCACTCAGAAGGCCACAAGGTGTCCAGAAAAAAGATGCAATTTTGCTCCACCTCTGTTGAATATTTGGGTTTCATTCTAACTCAGGGATCTCGTGTCCTCTCACCGTCCTGCATTCAGAGCCTGCTCCAGCTCAAGCGTCCTGCCTCCAAAACAGACATGCTGTCCTTTCTAAGGATGGTGAACTTTTGCCTCCATTGGATACCAGACTGTTCCTATTATGACTCTGTTCTTTGTGCATCTGCTGCTCGCACAGCTCCGGACCAAATTGTTTGGTCTCTGGACATGGTGTCTGCCTTTGATATGTTAAAGGAACTGTTGGCTACTGCACCGGCACTGGGGCTACCAAACTATAAACTGCCTTTCCACCTCTACTGTAGGGAGGATGGGCGCACAATGGCAGCTGTTCTTGCACAGGTCCATGGGGGGTGCTTCATCCAACTGCATTTGTCTGCCACCTGTTCAGGGAATGCCCAATTGTCTCCGCTCCTTGGCTGCCTGTGCCATGGCAGTGGAAACGGTTCAGTCCTTAACCCTTGGTACTGACACTATTCTCCATACACAACACAATGTCTTGCATGTACTTCGTAATCTCTCTACCCAGCACATTTCTTCCCAACGTTTGTCTGGTTATGAAACTGTACTAACTTCCACCTCCAATTTGTCTGTGAAATACTCTGTCACTTCTGGCCCCTCTGCTGTCCTTAATGCCATTCTGCGCTTACGCGAAGGCCATGAGGAGCCTCGCAAATTACATGACTGTCTTCCTCTCATTTAACTAACAACCTCTCCTAGATTTGATCTTACTGACACTCCTCTAGAAGGTCCTGATGTTCGTCATAGCTTTGTTGATGGCTCCTGTTCTTGTCCCTCTGATTCCCAGTATCTGACTGGTTATGCTGTGGTTGAATTGCCTGACATTGTGCATGAATCTGCTTCTATCCCTTCAAATTCTGCGCAAGCTGCTGAACTTTTTGCTTGATCTGCTGAATGTAAATTTTTTAAACATCTCCCTGTCACTATTTATTCTGACTCTCGGTATGCATTTGGTGTGGTGGATGATTTTGGTGCTCTCTGGCACCGCCATGGTTTTACTACTGCTGATGGTCATCCTATTTCTCATTCTGATCTGATTTCTGATCTCCTGTCTGCTATTCTATTGCCTTCTCATCTTGCTGGTGTCAAATGCAAATGACCCTGTTGACTCTTGTTTCTCGTGGCAATCACTTTGCTGATGCTACATCTAAAGCTGCTGCTCTTTCATCTCCTACCATTTCTCTTGTTCCTCACCCTCCAATTGTTACCTGCTATCTTTCTCCCTTTCTGCTACCCCAGAAATGGATGCTCAAAGAACTCCAGGCAGGTGCTACTGAAGCTGACGTTTTTCATTGGGCCCCAGAAGGTCTTGTGAAGTCTCAAGAAATTACGCCTGATGTTAGAATTTATGAGAAAGGAGGGAGAGTGGGCTTACCAGCTGCAGCAGCCCCCTCTTTATTTTTTCTTTTCATGGTCCTGGTCACAGATCTCCCAAACTCACATACAGCGACATGGCTAAACATTTTTCTGTTTGTAATCTTAAGGCTATGATTAATTCCCAACTTTCTCGTTGCCTTATATGCGCCAGAAATAATACACAGGGCCCAAAAATTAAAACTTAACACCTACAGCCAGCTAATGGTCCATTCCAGGAACTCTAAACTGATTTCACACACATGCCCACTGCAAAAGGTAACCTGAAATACCTTCTGGTAATAGTTGACAAGTTTTCTAGATGGCCTGAAGCCTTCCCTACTGCAAAGGAAAATGCCAGAACTGTTGCCAAAATTCTTTGTAAAGAATTAATACCCAGATATGACTGCCCCATAATAATTGATTCAGATAATGGTCCTGCCTTTACCTCCAAGGTCACACAGGAATTGGTAAAATGAATGGCCATTCAATGGAAGTTTCATTGCCCCATACCATGCGGAAAGTTCTGGAATTGTCGAGCGGCAAAATAGAAATCTAAAAGACAAGCTTAGAAAAGCTACTGAGGGTACCTTCAAGAACTGGCTGGATTACCTTCCAGCCATTCTTGCAGAAATAAGAATGATCCAACATTCGGTCACTGGTCTCTCCCCCTTTGAAGTTCGCATGCGAAGACCCTTTCCTACCCCATGGATTCCTAAACCAGGTCCCCTGGTCATGTTACCAGGTGATCTGGATGAATTTAGGGAAGCATATGTTACTCAGTTGCTTAAAACATTGCATAATTTCCATAGTGCGGTCTCCTGCTCTTTTCCGCCTCTCTCCACAGAGCTTACTCACCGTTTTGTTCCAGGAGAGCGAGTGCTCGTGAAGGCCCTGCATCATCACAAAACCATTGATCCACCATATGGGGAACCGACTACCATCCTTGCTGTGACCAGAACGGCTGTGCTGACTGATGAATCACCTTCCTGCATCCATGCATCAAGGATAAAGAAAGCGCCATTCATCCCTGATGACTTCATTCCTGATCATAGAAACATAGAAAGTGTTGGCAGATAAGAACCTTTCGGCCCATCTAGTCTGCCCAATTACATGGATACTTTACCTGGATTTATCTTTTGTTTAGGATAGCCTTATGCCTATCCCATGCCTGCTTAAATTCAATTACTGTTTTGGACTCTACCACTTCAACTGGAAGGCCGTTCCATGTATCCACCACCCTCTCAGTAAAATTATGCTTTCTGATGTTACTTTTAAACCTTTGCCCCTCTAATCTAAGACTATGTCCTCATGTTTTGCTACTTTGTTTCCTTTTAAATATACTCCCTTCCTCTACCTTGTGGATTCCCTTTACGTATTTAAATGTTTCTATCATTTGTCTCGTCATTTTTCCAAGCTGTACATGTTAAGATCATTAAGCCTTTCCTGGTAACTTTTCTCCTTCAAGCCGTACACCATTTTAGTAGCCCTTCTCTAAACTCTCTCCAAGATGTCTATATCCTTCTGGAGATATGGTCTCCAGTACTGCACACAGTACTCCAAGTGAGGTCTCACCAGTGCTCTGTACAGTGGCATGAGCACTTCCCTTTTCCTACTGCTAATACCTCTCCCTACACAACCAAGCATTCTGCTAGCATTTCCTGCTGCTCTATTACATTGACTACTTACCCTTAGATCCTAGGCAATAATAACCCCTTAATCCCTTTCCTCAGATGTTGATGTTATCCAACTGACTGATGACCCAAGAGATTTGTATATAGCAATTACGACAGATACTTGTGGATTAGATGTGTTTCTTGTAGAGCTGTGCATCTTCACTGGTCTCACAATTCAATTCAATTACGATTATCATGTCAACGATTCGATGCGATTCGATTCCGCAATGCATCACGATTTCTGATAGGCCAGACGGTCCCGTCCAGAGACACCTTTCTAATGATACCAAACATGACAATGTTAAGTTTCACAAAAAAAGATAAATAAAACCTTTTTCTTTGCTTTTTCTTCTAAAGCAGCAACATTGCATAATTTTCATGTATATAATGAACAATGCAGCTGCCGTTACTCACCTTATCATTTCCCACGCTGGCAGCAAGTTCAGTGTTTTATACAAAGTCATATTGTTCATTAAATGTAACAGCCAAAATACATGCAAAAATTTAGTTTTTTCAATTCTGATTAAAATTGCATATTATCATCGAAAAATGCAGTAACAGGTTCCCCCGTGTGATATAAAACCAGAAGGTCTGGATGATAGAATGTGGAAAACTTATTTTTCACACTTCAAATGACTGATATCTGAATAGAAATGGACATTTTTATTTTTTGCTATAACACTCTGACAGGACACGGTCACACACGTGGTCACACACAGCACTGAGGTGGACTGGTCACTAGGGCTGAAACAACTACAGTAATCGATTAATCAATTATCGATTAATCGGTGTTGATTTAATCGTCCTGGGTACAGCACACTGTTTAGAGTCAGACTGAGTTAAAAGGTAAATAACCTCAGCTTCGGAGCGATTGGAGAAGACGCACCACTGCTTTACTCTGTATGATTTAGTTCTAGGGTTATGTCAGACACAACCAGTTTGTTTTTATTCCGTTTACAACAGAACTATAACACAAACAATAGAACTATAACACAAACAATAGGATACTGCCACTGGGTGAAGGAGCTGTATGCCTGTGTTTTTTCCTTTCTTGAAGCTGAAGTCCTGTGCCACCATCCCTGCCACAAACTCTTTTGTCGGGAACAGCCATTCCCTCCCTGTGGTCTGGTCCCTTTCCCCAAACTCACTCCCACACTCAGATCCGGTCTTTTGTCCATACCCACTCCCTCTCACTCTCAGGTCAAGTCACTTGAGCAAAGTCACTCCCTTCCACCTCCAGTCCCTCCTCCCACTCAGTTTGTTCACAAAATTATTTAAAAGGGACACTCTACGCACCCTGACCACTTTAGTTTATTAACCCAGATTTCATGCTGACATCATCATCTATGACCAAGTGCTTGTAGCAGAGTTCATTTGAGGAAGCAAACATGGGCTTAAGCTGAGCATGCAGCATCAACCCATCCCTCTGACCAAGCACTCGCATACCTTGTGTGAAAAGTACACAAGATATGCAATTTGCGTATGTACGTACAAAAGTTACGTACACTACACAAATTGCTTATGAAAAAATGGGAGGGGTTGTGGTTATTTTTTTTACATAAAATTCCTTTTAAGTAAACACTTTTTCTGTTTTTTTTGGTTTTTTTTATCCGATGAATCGATTAATCGAAGTAATAATCGGCTAACTAATCGATTTATGAGAATAATCGTTAGTTGCAGCCCTAGTGGTCACACAAACACACAGAGCACTGAAGGGGTGGCACACATACACAGATCACTGGGGGGACACCTACACAGATCACCGGGGGGAGGGTTACATACACACACACATCACTGGGGGGGGGTCGCATACACACACAGGTCACTGGGGGCTCACATACACACAGATCACTGGGGGTCACATACACAGATCACTGTGGGGGTCACATACACACACAGATCACTGGGTGTCACATACACACACACACACAGATCACTGGTGAGGTACATACACAGATCACTGGGGGGTCACATACACACACAGATTACTGGGGGGTCACATATATACACACACAGATCACTGGGGGGGACACATACACAGATCACTGTGGGGGTCGCATACACAGATCACTGGGGGACACATGCACAGATCACCGGGAGGAGGGTCACATACACACAGATCACTGGGGTGTTACACACACACACACAGATCACTGGGGGTCACATACACACACACAGATCACTGGTGGGGGACATACACACACACACAGATCACCGGGGGGGTTACATACACACACACACATCACTGGGGGGGTCGCATACACACACTGGTCACTGGGGGCTCACATACACACAGATCACTGGGGGTCACATACACAGATCACTGTGGGGGTCACATACACACAGATCACTGGGGGTCACACACACAGATCACTGGTGGGGTACATACACACATAGATCACTGGGGGGTCACATATATATGCACACACACACACATCACTGGGGGGTCACGTACACGCACACAGATCACTGGGGGAAAACATACACAGATCACTGTGGGGGTCGCATACACAGATCACTGTGGGGGTCGCATACACAGATCACTGTGGGGGTCGCATACACAGATCACTGTGGGGGTCGCATACACAGATCACTGGGGGGACACATGCACAGATCACCGGGAGGAGGGTCACATACACACAGATCACTGGGGGGGTTACACACACACATAGATCACTGGTGGGGGACATACACACAGATCACTGGGGGGGACACATACACAGATCACTGGGGGGGACACATACACAGATCACTGGGGGGGTCACATACACAGATCACCGGGGGAAGGGTCACATACACAGATCACTGGGGGGGTCACATACACAGATCACTGGGGGGACACATGCACAGATCACTGTGGGGGTCGCATACACAGATCACTGGGGGGACACATGCACAGATCACCGGGAGGAGGGTCACATACACACAGATCACTGGGGGGTCACACACACACACACATCACTGGTGGAGGACATACACACACACACACAGATCACTGGGGGGACACATACACAGATCACCGGGGGAAGGGTCACATACACACACACACACACATCCATCACTGGGGGGGTCACATACACACAGATCACTGGGGGGGTCACATACACACAGATCACTGGGGGGTCACAACAACACACACAGATCACTTGGGGAGTCACATACCCAGATCACTGGGGGGTCACATACACAAATCACTGGGAGGAGGGTCACATACACACACAGATAACTGGGGGCCACATACACACAGAGCACTGGTGGGGACACATACACAGATCACCGAGGGGGGTCACATACACAGATCATTGGGGTATACATACCCAGATCACCAGGGGGAGAGTCACCTACACACACAGATCACTGGGAGGGTCACATACACACAGATCACTGGGGGGGGGTCACATACACACAGATCACGGGGGGCCACAGACACAGATCACTGCTGGTCACATACACATATAGATTACTGGGGGAGTCACATACACACACACTGTATGTGACCCCTCAGTGATCTATGTATGTGACCCCCAATGATCTACGTATGTGACCCACCAGTGATCTGTGTATGTATGTGACCCCCCAGTGATCTGTGTGTGTGTGTGTGTGTATATACACACATACATACACAGATCACTGGAGGGCACATACATATACAGATCACAGAGGGCACATACATAGATCACTGGGGGTCACATACATAGATAAAAAGAGCATTGAGGTGGGCTGGCTGTGTACCTTGCATGATTGTCCAGGAGGTGGCACTGGAGCTGCTCCCTCACGCTGATCAGCCTCTTCTTGAAGGAGAAGGCGGGGTGGAGCAGCAGTTCCTCACACGTGGTCTGGCTTCCCCTGCTCTCACAGTCGGGTCTGTGCTAGAGCAGTCAGCGGCGAAAGTGAGTGGCCATCTCAGGGGTTGAGAGGCAGCAAAGCTTTGAGTTGGCAGGCAGGCTGGGCTGAGCAGCTTGTGCACTGGTGGGGCTGCCTTCCTGTCCAGCCTCACTCACGCAGGCAGACTGGAGCCCAAGAAGTGCAGCTCCAGCCTGTTACGCAGCTCCCGCAGGCTGCCTCGAGCCGCTGCACCTCCCGCTGCAGGTTCGATTTGCCCGACCGCTCAGTCTGCGGTCAGCAGAATCTACTTTTTATCCCGAATGCATCGATGCAGCATCGTTCAAGGCTGCATTGCAATGCATCGATTACCAGATTATTTTTGACTGCCCTAGTTTCTTGGGGAAAAAAGTTTTGCTGAATAGCTAGGCATGTTTTAGATCTCCCATGGGTGAAGGGTGGACTGGAGCTTTCTAACCTTTTGCCTTATAAATACACTAGTTAGCATAAATAGTGGCATGTATTTGACAGACTCCCAAGCTGAAACTCCTCTTGATATTCACCGTGTTCAGGGTTTTCAAATTTTTTTGAACCTCCTCTTACTACCAATTCATTTTTTCAATTTATACAACTACAAGATTTTGCCTGCAATCCTAATATCCACATTGTAGCTGCCACTGAGCTCCCTTTCTTTGAACGGGTGTCTGGAATTTATATGCTAAAGGCAGCATGTCAATTGTATCGTCTATTTCCACTATACTGAACTGAAAGTAGAGATGTGCAATTCGTTTCGTACATATTTGTTTTTCCGATGAAATTTACCATTTTCGTGCGTCCGAGGGCATCCCGAATCCGAAATGTCGACCACATGAAATTTTCGGATCAATTCGAAATTTCTGGTCAATACGACATTTCGGGTCAAATTTCGAATTGATATTTAAATTTTTTTTAAAAAAATGCTTAAAAGATCCTAAATTTTTTTTAAAAATACAGAGACTCTTTACTGCAGAATAATATAAGCAACGGTCTATTAGATATTGAATTAATGCGGGACTATTTTTAACATTTAAGCCTATGGGGTAACGCATTTCCCACACTATCGAATTTGATATCAACTGTCGAATTTGAAATCAAATTTCAAATTGAAATCAACTATCAAATTGATCTTAATTTACAATAAAGTAATAGTCAGCAAAGAACTTTATGAAACAAATTAATTTAATTTCACTGTTTAATTTGACTCAAGTACAAAATCTGTGACACAGCTTAATATTTAACCCATGATTGTCTTTTAACAGCAAAATTTAATTAATTGGTTTTATTTAGTGATCTAAAATTCAAATTGATATCAACTATCCAATTTGATATCAAATTTCAAATTGATATGAAAAAAAATCTCTTTTTTTTAAAAATGTTTAAAAAAATCTAAAAATAAAGAGATTTTACTGCAGAATATTATAAGCAAGGGTTTATTAGATATTGAATTAAAACGGTAATATTTTCAACATTAAAGCCTATGGGATACAACATTTTAGCAAGACTGCGACAGATAATAATGTAATGGACAAACAGCTTAGGTTTATAGACCGCACTACACATATGGACAAATCGATTCTTAAACACCACCTTCTATTCTACCCACTTAAGCTTCTCCCATGATAAAGCAATCCTCAACCTGACTAAAAACATTCAGTTACTGAGGCATCACCTGCAGCACAATTTAGTATTGTGGGGGCTGATTCACTAACTGAAACTTTCTTCAGGGAGATATATAACACACTCGCTAGTTTACCTATCTCTTCTACAGATTAATCACAACATCAATACTCAGCTGACAATATCTTTCACTACAGTTACTTTGTAACACATATGTTGGACTAAGCAAGATAACCTGTATATTTAATCACCTGCGATCTAGACTGCGATCTAGCAATTTATCTAGCAGGAGTTAACAAAAAACTCCCTATTGACTTAGCATACATTCAATAGTCATGGTTACAAGATGTAGAAGTGTGTTATGTTCGTTTATTCTAATGGGGCTGATGGTCACTTTATATATAAAAGTGATTTCTCAGTTCCAGCTTAACTCACTATGGGGAGCAAGAATTATCTTTAGATGTCCAAACACAGCATTCTTGTAATATAAATAAATTCACTAAATTAGGGGGAGGAACAAGGCCACCCGTAATAGAACAGAAAAGCTAACTATTCTACGGTTTAGACTTCAACAGCAAAATAGTTCATTTATATTCCTTTAATAGGTGATGGACATATAGTGACACTGCAATTAGAAAATAGATATCAAGTTAAAATTATTCAATTATACTTTACCATCTGGTAGTGAAGAAGATTTGGGTGAGTCTTAGTGGAATTTGGTGGTGGTGGCCCACCTCCCTCTGGCACCTTTTGGCTCTGATGGTAGCTGGCCTTTTCCTTTCTTTTCTTCCCCCCTGTCTAAAACTCACCCCTTTTATGTTCCAGATTTATTTATCTAAAGACTGGCCTACAAGGAAGCAGCTTGACATTGTTATTGGTTTGTCGTTTTGCTCTTTTCCCCAATATTTAACTAGGTGCTCCTGGCACCTGTCCAGCAGAGGTCTCCGTAAAATCAAAATCCTAACTTTGGAGTTTCTCAGGTCTTAGGGACCAAAATCCTAAAGGAATTTAATTTATATATATCACCAGGTAATAACCTAATATATGCAAGTATTCTATGCAGCATGTATCCACCACCCTCTCAGTAAAATAATGCTTTCTGATAGAAACATAGAAAAATGTCGGCAGATAAGAACCGTTCGGCCAATCTAGTCTGCCCAATTACATGGATACTTTACCTGGATTTATCTTTTGTTTAGGATAGCCTTATGCCTATCCCATGCCTGCTTAAATTCAATTACTGTTTTGGCCTCTACCACTTCAACTGGAAGACAGTTCCAAAAAAGAAAAAATGTAAGCGCCAATTCCCATACCGGGAGTCGAACCCGGTCCACCTGGGTGAAAACCAGGAATCCTAACTGCTAGACCATCTACCAATAGTATTATTATTCTTTATTTATAAAGTGCCTGCATATTTCGCCGCGGCATGCATGCATGCATGCATGCATGCATGCATATCTAGAGATATGTGTTTGCAGAATTATCTCAAGCATCCTGCATTCATTCATAATTAACAAATTTAAACTGTTTTCTGAATGTTAATAAACGAGGCACTCGTTATTTAATAATCACTACAATGTGGTATGGCGTCTATTATAACTTACCACGTAAGGTAAATATTCAAATACCATTTAGACACTTTAGTATAATATAATGTTACAGATCCTATTGGCTATATTCGTATTGAATAATATTATTATTTTTTAGGGTTACCCCCTTTCCTCCAAGCTCAGGCACTCCTGTCTTTCTATTTGCATTCTCCTGAGCACCTATTTCTAATGTGGAGTTCCACCTTGAAAGGGGGTAACCCTAAAAAATAATCAAAGAAAATAAACATACCCAGGTGAATGTGGTATGATGCACCTTCGTGCAGGTAAAAGGAAAATTCTCCACAGGATGGCCGCAATGGCCTATACACAAATTGATGTGAACAAGGATTAAAAATTGAGGGAGGTGTGGCAGGTATCCCTGACAGCGCATCAGTAGTGCAAAACACTAGAATGCAATTGAAACCTTTGCATATGCATATATATATGATGAAATAAGGTGCATCAACAGTAGGCACAATAGAGAAATAAAGTGCAACAAAACAGTAAAGTGCAGCGGTGCCTTAATAGAATAAAAACAGGGCTTAGTGCAATAGTGCATATAAGAGGATACGTAGATACCTGTAGATAATAATCAATAAAGTGCACAAATTAAATGTCCAATGCTAATCCGATGGATATGTACAAAAAGTGTCCAATATTTCAATTGAGTGCAATAGTGCGTATAGCAGTCCGTGAAAATGGAAGATAAAATACTCAGGAGTCCCAATGTCTGTGGTGCATCTTCTTATTCCGGTGGAAAGTTCGTCACGTCCTCGATTTCATAAAAGAGAAGAGAGAAGCACACAGAGAAATCTTTGTCCAATTTGTTATAAGATCTCCTGCACCAAAGACTGGTAGACTGGTAGAGGTATATACCACTCACATTTAAATGAGCCTAAAGGTTTCCCGGCTCTTGGTTTATTCGCCTATGGCCATGTAGAGAGTGGCACTTCCCTTCTTTGCCAAGTAGCAGATCCTAGACGCGTTAAAAACAAATGGGAGACATTGCTCCCATAGCGTAATACTGCAGGGTAACCAAACAGAGGTAATTACACAGTGCACTTACCAATTAAGGAGCCTTTCAAACTCCGGTTCAGTCAGTAGGTTCAGTCAGTATAGCCTTAGGCAATCTTAGGTAGGTGCCCTGGACCTCTTTTCCTCGTTGGCAGATCGAGTGGTGTTGGAATTAGCAAAACACGGCCACTAAAGGGTTAAAAGTAAAAAAATATACATTTATTTCATAAAAAGGGACATAAAAATACCGAGACGCGTTTCGGCTGTAGTAGCCTTCCTCAGTCGGTGTATTGTCCTGTAGTATCTCTGTTTTAAAAACCAGAGCTGAGCAGTCCATTCTCATTTATACTTTATCGGCGGGGCTATGGTTCCAGCTGCACTGATCTACTTCCTGTATCTGGTTTCGATTGCATCACTTCCGGTCAGGTCCATTTCCCAGTAATGCTTTGCGGTTCTCTGCTGGAAATAGCATACACTGTTCGATCGATCGCAATCGTAAGCAAATGTGTGAAAGTGCGAAATTACATTGAAGGGATATAGTGAGTCTTCCAAAGCAAGCTAACTAGCAGACAGCAGGTACAGCTGACAAGGGGGGGGGGGTTACCAATTAAAACTATATTCATACATTGTAATACATAAAAAAACACAATTATGTAATCAACATGATAAAACCACATATGTATTGAGCAATGTATAGAGTGTCTGATTTACTCTCTGGAATACATCTCAGCATGGATATACATATAATTATCATGCATATGAATTATTAAAATTATGCATTATATATATATTATATTCAAAAAAGGGGGGCTACACAATCAAACTTATGATGGTGAAATTAAATAAAATTTCAAAAAATTTATCATTTTTTTGGATCTAAATTACATGATCAACTTCCATACCAAGGAAGGGGGGGGGGTAGAGAGTTCTTTAAACAACAGTTACGTGTTGTGACGGCCCTTATTGAGGATATGATTTAACCCCTTCACTGCTGAGGCATTTCACTGCTGTGTGCTGAGCTCATTTGTACCGCTTTCGCTCATCATGTTTAAACGCGATTTGAAGCCACATTTTAATAAATGACCCAGACATATTATATATCGTTCTTTCCGGCAGACTCCGCAGATTCATAATATATCATTTTTATATGTATACGTCATGTCCTGTCTGTATATTATAACAAAAAATACAATAAAAATAGAATTTTTAATCATCTGCAGTGTGTAAAGTGGTTTTTTCACATTTTATCACATGAGCGTTTGCGGTTATGTTTTCTATGGGGTGCGCTTGTACAAAAATTTGAAATGGGGTCTTGTTACATTTTGTGGGGGGATTTACGTGATTTTTAGCAAACGCACCCCATAGAAAAAAATCATTAGTGCAGCATCATTGTTCACATTATAATTGAAATGTGAACAATATTGCTGCATTAATAAAAACAACACACAAAAAAACATGTTTTTTTTTAAATTTATTTATTTTTATTATAATTTTTTTTATTATTTTTTTTACTTTGTACCTAGTCATGTTGGTTATCATTCGAAAGGCCATGCTCAGGCCTTTCAAATGACACCCTTCATGATCCCCTAGCTGCCACGGTTCTGGAGATATCGGGGTTCACAAAAACCCCATATCTCCACCAGGGGATTTCCTTGGGAAATCCCCTGGCAGCTAGGGGTTCCCCGGCTATCTGACGTCATCACGCTATGCATGATGACATCAGGGAGCGAGGGGAGACCCGAGGGTGGAGCCGCCATCCAAGATGGTGTCCCCCACCGGAGCTAGGCTGCACTTCAGCGCCGCAAGGCGCTGAAGTGCAACCCGGCGCTTGAGGGGTTAAAGCCAGGCACCGCTTAAAAGGGGAGACTCTCCCCTTTTAAGAGGTGCCTGGCTTTTGGTGCTGCTCCTTTCCGATCGGGAGGGAGAGGGATCCGAACAGATCCCCCCCTCCCGTCCAGGCTATCTCCCGGCATTGCCGGGGGGTCGCCTGGAAATGACGTCATCGCGCCAAGCGCGATGACGTCATTTATGCCGGGAGGAGCTTGACTTCACCGTCTGAGGACGCTGAAGTCAGAACACCGTGGGACCCCGGACAGAGAGGTGAGTATCTCCGCCGGGGGTCCCGCACAGCTGATGACGTGTGGAGCACGTCCTCAGCATGTAACGTGCATCAATGAGGACGTGCCCCACACGTCTTCAGCAGTGAAAGGGTTAAGGCATTAACCTAATATAACACACCCCACCTATAAGGGGGGAAGGGGAATGTTAGGAAACCTAACATCCAAGAAAATATTGGAGAAATGTTACACTGGAGAAAAATGGGAATAATAGGGGAAGGGACGGAGAAGGAAGGGGGAGAAGGGTATAAAATTATATATAAGTGGGATCTATAGGAAATATGGATCTATAGGATCATGACTAGATGGTGGGCAACCAGCTTATATAAGTAGGGATTATGAGGATGTTGATGAATCAATTCTATGTGCTGTTTGAGCTGAATAGTGCAGACTACATTGGTCGAGGAAGGAAAGACAAAGAGGGAAGAGTGACCTTAATCATTAAGGAAATGACAGAGCTTGAAGTCAGCATTTAAACCATAGGGTTGTAATGAATTCATCTGGAAGATCCACGTCATTTCTTCTCTGCCCAATCTTTTCTCTAAACTGCCACCTCTCCAAAGGGGTTCCAATTTCTTAACAGCCATGAAGGTCAAACCTTCCGGGTTCTGACCTTGTTTCAGCTTAAAATGTAGGGAAACACTATCCGGGTTATTCAGAGAGCGTGAAAAACAGAAGAATGACTGGTGAATGGCTGGAGAATGAAAAATTCTAGGTCAAAATAGCCAAACCAGAAAAATTCTCCCTTTCCTCTCACTTTCCAAATCGGCTATTTTGTGTCACGGTTCCCGGATCCCACCACGCAGTGCTTAACCCCCAACACTCCACAAAACCCATAAGCTACCAACAGTGTAGCTGTGAATGATCCCTATCTGTCTGGACCTTAGAATTGGCCAGGTAAACTAGCTAGACAGAAAAGGGTTAACAATATGGAGAGGAGTCAGCTGAGCCAGAATCAGGAATACAGAGTTCAGAATGGTCAAATGGAATAGCCGGGTCGGTATCAGAGCAGTAGCGTAGTACAAGAAAATAGTCTAGGGCAACAGAAGGCAGAATGGTCAGAACACAAGCAGAGGTCAATAACAGGTTAAATCAATATAGCAGTCAGGTACAAGGAGCTCAGGTATGGATAACCACGATCTGGCAACTTCTGAAACTATACTGAGGGTTTTTAAAGACCTTCACCAGACCACGCCCCCCACTCAAGCCACACCTCATGCAATCACCTCCCTGCCTGTCTCCATTTAAACCGGGCAGTGGTCAGCGAGCAGCATCAGACTTGCTGTCCTCAAGCACACAGGTAGGGCTGGAAGCCCCCAACGTTACATTTTGACCTAGAATTTTCCATTCTCCAGTCATTCTCCTGCTTTTCATGCTCTCTGAATAACCCTGTATGTTTCTCAAAACCATTCCTTATGTTACGTATATGTTCCTGTATGCGTTTGTTAAGTTGTCTTGTCTTATGTAGTTCAATCCACATGGGCAAGTTAACATATATACCACATTCTTAGAGAAGCAGGTGATGACTTCCCTGATTTTAATGATCTCACCATTTCTCTCTATCTCTGTCTTTGTGTGTTTCTTGCCTTTAGTGTTCCTACAATTCAGGCAATTGCTGCACTGGTGGAAGCCTGCTTTTATGCCAAAATGATTAATGAATCCTTTTTTTTCCTGGCTTATGGGGGAGTTCCATTTTCAGATTATTGGCCCCTCTGCAGATGATCCGTGGTGCTATAGGTAGGATTTCCTTCAACATTGGGTCTTTACTTAGAATTGGCCAATATTTTTTGATACTTCTTATTACAGGGATTGAATGAAAAAATGAAAGGGTCATCTTCCATATGTACTCCTTTCACTGTAGTTTTCTTCTTCAATAGGTCCAACCTGTTCATAGTTCTAACGGCCATCCTGGTATCTTCTAGCGTCTGTTGTTTATACCCCTTTTCTATAAAATCTGAACGAAATTTGAGTGAGTATCATATTCGGCTAAATCTGTACAATTTCTTTTCATTCGCATGAATTGTCCCTTAGGGACAGTATCCAGCCTTTGAGACAAATGACAGCTGGTGCGTTCGATAAAGCTGTTGCAGTCTACATCCTTAAAGTGTGACTTCTTTATCATTTGAAGTAGTAGTTAAAACAATTCCCCCGTTGTTGTCACCCAGGATATCAAGAAACTCTTGAAGGCTTTCTCCTCCACCTCTCTAAATGAAAAATATATCATCGATATATCTGCGGTAGGTTACTAAGTGCGTCCTCCAAGTAGATAAAAAGGAATACTCCCAATAGGCCATGAATAAATTGGCAAAGCTAGGGGCGAATCTCATCCCCATAGTTATACCTGACACAGTCAAGTAGAACTCATCCTGGAACCAGAAGTAGTTATGTTCTAAGATCATCTGTATACCACTAAGGATAAATTCCATTTGTTCCGGTTGGAGTCTATTGCCATTCTCAAGAAAAAACTTTGTGGCCTCTATTCCTTTGTCGTGTGGTATAATAGTATACAGTGATTGCACATCACTGGTTACCAGGAGGTCTCCATCTCTCCATTCTATATCTGCCAATAAATTAATAATCTCGATGGTATCCTTTAGATATGCTTCTGTGGCTGTAACATAAGGTTGTAATTGTCGGTCCAGATACTCTGAAAGTCTACTAGACACAGATCCTATGCCTGAAAGAATAGGTCTTCCAGGTGGTGCCTCCGCATTCACATGTATTTTTGGCAGGAAATAAAGAATAGGGGTCTTTGGATGTTCAACTTTCAAATATATATGTTCATTATTATTGAGAATTCCCAAAGTATGTCCTTGATCTAAGAAGTCATGAAATTTCTGCATGATCTCTCTGGAAGGGTCTCTATTCAAATGTTTATAGGTCGCAGTATCACCTAAAAGTCTCATAGCTTCGGTTTTATAATACTCTGCCGTCATGAGGACCGTTCCTCCCCCCCTTATCAGCAGGTCTTTATTACGATGCTGTCATCTTGGGTCAGTTCCCGTAAAGCTTTACGTTCTTGATAGGTTCAATTGTTCTTCTTTGCCTTCAATTTCATCTTCTCTACGTCCATCAAGACCATTTGTTCAAAGGTAGTGATTTCAGTAGCCAGCATAGATTTTGGAAAGAAGGTTGATTTCTCCTTCAAACCAGTATGAGAATACACGTGTGTAACCGTACTGTTCTCTGTGGGGTTTTTTATAAAATATTTTTTGAGGCATAGATTTTTCTTAAATTTTTGTAGATCAATAAACATCTCAAAACGATTCAATTTGGGGGGCGTGGCCGACTGCCGAAGGAAGCGGACGTGTTTCTAAGGAGCTCCGCACGTCTGCTGCCTTTAGGGTCCTATAACAGATTTTTCAGCTGAGTATATTTGAATTTTGGACCCCAGCTAGCTGGCCACCGGAACCGAGCTGTCCGGAGGCCGTTCTGTCCCCCCTCCGGACCTGAGATGACCTTAGCAACCACGGGTATGTGGCTGACACGAGGTGCCAGCGGCCATATTGTGGCCTCTGATCTGGCTCCTAGGGTCTCTGTTCCCGGCCGTTCTGCTGCCTTAGCCCGACCCTGAGATGTTCTGGAGGATGGGGAGACGGAGGGCCCTCATCTCCCGACCTCCCGGGATAAGAGCCTGATGAGTGAGACGGATGGGGTGGCGGACGTATGGTGGGATGGCCACCCTCCCCCTGCAGAGTGCTCTGACGCCTTCCTTACAGGCCTGGAGGCCTGCTTGCACTTGATGGACGGGATGGAAGAGGAAGCCCCGCTCACCAGAGGAGTCTGGCGGCAGATGCTGTCTGTATTGCGGGGGTGCTGGAGGGAGAAGGATCTGAATTCGAAGGAGACGGTGGCTGCTTCAGCTGGGCGCCTGGACGAGGCTTGTCCCGCGGCTGTGGAGGAGTTGCATGCTGCTGGTTCCCGGGAGTACTCGGCGGAGGATGGTGGGCTCCTCCCCGAGGAGGTTGTGGACTGTGAGGCCAGCGATAATAACCCGGGTGAAGTGCCATCCCTGGATATCTTACCTGAGGAGGCGCTTTGGGCTCCATGTGCTGGCACGGTTCTGGCTGCCTGCGGTGTCCTTGTGGATGTGAGAATCCGCGATCCAGTCCGCGATAGGCCTGCAGTTGGTGGAGACATATGGTCCGCCGCATGAGAAGAGTAATAAAAACCTGTGGGAGCGAACGGACCACCAGGGGAGAGACGAGACTGTGGATGAGGGACACGCTGCTTTCTGGCTCGATACGGGCTGAGGTGATGTTGCCTGCAGGATTTTTCTCCTCGGTCTGCTGCGGTGGTTGAGACCCCCACTGAGATATTTTTTCTCCCATTTTTTTGAGGACTTTCATTTTCGAATACCTGCAGCCTTCCCACTGATAGTTGACCCTAGCTTGCCCTGCTAGCTTGCCCTGACCCGCTGAGTCCCCCCTAATTTGGTATCCCTTTAACTGTTATTGATGTCCCCCTTCCTGCTGAGTAATCTCTCCCCCCCTAGCTGAGTGGCTTTTGATCAGTCTACTTAATGTGTTCCGCCGATTTCTGCTTTTTCGTTTTTCATTTATGGCCGTTTTTCTATAGAAGAGACCCCCCTATTAGAGGATGCTTATAGTTTTTCAAGATGACTTTATATTTCAATGCGCTCACCGCAGATGACCTTTGCTTGGAATATATTTCTAACAGATGACCATTTATACTGTTTATTTTGTAAGCCGAGATTTATTGTTAAAGAAGACTTTCTCTGGCCCTGCGTGGCCTACTGTTGATGTTTAAGTGATCTTTATTTCAAATAAAAACTTGAATACAAACCCCCCCAAAAAAACAATCAATTTGTCGGTAGGGGCAAACTTCACGCCCTTCTCCAAGACACTTTCTTGGTGTGTGGAGAGCACTTTATCATTCAGTTGTATATTTCTCCATTCGACCGTACTTTTGTCTCCGTTCCTTTCTCTGTCTCCCTGCTCGGCATCCTCGTCTTCTAAATAGTCGTCTTTTCCAGGTGACCAGACACTTTTCTGGGATAGGGTCGTCCTTGGGGGTCTGTTGTGGGGAGATTGAAAAACCTCTTCCTTTTCTTCAGCTAGTGGTTGGTATTTATTATAAAACTGTCCATCCTGATTTCCATATTGATTCCCATATGGGGGGGCAAAAATTCCTCCTTTGTCTGCCTCTTCCAAAAGAATTTTGGGGCTTCCTATAGGGAGCTTTTGCATACTCATGGGAAGGATAACAACCTCTATATCCCCGACGGTCTGTCCTTTGTCAGGGTTTATAGCCATAATCCCTCTGGTTTGAGGTATAGTCACCCCTCATCTGTTTCATTTGTCTCAAATTCGGGGGTGGGTTCCTCGGTGGGTCCCTATAGGTCGAATTACCATATTGGGTATATTCATTTCTTGGCTGGCCTTGAGATGGGTATTCTGTTTCATCCATCTTGAATGACAACCTCTGGCCCCTATGGGAGTTCATAGGTGGCTCATCATAATTATAGTGGGTCATGTGTTGCGATGGTTGATTTCTATTGTCAAATCGTACTGATGGGAGATCTTGTTTCTCTATTACCCATACATTACCACGTTGGTAGTCCATCAAATCTCTATGATATTTCTTCTTCTTTCTATCTTTAATTTCATCTAATGAGGTCAAATCTGTTTCTAATTTATCAAGAAAAGGTTTAATTTCTTGTTCAGTCAGGGTGGCTTTCAATTCAGCATGATTCTTTTAAATATTTAGATTAAGTTCTATTAAGCGTTCATTTCTTCTATCCACAATCACACGCATGCTATGCAATGAAAATCCTTCAAGCATAGTAGCCCATCTCTTTATCCCCCGTTGGATTTTTGTTAAATCTCAAACCCCTGGATACCATTTTATCCTTTATGTATTTCTCAAGAGAAATAACTTCCCATTTATCTCTTATTTCTTTCATTAGATCCTTTTCTAGCTGTTGCATGAGCTGTTTTTTATCAAGGGAAATATTGCTGTTAGTTGTGATATTCTCATTCTCGAATGTTTTACCGTCATCTAAACAGAGTTTGTTATAAAATTCCATTTTGTGCAGGCTGCCTCTAGCGCTGAGGTTAGTTTTAGACGTGAAGATGAAAGGGATGTGGGTATAAAGCTATATACCCTAAAGCATGGGCGCCTATAAAGTTATATATCGTTTTTACATATGGATGTAGTTATAATGATAAGTAAGTGATATGATGCCGCCCTGGGATAAAAAACACAGAAAAAACAACCAAAATCTGTGCTAAACAAAGATGAGGGAGGTGTGGCAGGTATCCCTGACAGCGCATCAGTAGTGCAAAACACTAGAATGCAATTGAAACATTTGCATATATATATGATGAAATAAAGTGCATCAACAGTAGGCACAATAGTGAAATAAAGTGCAACAAAACAGTAAAGCGAAGCAACCTATAAACATTTGAATAGAGACCCTTCCAGAGAGATCATGCAGAAATTTCATGACTTCTTAGATCAAGGACATACTAGCATATCTAAAGGATACCATCAAGACTATTAATTTATTGGCAGATATAGAATGGAGAGATGGAGACCTCCTGGTAACCAGTGATGTGCAATCACTGTATACTATTATACCACACAACAAAGGAATAGAGGCCACAAAAGTTTTTTCTTTAGAATGGCAATAGACTCCAACCGGAACAAATGGAATTTATTCTTAGTGGTATACAGATGATCTTAGAACATAACTACTTCTGGTTCCAGGATGAGTTCTACTTGCAAGTGTCAGGTATAACTATGGGGACGAGATTCGCCCCTAGCATCACCAATTTATGCATGGCCTATTGGGAGTATTCCTTTTTATCTACTTGGAGGACGCACTTAGTAACCTACCGCAGATATATCGATGATATATTTTTCATTTGCAGAGGTGGAGGAGAAAGCCTTCAAGAGTTTCTTGATATCCTGGGTGACAACAACGGGGAATTGTTTTAACTACTACTTCGAATGATAAAGAAGTCACACTTTAAGGATGTAGACTGCAACAGCTTTATCGAACGCACCAGCTGTCATTTGTCTCAAAGGCTGGATACTGTCCCTAAGGGACAATTCATGCAAATGAAAAGAAACTGTACAGATTTAGCCGAATATGATACTCAGTCACTCAAACTTAATTTGGATTTTATAGATAAGGGGTATAAACAACAGACACTAGAAGATACCAGGATGGCCGTTAGAACTATGAACAGGTTGGACCTATTGAAGAAGAAAACTACAGTGAAAGGACTACATATGGAAGATGTCCCCTTCATTTTTTCATTCAATCCCTGTAATAAGAGATTAGAAGAAGTATCAAAAAACATTGGCCAATTCTATGTAAAGATCCAATGTTGAAGGAAATCCTACCTATAGCACCACGGATCATCTGCAGAGGAATGTGGTATATATGTTAACTTGCCCATGTGGATTGAACTACATAGGTCGAACCACAAGACACCTTAACAAACGCATACAGGAACATATACGTAACCTAAGGAATGGCTTTGAGAAACATAGTGTTTCTCTACATTTTAAGCTGAAGCACGGTCAGAACCCGGAAGGTTTGACCTTCATGGCTTTTAAGATACTGGAACCCCTTTGGAGAGGTGGCAGTTTAGAGAAAAAATTGGGCAGAGAAGAAATGAAGTGGATCTTCCAGATGAATTCATTACAACCCTATGGTTTAAATGCTGACTTTGACCTTAATCATTAAGGAAATGACAGAGCTCTCTCTTCCCTCTTACCTTCTCTGTCTTTCCTTCCTCGACCTATGTAGTCTGCACTATTCAGCTCAAACAGCACATAGAATTGATTCATCAACATCCTCATAATCCCTACTTATATAACCTGGTTGCCCACCGTCTAGTCATGATCCTATAGAACCATATTTCCTATAGATCCCACTTATCTATAGATGATTATACCCTTCTCCCCCTTCCTTCTCCGTCCCTTCCCCTATTATTCCCATTTTTCTCCAGTGTAACATTTCTCCAATATTTTCTTGGATGTTAGGTTTAATAACATTCCCCTTCCCCCCTTATAGGTGGGGTGTGTTATATTATGTTAATGCCTTAAATCATATCCTCAACAAGGGCCGTCACAACACGTAGCTGTTGTTTAAAGAACTCTTTACCACCCCCACCCCCCTTCCTTGGTATGGAAGTTGATCATGTAATTTAGATCCAAAAAATTTATATATAATTTTTTTTAAAATTTTATTTCACCATCATAATATTTGATTGTATAGCCCCCCTTTTTTGAATATTATATATATATAATGCATAATTTTAATAATTCATATGCATGGTAATTATATGTATATCCATGCTGAGATGCATTCCAGAGAGTAAATCAGACACTCTATACATTGCTCAATACATATGTGGTTTTATCATGTTGATTACGTAATTGTGTTTTTTTATGTATTACAATGTATGAATATAGTTTTAATTGGTAACCCCCCCCCCCTTGTCAGCTGTACCTGCTGTTTGCTAGTTAGCTTGCTTTGGAAGACTCACTATATCCCCTCAATGTAATTTCGCACTTTCACACATTTGTTTACGATTGCGATCGATAGAACAGTGTATGCTATAGTATTTCCGGCAGAGAACCGCAAAGCATTACTGGGAAACGGACCTGACCGGAAGTGATGCAATCGAAAACCATATACAGGAAGGAGATCAGTGCAGCTGGAACCATAGCCCCGCCGATAGAGTATAAATGAGAATGGACTGCTCAGCTCTGGTTTTTAAAACAGAGATACTACAGGACAATACACCGACTGAGGAAGGCTACCACAGCCGAAACGCGTCTTGGTATTTTTATGTCCCTTTTTATGAAATAAATGTATATTTTTTTACTTTTAACCCTTTAGTGGCCGTGTTTTGCTAATTCCAACCTGATACCTCATGAGAACAACACCACTCGATCTGCCAACGAGGAAAAGAGGTCCAGGGCACCTACCTAAGAGTGCCTAAGGCCATACTGACTGAGCCTGCGTTTGAAAGGCTCCTTAATTGGTAAGTGCACTGTGTAATTACCTCTGTTTGGTTACCCTCCAGTATTACGCTATGGGAGCATTGTCACCCATTTGTTCTTAACTCGTCTAGGATCTGCTGTCATGGAAGGAACTGACGTAGCGCTCTGCGCTTCAAACTCCAAGAGACTTTATGTTCATTTATATCATGTGATTTTAAATATATGTTACATTGCTTGGTTTTAGTTTAAATGTAGTGTAAATTGCGTAGCTTTAGTTTTAAATATACTTATATTCCTGTAGGAAAATGTGTTTTTGTGTAACAGGTAAACAAGCTTGACTACTGTGTAATTTATGCAAAATGGCTTTTCCCCTTATCTGGCTGCTTGTTTGATTATAAGAAGTCTGGGATAGTGTTTGTTTTTTAATCTGATGTGTTAGAACAATAGATTATGTAAATGTTGTGTGAGCTAAGGGCTAAAGAATGTTTATTGTAAATATCTGACATAATGTAATTAGAGACTTTAGGTACATGTTCGCCATTTGGTATGCAAATTATAGTACATGTTCGCCATTTGGTATGCAAATTATAACTGAAGAGGACCTGAAGGATACCTGCAGTGGTCTTGGAACCAACCAATCAGAACTGTTGGGGTGGGCGGGAAGTTTGTGCATTGCTGTATTTTGTATAAATATCCCTGTGAAATCTTCCAGAAAGAGAGAATCCTGTGTGAACATACAGCTAGTCTGGTGTTTCATTCAGCTACGCTACCTACATCCACAATCACCCTCAGAAGGCGCAGAGCGGCTTCTGGAAATTCAAAGAGGCTCCAAGGTAGGCTTGTGCACCGTTTTTTTTTTTCGGTTCGATTCGGTTCGATTTGTTCGGATGTTTAAACTTTTCGATTCGGCTCGTTTCGGCCGATTTCTGTTTCGATTCGGTTCGGCTCGACTCGTTTTTCGTGTACATTTTTTTTTCGGAATATCGACCATTTTTCGTATTTTCGGGTCATTTTGCTCGTTTTTTGTATCGACTTTTCGTGATTTCGGAAATTTTCGTTTTTTCGGAACGTCTGTTCTCCTCGTTTCAAAGCTGTCTAACTCTATTCGTTTTGATGTAAACTACTATGGTTTACTTTTTTATACTTTATATATTTTTTTATAATAAATTTTTGTTTTGTTTTTCGGATCCGATAATTCATTCTGTCGATACGATAATTCTGGCGATTCTATCGTGTTTTTTTTTAATTAAATAAAGATCCTTTTTTTCTTATGAATATACATTTCACAACTTTATTTAATCATATTAAAATAATATGAAAGCCAAGGAACAAAAAAAAATGAACAAAACGATTTAAAAAACGCTAAACTGACCCGAATGGTCTGACTTTAAAAATAAAAACCAGAACAAAAAGGTTTTAAAACGGAAAAATAGTTGATCAAAATGATCTAAAACGAAAAAAAAAAAAAAAAAAAAATGATTTAAAACAGACAAAAAAAAAATTAATCCTTTCGCTGCTGAGGCATTTCATGGCTTCCCTTCACGCCTGTGTGCGGTACTGCGGTCTGCTGCTGAGCTAATTTTTAACAGTTTCGCTCCTCTTGTTTAAACGTGTTTTGAAGCCTTATTTTATAATATGACCCAGACATGTTATATATCGTTCTTTCCGGCAGACTCGGCAGATGATTCATAATATATCATTATCATATGTATGCGTCATGTCCTGTCTGTATATTATAACAAAAAATGCAATAAAATTAGAAGTTTCAATGTTTGTTTTACAAGGTGTAAAGTGTTTTTTTCACATTTTAACATGCGAGTGTTTGCGGTTATATTTTATGAGTTGCGTTTGTTAAAAAAAATTGAAAAGGGGACTTGTTATATTTTTTTGGATGAAAATTACACTATTTTTAACAAACGCACCCCATACAAAAATCCTTAGTGCAGCATCATTGTTCACATTATAATTGAAATGGGAACAATATTGCTGCATTAACAAAACAAAACAAAAAACCTGTTTATTTTTTTTTTAATTTTATTTTTTATAATTTTTAACATTGTCATGTTTGGTATTGTTGGAAAGGCCATGCTCTGGTCGATCCAAAGATACCAAACATTAACCAACCGATAGCTGCCGCGGATCGGGAGATAGGGGGCTCCAATGAACCCCCTATCTCCACCATTGGTCGCAGTTAGGGGTTAACTCCAGAACTGACGTCATTGTGACGAGGTCTTGGGACTGTCGGCAGCTGCCGTTCCCCCCATGCTGTTGTCTTCCTGCAAAGACGTGACCATGTTGGCGGGCAGCGTCTTAGCGGGCAGCGGTGGGAGAGAGTGAGCTCATAGCTGGGAGGAGGTGTTGCGTGAAGCTGCAAACAGGGACAAATAAACTAGACCTGAGCCGCACTGAGGATCTTTGGGTTGTGTCGGAGAAGACTTCACGCAGTGCTGCCATCAATATTTTTTGATAAATTCTTGGTTATACAATGAATGTGACTGTGGACAAAAATCTGTGTTGTTGTGACATCGCCTAAGCTTAACAAAACCAGGCCACGTCGGTGATCAAATCTCAAGGCAGTACAACAAGGTTGTGTTCGTGTGTGACATTTTTTGGCCAGGCAGGAAGTGTAGAATGTGCACAGTCACATTCATGGCCACAAATATGTTGACAAATTTATGACAAAGGGTCCATAGAAATGTCAATACATTTATGTACATATAATTTTAACAGTGTGGAAGCCAAGCAATACATATTAACTTATTAAGTAAGGAAAAGCAACGCACACAAACAGGAAAATATAGAAAAAATAGAAAATTTATTTATAACATGGGGAAGGGAAGGGAACATGCCAAGGATGGCAAACTGCCCAACAGGGGCACAAACAAACATAGTGTAGTGGAACTGGAAGATGGCGGCCATTGTAAGCCAGGCGAACATCTTGTTCAGAATATTGGTTCACTTGAGATAATTACTGGCATTTGAGGAGATGTTGGCGCTGGTCCGCATCTTTGATTACAAAGATTATGACTGCCATAAGGGCCCTTACGGCAGGAAGAATAACACCCGCAAGGATTGTATCCTTGACAAGCTACGCACCACCATCCTGGAGCTGTTCGGGAAGGACCGGACGAAGGACCAGCTCCGAAAACGCTGGTCCAACCTCAAGGCACGCGAGCAGGAGCAGCTGAGGCACATTCCGGTTACATTTCGGGAGGAGGCTGCCACTGGTCTCACTGCCGCTCCAGGATGTCAGCGGCATTGCTTATGTGCTCCCGCAGTTCCTGGAGCAGTTCCTGGATGGAATCTATAGTTGTTACAGCCAGGCGTAGCTCACCAATCGCCATCCGGTTAATCTGCCTAATGCTGGAGGACGTGTCCGGTCTGGCTTCTCCTTCTATATATCCAATAAATGAAAGAAGGAAAATACAGTAAGTAAAGCAGGTTTCTACTTTTGACTGAAAGTCTTGAAAAAATATAACAGTAGTATATACCAGTGCTGACGGCCTCCTCCTGCTCCTCCTCTTGCTCCTCCTCTTCCTCCTCCTGCTCCTCTTGTGCTATACATAAAAAAATTAAATTAAAATACAGTAAACAAAAAAATTTTCTGTTTTTGACCAAAAGTTGTTGCAAAATAAAACAGTATAAACCAGCGCTGGTGGTCGCCCATGGCTTCTCCTCCACTGGGGCACTGGTGCCCGCCGGGGCAGATGCTGCCTTCTTCCTGTCTTCTGCCAAATCCAAAAAATAACACGTAAATAATGCAGACTGGAAAAAATGGTATATCTATACAATATATTGCCGAAAGTATTGCGACACCCTTCCACTACCCACTAGCACTACCAGCTTGACCCACCACTACTCCCATCTCATAGTTCTAAAGTCACAAAATATTTATTTATTTCCCCTGCACATAGACATATATTACCGTTCAATTATATATTTTTTTCAGAAGTAAACATTACGTTTATTCAATAAAAACTATTATTTGTGTTGTGTGCGTACAAAATGCATTGTGCTGACTGCTTTTAGTTATTTTATAGAAGGCCTCAGCCTCAGTTTCACTTTCAGTTTCTGCTAATAAAACTGTGGATATAGCAGAAACAACAGAAATCCGCCATTTTGTTTTGAAATTTGCATCTAAAGCGTTCAATAATGACACTGCTGCAGCAAACTGAATTGCTGCGCTGCAACAATTCAGCAGTTGCTGAGGATGTATTGAAGGCGGCTCTGTTTGGATGCACTTTCAGAAGAACTACAAGTCCCATCCTACCACTTAGCAGAGACGCAGAGATTTTTATTGATGCGCAGATGGGAGCCAATATGGGGCAAGCTGCGGGTCTTCTCGTATGCATCACTCAATCACAACAACCTCCCCCCCAGCACACTACAGTACACACAGTGCCAAAAGAAATCCAGCATTGTAACTTCATCTACATACATCAAATGTCACAATTTTCACGAATATGTAAAATCACAAAAAGGAAGAGCTATGGCAAAAATGCATGTATGACGAGTCGTGAAAACACAAATGAAAGGAATTGAAATATGGTAGCTAATTCAATGAATACATATTTCTATATTCTAGTAATATTTGATAGCTATATAAATATATAGGGCCTGATTGACTGCTCAGTAAATGCCTAATGTGTTTATGAAGTAATGGTAATGCTGAGTATGGTCTTTCTCTTGGCTTCCTGTTTTTATCAAGGAGTGCAAATGTTCTATTCAATTCCATTTCCTCTAGAGACTGAGAGAGGCTGACCTGCCGAGAGGAAGGGAGGGATACACATGGTCAATTGTTAAATGCATCCTATGGAACATTCCTATTCCTAGAATAGGATATAGCTGTGACGTCAATTTAGGCGTGCCTACTAGGCAAGGAGAGGAAATGTTTGTAAGTCTAGGTACTGCCCAAAGTAGAAAAAACATGTTCCTATATTGCTGACGTATTGGTTTGTAATCCATGAATTTGTGACGCTCCATATGTTTGACAAAACTACTGAATATATGAAATTTTGCTCCAGAGTAAAGAAACTACCCGAGACAGCACTTGTGTCCTGGTCTTCTATTATTCTCACTCGAGTTGTTTCCTGTATGGTCACTGGGTCTGGTGACAAAGCAGCTATCTCTCATCACTGGACCGTGGCCATTTCTGTGATGTTCTTGCAGTATCCATATCAATTTGGTATCAGAAGTGCAGATTTGAACTAATCAACTTGTCTTGGTGAGTATGGGTTACATATTTATTTTATTAATATTTATTGAACCTAATATTCATCATAGATAACTTGCTTGTTCAAATTTTCGAACTCGCATTATTTGATTTGATAGTGCAAGAGTTTCTTTTGAATGATTTGATTGTTTAAGTGATGGTGAATGAAAAATAGGATTTTTTACAATCGTCTGGGTAAAGAATAGTGATCCTTTCTCTTTGTTTCCTTGATTAATTGTTGGATGTCCCCGCTGTTAGTGACTCACATTTGAATTGTGTTGTAAAGAGTATTATATTTTAAAAGATTAATACCTTTAAGTTTCCCGCCCCGAGAATTGGATCTCTATTTACCTGACTACTTGTTATTTCCTATTTGTGCGTGTTCTCCCTGATAGTGTAGTTAAATTTTTTTTAAATAGAATGGAGATTTCTGTTTTGTGATTTGGCTCAGTGACAATAGAGGAAACTGCGCATTTTTGCGACCCTTTCCCTCTCACCCTTTTAATTGCGCTGGCCCTTCTCCTTCCCCCTCCACCGCGCCTTTTTTTGCGATATGGGTGCCAAAAAATCCTCCCATATAGATCCAAAAATAACGGGCAAATTAGATAAGCACTTCAATAAGAAGTTAATGCCCCAAAATGGCCCTGCTGAAACGCCCGCCGATTATGTACAACGTGTTGCTGGCGGATATTTCACCACGCCCTTTATAGATTGTCTCGCTGGCTGGACTACAGCCATGCATTCTTTTGATCCATTCCCAAATTCAGGAAGCTTCTCTTCCTAGCATATGTCCATGATAAAAGGCTTAGGTCTTGGCGACCAGAAAGCTTTCCCATATTTCCAACCTGACTCAAATTGGGATAGAAAATATATGAAGGAATGTGGTAAAGTGTGGATTCACTTGCCCTCTTCATATAACCCCATTTCTAAAACTCCTAAAGATGTATCATTGTCCATAGATAATCCCCCACTTTACAATTCCTCTCCTCCTGCCCTTTCACAACCTACTCCCAAACCCTCTTCCCTTTATCCCAGCCTTGACCCTAAGACTTTGGCAGCTGTGATTACAACTATTGAAACTACTACTAATCCTCTGCCTTCCCCTGAAGCCCTAACACAAAATATAGGTGTTTTAGGTGCTATCGTAGGAATACCCATGTTGAAACAGAATCTGACACAGAACAAGATGAAACTAGCACATATGATTGGCAAAATAAAACCCCTAAGTCTAAATTCAGTACATCTTCATTTGTATCCACTTCCAAACCCAACCGTGTAGTATACTCTCCCCAATGCAATCTTTTATTGACCAATTTGAACCCCAACTTCAGAACATAATAACTAGGACCCAATCTGGCAAAACTATCAACCCCCTGCTAGATATCAGATGCCCTATTTAATTGCAGGAAATAATGTCGTTATTATGCCCCCTGATATAGGAACCTTAAATTCTATAATTAAGGGTTCTCCTAATCCAGAATTTCCCCGACTGCGACAACACAATACCTTAAACGGGCAACACGAGGATTGCAATTAACTCAGGAAGATTACAAGTTGATCATTAACGGTGTCATGGGATATGCTGATGACACTGGTTTGGATTGGACTCGTGTTCTCTCACTTCAACCCCCCCATGTTCCTCTAGTAGGTGCCCCTATTAGACCCAAAAATTTGCCTTTACAAACATCGGTCCAGATTGATGATATGTGGACAGAAGTTTGTGATGAATGGACTCGTAATTATGGAGCTCGACGTTCTATGGTCGCAGCCATTGCATGCAAACAAAATGCCAAAGAATCTGTCACCGAATTTGTCCACCGGTTCCATAAGAACTGGAAGGAGGATGCCGGCATGACATTAGATGGAGATATGGGTCTCCTCTACACTCAAACTCTCATGGGTAATCTCAGAGATGATACCCAGAGAATTGCTAAACAGGTGATTGATAACTGGCCAACGGTGGTACCTATTGATCTTAATAATAGGCTCCTTGTTAAAGATTCTGCAGGTTGCTTTGACCTGCAGCATTCTAAATATATGTTAGCTGTTTTTAACAGTCCTTCAGGTACCCCAGGTAATAATGGTCCTCGCCCTAAACGGACTTATTATCATCCTCAACACCCCACACGTACCCCAGGTACTTGTTTCATTTGTGGTGATCCAAATCACTGGCGTAATGAATGCCCTCATAATCCCAGGAACATTGGCAATACTGTTATGAACCCCCAGCCACGATCTCCAACAAGCAATGCTGTTACCTCTCCTAACAGTGCCTGTGATCCACCTCGTTATAAGATTGATTGGCAAAACCAATCAAATGCATGATGTTGCCCAGAGGCATGCTCCATCTCATGTGTTCAGGTTTCAGAAACAGTTGACCATTTGCCCCTAGTGATCCTTAATTTGGAGGATCATAAAACCCCATTCCTTGTGGATACGGGTGCTACAAATTCGACGCTTACAATAGAGTGGTGTTTGTGGTCAAACCTGCTGAGAGGCCATCTTTGGGGATTAATGGAGTCCTAACAGAAACGTTTGTCACCCCACCCATTGCTATTTCTTCAAATTCTTCTCCTGCCTCTGTGTTTCATTCTTTTCATGTTCTCCCTACCTGTCCTGTTAATTTGTTAGGCAGAGATTTGCTTTCTTTGCTTGCTGTGTCTATTATCTGCATGCCATCTGGATCTTTACATGTGGATTCTCCATTCCATTCTTTTGAAGCTGCTCCCAGCACATTTCATCCCCCAACAGCCCCCACTCCTCTCTCTCCACCTAACACTTCCTCCCATTCCTTCTCTCCTCTTCACTGTGCTTTCCTTTCAGCACCTGATCTCGAATTGTGTGTACATCCGGATGTATGGGCAAGTGACGAATATGATGTGGGTTCTATCTCCTGCACACCATATTCGACAAAATTAAAAAAATCTGCAACTCCTGTCTATCACAAGCAATATAATCTGTCACCTGCTAAAGTTGAAGGAATACGGGAATTCATTCACCGCTTCCTTGCTACTGGCATTCTGCGTCCCATTGTAAGTTCGTACAACACTCCTGTAAATCCTGTGCCTAAAGGAGATGGATATCGCTTTACTCAGGATTTCAGATCTCTCAATGAAATCATAATTCCTATTTCTCCAATTGTACCTGACCTCCCAACCCTTCTCACCTCCATACCCCCAGACTCCACACATTTTACAGTCATAGACCTAAAAAATGCCTTTTTTTCTGTCCCAGTACATCAAGATACACAACAAATTTTGGCCTTTACATTTGAAGGTAGTCAGTTTTGTTGGTCAGGTTTACCTATGGGATTTATTGACAGTCCTGTGACTTTCGCGCGTGCCCTGCGTGAGACTCTGTTGAGTTACAGTCCGCCGGAAGGCTTCACCTTACTACAGTATGTGGATGACCTCCTCCTTTGTAGCCTCAGCCAAGCTGCATGTCACACTGACTCTGTTGCTCTCCTCAACCATCTACACTCAGAAGGCCACAAGGTGTCCAGAAAAAGATGCAATTTTGCTCCACCTCTGTTGAATATTTGGGTTTCGTTCTCACTCAGGGATCTCATGTCCTCTCACCGTCCCACATTCAGAGCCTGCTCCAGCTCAAGCGTCCTGCCTCCAAAACAGACATGTTGTCCTTTCTAGGGATGGTGAATTTTTGTCGTCATTGGATACCAGACTGTTCCTATTATGACTCTGTTCTTCGTGCGTCTGCTGCGCTCACAGCTCCGGACCAAATTGTTTGGTCTCCGGACATGGTGTCTGCCTTTGATACGTTAAAGGAACTGTTGGCTACTGCACCAGTGTCATGGAACGGACATAGGGGCTCTGACCAGCGAGCCCCAGAACTAACAGCCCTGGACATTTCAAAGACCTTTTTCTTTATTTGAGACTCTTTCGGTTTTGCGTGTTGAAATGAACAGTTATACCTTTTCTAGATGTGGTTTTATTGGTGTGATGTATTACCAAGTATCCTGTATTGTATGAGTGTGGATTCAGATGTGTAATTGTGTGATGCATTTAAAGGTATTATATTATAACAGCCCTGTTTGGTGTCGTCATTTCATCGCTAAAATCACAGTGCAGGAGACACTCTGCGGTCTCCCAGCTCCCCACTACGCAGAACGGGTCAACTTGATTCGGCAGCACCATCTCGCCAAGTAACGCCAGGATCATCTCAGGCCGCTCGAGACGCCGAGTGCCGTGACACTCGTTAGTCGGGCCTGACGCCATCAAGAGGGGGTCAGATTGGAGCACACCCGCAGACGGATAACACCTCATTCCGTCACACTGGTGGAAAACGGTGAGGATAGCTCTCTGCACCCCCAGAAGACCCTCATCATGGCAGCATATGCCAATTATAAACGGGACATACTGCGGGGCATGCTGGAGGACCGTGGAGGAACCGTGGGCTCAAAGAGCAAGGATGCCCTGGTCGAAGAATTGGCGGCCCTGGATCAGCAGACCAGGGACCTGCCCGCAACCTCACCACCGATCGTAGCTCAGGCGTCCAGCCCTGAAAACTCCTTACAGAGGAAGGTACAGCAGCGGGCAGCAGCTTGCGGAGCCGCGCTGACAGAAGCCACCTTCCAGAACTTCGTCCGGGACATCACCCATGAAGAAGAGCAGGAGCGGGTGCGCCAACATGAGATACGGCTGGCGGAAATCCAGTACCAACAGGGAGGAAACCCCAACTGGGAAAGACCAATGGCACGGAAGGTGCCCTTCCAGGCCTTCAAGAGCTTCAACGAGGCAGAGGAGGAAATAGAAAGTTTCCTCCAGGACTTTGAACGCTCGTGCCAACTACACGAGGTTCAACGGGCCGCTTGGGTTGGGATCCTGGCGTGTAAACTAACAGGGTGGGCAGCGGAGGCCTACAGGACTGTCCCAGACGAAGAAGCCTGGGACTACGAACAGGTGAAACAAACCCTGCTGGCCTGTTTTGCCATCACCCCCGAAGCCAGCCGGATGAAATTCCGAAATTCCCGACGGCCCCACGGTACTACCCATGTGGAGTGGGCGCACCGGCTGCAACGGGACATGAAGACCTGGTTCGCCGGAAGCAAGGCTCGACCCCTCGAAGAAGTCACTCAGCTGTTCCTTCTCGAGCAGTTTTTCGACCACACCGCCCCGGCCGTGCGGGAGTGGGTGAGGGACAAGAAGCCCCAGACGGTGCAGCAAGCGGCCACCTGGGCCGATGAGTATACGGACACATGCACGTCCCATGGGGGGGAACGACCTCCCCCCTCCCGATCCACCCTACCACCTCCCTGTGCCACACCCCCACCTCCCCGGCCGGAGCCAACAACACGCTGGCCTGCACCCCGGGTCCCAAACCGGGCCCCTTCCACAGCTACCATTCGTTGTTATGGGTGCGGCCAGATGGGCCACTACCACCAGAATTGCCCCAACCAGCCGCCCCTTTCACGGGGCCCCATCCGAGCCCCACCCGCGGCTCATTGTTACCAGGAGGAATCCCCATACTGGGACCCACAGGAGGAATGGGGGATGCTGCATGAGGCCGATCCCGTGCAGGCTGCATCCGCCGACAACCACCAACACCACAGACAGGCAGTATGGATTTTGGGTGGGCCGCCGAAGGTCTCCGCGACTCCGGCTCTACCATCACGCTTGTCCGGCCTCACCTGATTCCCCGAAAGGACTGGCTGGACCGCACCATCGCTGTTCGCGTAGCCGGAGGCAAGGTGCTCCGACTCGCTACCGCCCGAGTCCATTTGGATTGGGGATCGGGGTCGGGATCCGTGCGGGTGGGGTTACTCGACCAACTACCGGCAGAAATCCTCCTGGGGAACGACCTGGGACGCTTGGTATCAGCCTACGCCACGGACGCGGCCGCCCCAGTGACCACCCGGCAACAAAGCCAGCGGATTGACCAAGGCACTCCGGTCGGGACCCAGGTGAGACCAACCAGACCTCTCCGACCTCCCAAACCCCCCCAAGACTCCCAGACCTCCCCCCCGACCGGACGAACCCACATCTCCTACCCAGACCACCCCCTCACGTGGAGCTCTCCAGCCACCCTCCGGCACCAGACCCAGACTGACCCCACCCTAGAAAGGTACCGCGACCGGGCCGGCCAGGGTCCCGGCGACGGACAGGACGACAGCATTGAGTGGGAATATGGGCTACTGTATCGGTACACCAATAGGGGAGACGCTCAGAAACCACGGGCTCCCCACAAACAGCTAGTGGTACCGCAGGCCCCCAGAAAGGAACTCCTGAGACTGGCCCACGACATTCCCCTCGCCGGCCATCTAGGAATGGCCAAGACCCGACACCGGTTAACTCGAGCATTCTTCTGGCCTCGCCTTAGTGAGGATGTCCGGGAGTACTGCCGCACCTGCCCGACCTGCCAGAAAACGGGGAAAACTGGGGACCACCCGAAAGCCCCCCTTCACCCCATGCCCATCATTCAAGAACCCTTTAGTCGGGTGGCGGTAGACATAATTGGTCCCTTACCCCGCCCCAGCGCCACCGGGAAGAGATATTTTCTCACCGTGGTGGACTACACCACCCGATACCCCGAGGCGGTGGCCCTGTCTAACATTCAGGCAGACACCGTCGCCGATGGCCTCCTACAGGTGTTCTCTAGGGTAGGATTTCCTCAGGAAATCTTGTCTGATCAGGGCTCCCAATTCACCGCTGAGCTAACCCAACAGCTCTGGCGTCTGTGCGGGGTTAAGGCGTTTCACAGCGCCCCATACCACCCGCAGACGAACGGGCTGTGCGAGCAGTTTAATGGGACCCTGAAACAGCTCATCCGCGCTTACACCCAAGAGTGGAAAGACTGGGAGAAATACCTACCCCACCTGTTATTTGCCTACCGGGAGGTCCCCCAAGAGTCAACCGGGTTCTCCCCCTTCGAACTCCTGTACGGGCGACGGTTGCGAGGCCCCCTAGACTTAGTTCGGGTGCAGTGGGAGGGGGGACAGGAAGCCGAAGGGCTCCCCGCCATGAGTTACGTCCTGGAGCTCCGAGAGCGCTTGACCGAACTCACGGCGATGGTTCAGGGGAACATGCAGGCAGCCCAGGCCCAGCAGAAGGCATGGTACGACCGCTCTGCCCGCAGCCGCTCATTTCTCGTGGGGCAGAAGGTCCTGGTGTTGAAACCACAGCGGCAGAACAAGCTGCAGGCGTCCTGGCAGGGCCCCTATCGGGTGGTCACCCAAGTGGGAGAGACCACCTACCTGGTTGTCAGCTGTACCGACACCAGGATCCAGCGGACGTTCCATGTCAATATGCTGAAGGCATACCACGACACCCCGAGACGGTATCTGCCATCTGCGCTCCTGCGACCGAGGAGGCAGAACAGTTCCCCCTGGTAGACCTCCCCGGGATAGACGGTCGGCCCTCAGGGGTGGAACAAGTGCAGCTAGGGGAAGGGTTGGGTCCCCATAAGCAGGAGCAGGCCAGGCAGCTGCTCCAAGAGCACCAGGAGCTCTTCTCCGCACTCCCTGGCTACACCAGCCGGGCCGTGCACCAGGTGGAAACCCCCGGCCAGCGTCCCCTTCGGCAACCGGCATACAGACTCCCGGAGGCAGTACGCGAATCCATGCGGGCTGAAATCCGGGAGATGCTGGAGCTGGGAATTATCGAGCCCTCTGCCAGTCCATGGGCCTTGCCCGTAGTCCTGGTCCCCAAAAAGGATGGTACCACCTGGTTTTGTGTCGACTACCGGAGGCTCAATGACTGCACTGTCACGGATGCTTACCCCATGCCCCGAGTCGACGAACTGTTGGATCAGATCTCCCAGGGCCATTTCTTGACCACGGTAGATCTGTGCAAGGGGTACTGGCAGATTCCCCTTGCAGAGGAGGCGACCCCGAAGTCGGCCTTCATCACCCCGTTCGGCCTGTACCAGTTTCGGGTTATGCCGTTCGGGATGAAGAACGCCCCGGCCACTTTTCAGCGGTTGATCGATCGCCTCCTCGATGGCCTCCAGGAATTCGCTTGCGCGTACCTGGACGACATCGCCATCTACAGCCAGACTTGGGAGGAACACCTTCACCATCTGGGGGTGGTATTCACTCGGATAAGGGACGCCAACCTGACCCTTAAACCCGTGAAGTGTAGGATAGGGATGTCCGAGGTACAGTACCTCGGCCACCGGGTGGGTCGGGGAACCCAGCATCCAGAACCGGCCAAGATAGAAGCCATTCTGGAGTGGCCCACCCCCATCACCAAGACTCAGGTCCTTGCTTTCTTGGCACGGCAGGGTACTACCGGAAATTCGTTCCCAACTATACCGTCCTCGCCAAACCCCTGACCGACCTGACTAAAAAACCCTGCCCCGCCAAGTCCTGTGGTCCCCGGAGTGCGAAACCGCCTTCCAACAACTGAAGACCGCCCTAACCCAAGCACCCCTCTTGGCAGCTCCCAATTATAACTAACGCTTCATTGTCCATACAGACGCATCGATGTTCGGACTGGGAGCCGTACTAAGCCAAGTGGGGGACGACGGGATCATCCGGTGGCTTACATCAGCCGCAAACTCCTACCCCGGGAGGTGGGATACGCAGCGGTCGAGAAAGAATGTCTGGCCTTGGTTTGGGCCCTGCGAAAGTTCCAGCCGTATGTGTACGGGCGGTCCTTCACCGTGATGACATATCACAACCCCCTGGTGTGGCTCAACCGGGTGGTGGGGAGAACGGCCACCTGTTGCGGTGGAGCCTGGCCCTCCAACCTTTTTAACTTTTCTATCCAATACCGGCCCGGGCCACAGAACGGGAATGCCGACGTTCTATCCCGGCAATCGACCCGGGAACCCGGAGATCCAAGCTCCCCGACTTCCCCTATTTGACCCGTGTGGGTCCAACCGGGTCCGTCGGATTCGTTTGAAGGGGGGAGGAATGTCATGGAACGGACATAGGGGCTCTGACCAGCGAGCCCCAGAACTAACAGCCCTGGACATTTCAAAGACCTTTTTCTTTATTTGAGACTCTTTCGGTTTTGCGTGTTGAAATGAACAGTTATACCTTTTCTAGATGTGGTTTTATTGGTGTGATGTATTACCATGTATCCTGTATTGTATGAGTGTGGATTCAGATGTGTAATTGTGTGATGCATTTAAAGGTATTATATTTCCCCTTGGTTGCTAGGAGTGAAAGGCTGTGTTGAAATTCAATTGTATGCTAATTTCTGTGTACATTAGCTCTGTGTGTGTGTGTAATCTGATGATGCAAGCATGCCATTGTATGCAAATTGAGTTCCCATTCAAGCCTGGGCATGTCTCCTTTGTGTGTGAGATGTTTAAATGCGTGTCCCATTTTGAGTAAAGAGTCAGTTCAACTGCATTTGACTTGAAGCATACAGCCCTGTTTGGTGTCGTCATTTCATCGCTAAAATCACAGTGCAGGAGACACTCTGCGGTCTCCTAGCTCCCCACTACGCAGAACGGGTCAACTTGATTCGGCAGCACCATCTCGCCAAGTAACGCCAGGATCATCTCAGGCCGCTCGAGACGCCGAGTGCCGTGACACTCGTTAGTCGGGCCTGATGCCATCAAGAGGGGGTCAGATTGGAGCACACCCGCAGACAGATAACACCTCATTCCGTCACAACCAGCACTGGGGCTACCGAACTATATACTGCCTTTCCACCTCTACTGTAGGGAGGATGGGTGCACAATGGCGGCTGTTCTTGCACAGGTCCACGGGGGGGCGCTGCGTCCAACTGCATTTTTGTCAAAAGTCATGCCACCTGTTGTTCAGGGAATTCCAAATTGTCTCCACTCCTTGGCTGCCTGTGCCATGGCTGTGGAAACAGTTCAGTCCTTAACCCTAGGTACTGACACGATTCTCCATACACAACACAATGTCTTGCATGTACTTCGTAACCTTTCTACCCAGCACATTTCTTCCCAACGTTTGTCTGGTTTTGAAACTGTACTAACTTCTACCTCCAATTTGTCTGTCAAATACTCTTCTGTCACTTCTGGTCCTTCTGTTGTTCTAAACGCTCTCCTGCGTCTACGCGAAGACCAAGAGGAGCCTCGTGAATTACATGATTGTCTTCCGCTCATTCAACTAACGACCTCTCCTAGATCTGATCTTTCTGACAGTCCTCTAGAAGGTCCTGATATTCGTCATTTCTTTGTTGATGGCTCCTGTTCTCGTCCTTCTGATTCACAGTATCTGACTGGTTATGCTGTGGTTGAATTGCCTGACATTGTGCATGAATCTGCTTCCATTCCTTCAAATTCTTCGCAAGCTGCGGAACTCTTTGCTTTAACAGCTGCATGTAAACTTTTTAAAGATCTCCCTGTCACCATTTATACTGACTCTCGTTATGCATTTGGTGTTGTGCATGATTTTAGTGCACTATGGCATCGCCGTGGTTTTACTACGGCTGATGGACGTCCTATTTCTCATTCTGAAAAATAAAGGGAGGGTTCGGTGGAGGCGCTCGTAACTAGATGTAAGGTGTGAATATATGATAGTGCTGCCAACTAGAGGGTGGCACAGGCTCTCGACGAATGTGCAGGTAGAATCAGGCAAAAATGGGGTAACTAGTGGCGCAGTGATTTCAGTTACTCCTTATGCAATGCCTCAAGAGCTAATTGCATGTACCATACAAATCATCAGTATGCGATACAAAGTGCAAATGCAAATCACAAAGGGTATAGATAATCACAGTAATCTGTATATGCAATACATTAAAGTGCAGTAGCAATAATTAGGGTGAAGTGCAAGTGCACCAGTGAGTAAAAGTGCAGGTGCAGCGATGAGGACAATACAACAGTGAAAATAAAGGTCTAGCTATGATATCCAGTCTAGTCCATAAAAAAGGGGACTTTCCGCCAATGATCAAGAAAGTCTATGATATTAACGTTCCAGTTCCTAAGTGGATGGGTGGTGCATCAAAAGTGCTTGAGATTAGTTCCAATGTTACCCCTTCCACAATTGTCGCAAACTTGCTTGGGCGTATCTACTCCTCTGGTGGTCTTGATGGGCTCCACGACAGGAGATATAAATAAAAAAGAGGGGGGAGAAGGGGGGAGATGATAGTGCAGAAATCTTCTATACGAGTGTGTTATAGTAGGTAAAATTGCACACTTACAAATTCCAGAGCCTAATTGAATCCAGGCTCTGGAGTGAAAACGCCTTGTGCCTAAATCTAGGGTGGTCACTGCCCTTCTTTAAAAGGTCTTCTTACTCCACCGATACAGGAACCAAACTCGTGTCAGCGCAGCTTTACTTTATTTTCACATTTTGTGTTTGTATTGATGTGGGATTACATGTAACTCCTGCCTCTCCTTTAACCCCTGTAGCTCCATCCCCTTTGTCCATTCTGTCCTGAGCCCTGTGAGGCGGCAGATCTAGCTGGTGAATCCAGAGAGGAGATCCAGGCTGAGGGTCCTGGGAGTGAGCGGCTTCTTATTTAAAGACACATTCATTTGCTCCTGTTGATAGAAAAGTCTTTTGTTCCTGTGGGATTTATCATTGATAAATTGGTACATTCCAGGGACTCCAAACTGATTTCACACACATGCCCACTGCAAAAGGTAACCTGAAATACCTTCTGGTAATAGTTGACAAGTTTTCTAGATGGCCTGAAGCCTTCCCTACTGCAAGAGAAAATGCCAGAACTGTTGCACAAAATTCTTTGTAAAGAATTAATACCCAGATATGGATGCCCCATATCTATTGATTCAGATAATGGTCCTGCCTTTACCTCCAAGATCACACAGGAATTGGTAAAATCAATGGCCATTCAATGGAAGTTTCATTGCCCATACCATGCGGAAAGTTTCGGAATCGTGGAACGGCAAAATAGAAATATCAAAAATAAACTTAGAAAAGCTACTGAGGGTACCTTCAAGAACTGGCCGGATTACCTTCCAGCCATTCTTGCAGAAATAAGAATGACCACCCATTCTGTCACTGGCCTTTCCCCCTTTGAAGTTCTCATGGGAAGACCCTTTCCTACCCCATGGATTCCTAAGCAAGGTCCCCTGGTAATGTTACCAGGTGATCTGGATGAATTTAGAGAAGCATATGTTACTCAATTGCTTAAAACATTGCATGATTTCCATAGAACGGTCTCCTGCTCTTTTCTGCCTCTCTCCATAGAACCTACTCACCGTTTTGTTCCAGGAGATCGAGTACTCGTGAAGGCCCTGCATCGTCACAAAACCATTGATCCACCATATAGAGAGCCGACTACCGTCCTTGCTGTGACCAGAACTGCCGTGCTGACTGATGAATCACCTTCCTGGATCCATGCATCAAGGATAAAGAAAGCGCCATTCATCCCTGATGACTTCATTCCTGATCCACCTGTGACCTCAACCCCAGACGTGGAATCGATGACCCCTGCTTCTAGATGACCTCCTCCTGTGACGTATCCCACTGATGAATCTGGAGTGTGGGCCACAGCAGTTGTAAGCCCCTGCTATCCTGTTGGCTGGTTTCCCAGCTGAAGAATCGTTTCCCCCCCAATTTATTTTTTTATGCCTATTAACTGTCCTACTCAACCTGAAGAGTAGTACCTTTTTGTCCTCATTTACACGATCTGTTTATTTTTTGATGAACTTTCCTTTTTCACAAAGTAATACATATTGTATTAACTCTGATTTTACACTTGCAGTGTCTATTGCTAGAACTACTACCAAGATGTTTTGCTCTTTTTCCAAGAACTGTTGTATTTTTGTTGGTTCGCTTTTAATCATTATGATTTATATGTATAATATGATGACAATGTAACCCCATTTGTAATAGGTTCATTAGTTTAGTTTAGTTTAGTTTTCTTTTTTAATTAGTGATCACGTGATACATGATCAAAAGACGGATTGAAAGTAATTGAAATATGGTAGCTAATTCAATGAATACATATTTCTATATTCTAGTAATATTTGATAGCTATATAAATATATAGGGCCTGATTGACTGCTCAGTAAATGCCTAATGTGTTTATGAAGTAATGGTAATGCTGAGTATGGTCTTTCTCTTGGCTTCCTGTTTTTATCAAGGAGTGCAAATGTTCTATTCAATTCCATTTCCTCTAGAGACTGAGAGAGGCTGACCTGCCGAGAGGAAGGGAGGGATACACATGGTCAATTGTTAAATGCATCCTATGGAACATTCCTATTCCTAGAATAGGATATAGCTGTGACGTCAATTTAGGCGTGCCTACTAGGCAAGGACAGGAAATGTTTGTAAGTCTAGGTACTGCCCAAAGTAGAAAAAACATGTTCCTATATTGCTGACGTATTGGTTTGTAATCCATGAATTTGTGACGCTCCATATGTTTGACAAAACTACTGAATGTATGAAATTTTGCTCCAGAGTAAAGAAACTACCCGAGACAGCACTTGTGTCCTGGTCTTCTATTATTCTCACTCGAGTTGTTTCCTGTATGGTCACTGGGTCTGGTGACAAAGCAGCTATCTCTCATCACTGGACTGTGGCCATTCCTGTGATGTTCTTGCAGTATCCATATCAGCAAAGCTATACACAATCACATTGCATGAAAAAAGGACTAGATAAATCAACGTATTTCTGTGCACATTAGCACATGCAAGCACATTATTATTATACAGGATTTATATAGCACCAACAGTTTGCGCAGCGCTTTACAATATAACATGACACTTACGTTTGGCTATGATGCGCCGGATGTGCCTCAGCTGCTCCTGCTCACGCGTCTTGAGGTCGGACCAGTGTTTTCGGAGCTGGTCCTTCGTCCGGTCTTTCCCAAATAATTCCGCGATGGTGGTGCGTAGCTTATCTAGAATACGATCCTTGCGCGCGTTATTCTTTCTGCCGTAAGGGCCCTTACGGCAGTCGTAATCTCGTCTGTCAAAGATCCGGACCAGCTCGAGCATCTCCTCAAATGCCATGTTGCTGGCCCGCTTCTTCCTGGGTGTCTCTGGGGTGGAAGCAGATGAGGAGGTGTCCGAATGGGACTCTCTGTCTCTTCCTTCAGCCATGATAAATAATTTCTAAATTTCTTGGCAATTGTCAAAACTCTCTACAAAAATGGCTCAATAAAGTTACGACATCCGCGCGCGCGCGCAAGCGCGACCCGCGGACGAATCGGATCTGACCCGATTACGAATTATCGTATCGACAGAATTATCGGATCATTGGAAACAAAAAAAACAAGTGATACGCATTTACAAATACAAAATTTACAGAATCAGCGATATAACCGGTAATAGTTAAATATACGATGTCCAGAATTACCGAAATGGAACCGAAATCACGAATGGAACCGAAATCATGAATAGAGCGAAAATAAATTTCGATTTGACACATTTCAAGTCCATTCGAAAATTCCGAAAATATTTCGTTTTGGCTCGGAAAACTTTTCGGATCTGCCATTTTCGGATCTAAAAAATTTCGGAAAATCGGCCGAATCCGAAAACACGAATCGGGAAATTTCGTGAAAATTCCGAAATTCCGAAACCCGAAACGCACATCCCTACTCCAAGGCAGAGGTTCAGACCAAGCAGGTCTGGAGCTGCAGATCTGTTACGACTGGGCAGGGGGACTTGACATGACATTGAGCATGAGGGGTGTGAGTCTAAAGCACAGAGAACAAACAGGGTACAGGACTTGAAAACAAAAATATTTATTCTAGTACACCAAGAAGTAAACAAGACTGAACTTGAACCCAGAGCCGGGATCCAGAACCTAAACGCAATTCAAACACTAGAATCAGGACCTACAAACTCTAGGCAAGAAATACAATTACGAAAACACGATTATAATAAAAACACAGAAATCAAGAACTGTAAACAGACAATGAAATAAACAGAACTAAACATGGGGTAATACATAAATGAACCTGAGAACAGAACTGCAGACTATCAGACAGATAGAGGGAACCAGAAATCAAAGCTGCATGACACTAGAACTACATGGAACTGAATAAGCATGAGAATCAGAGATAACACAAACCTAAACACAGAAGTCCTGCAGGTAAGCAGGTTCAGACAGGATACCAGAATAAGGACTGAAATGGACCAGGGCAAACTTGAAATGAGCTAGTAACTGAGAATGAGACTGCACCCTTCTAAGGGTGTAGACTCTATTTATACATAAAGTTCCTAATGAACTGATAGAGTCCAGGTGAATGTCCATGATCTGAATGCCGGGAGCAAGATTGCATGGTGCAAAGAAGCCAGAGGTGGCGCCAGATGCACTTAAAGTCCAGAACATCAACGTCTACTTCAGCCAGAGGGGGCGCAGGACGTCACTAGATCAGGCTGCTCGAGACACTGAGCTCCAAGCAACTCAGAGGCCGGGCTGATCTTGGCAAGGGGGTGTCGGAAGACAACGGTTCCGTCACATCTGCTACTTGGCAAAGAAGGGAAGTGCCACTCTCTACACGGCCATAGGCGATTAAACCTAGAGCCGGGAAACCTTTAGGCTCATTTAAATGTGAGTGGCATATACCTCTACCAGTAATAATCTTTGTCCAATTTGTCATAAGATCTCCTGCACCAAAGATTTCTTTGTGTGCTTCTCCCTTCTCTTTTATGAAATTGAGGACGTGACAAACTTTCCACCGGAATAAGGAGCACCACAAAAATTGGGACTCCTGAATATTTTATCTTCCATTTTCACGGATTGCTATACGCACTATTGCACTCAATTGAAATATTGGACACTTTTTGCACTTTTTGTGCATATCCATCGGATTAGCATTGGACATTTAATTTGTGCACTTTATTGATTATTATCTACAGGTATCTACGTATCCTCTTATATGCACTCTTGCACTAAGCCCTGTTTTTATTCTATTAAGGCACCGCTGCACTTTACTGTTTTGTTGCACTTTATTTCACTATTGTGCCTACTGTTGATGCACTTTATTTCATCATATATATATGCAAATGTTTCAATTGCATTCAAGTGTTTTGCACTACTGATGCGCTGTCAGGAATACCTGCCACACCTCCCTCATCTTTGTTTAGCACAGATTTTGGTTGTTTTTTCTGTGGTTTTTATCCCAGGGCGGCATCATATCACTTACTTATCATTATAACTAGGGATGAGCGTTCGGTTCGATTTGAATGTGAGTTTGGTTATCTGTTGACCACGGCTGACCCATTTTCCACACAAATTACATTTGGCTTTACGTTTATCCTCACTTTCCACAAAATACTTCCACGCTTTCGAACGACGGTTGCCACTTCTCGCTGGTGAAGGATTTTGTTTAGAGGCAGGTTCTTAATCCGATTCCACACGCTGAACCTGGCCTTTGCATTCTGATGTAATAGTAGTACTTTCAGTTTCTACTTGTAACCCATGTTTAGTTTTTCTAAACATGGCAGGGATAGTGCGGGAGGTTGCTGCTGGCATAGTGGTGGTGTCACTGGTGACGGGAGCACTCATTTTGATATTGCTGGTAATATTAGTCATAAGGTCTACGTTAGACAGAGAGGCAGGTGACATTGGAGGTGATCGCTTTCATGGGAAAACAAAAGTGGGGAATGATCACATGTACTATGGTAAAGGGATAGGGAAGGGGAACCTTCAAAATGATTATACAGTAAGGTTGTAAATCTTCTAGATCCTAATTTAAAGGAGATTTTATATTATAATCTTTGTGGGAAAAAAAATATTCATCACCAGCAGGAGATGTTGAGTCCTGCTGCTGGATTCCTTCTCCCTGATGGCTACTGGGTTATAGGGATAGAACACCAGTATCTCCCTCTTGGGTTATATCAAGTTCAACAGCAGCTCTACTGGCGATGGTGGTGGTGGCGCTTTGCGATTGAGCTAAAGAAATTCCCTCCTCATATTGCAGAAGCTCAGTCTTGGGCTGCTTAAATGAATGCTGACTTGCAAAACCCTTCACAGGTACTGCCACGCCTCTAGTATGAAACATCTTTGGGGTCATCACATTTGTTGTCACTGTAAAAGTATCAGCTGTAGTGGAGGTAGTTGTGAGTCCAAAACAGGTGCTGGTTATTGTGCTGGTTGTTCTTGGAGGAAGTTCTTTAAACTGCTGACATAGAATTGCTGACTTTCTTGTCTGAGATAAATACCTCTCACTCTCAAGCTCAGCCGCCCTGTCAGTAGATGATGATGATGTTGTTGTAGTAGTAGTTTTTTCACTCTTTTTATGTTTGGAGGGTGGCTTTAGCTGACTACTAGTACTACTACTATAACTGCCTGATGTTCTGCTGGTTTTCACTCAGGTTTTAATTGGCAGAGCTTGAGACACAGTGACAGCAGGAGGACTTCCAAGCTGTTTCGTTTTACTGCCCTTTGAAACAGCACGAGTCCTGCGAGAACTAGTAGATAATGGGACCGTACTTGAAATGATTGTTGTTGATGTTCTGTCACCACTGCTTGAGTCCATGATTGATATTGATATTTATGATCAAAACAAATAAAAAATAAAACCATACATATTTTGCAACAATATATATTTGGTACTGTGCAACGTAGGAGGTGCATTTGGTGTCATGTCCTTGTGAAGGCCGCCAGCACGGGGTCTTTCCAATGTTAACTAACAGCACGTAAAGTTAAAGGAAAAACAAAATTGCGAAATGTCTTTTTTTTGTCTGCTCTAAAAGAACTGAACTGCAGTACCATTACATGTGAAAGCTTTTTTAAAAAAACATATACTGTATATATTTTTATATTCACAATACACATGTCATACATGATGCCAAATACTGTAGAAAATGTTAATGTATTTTATTAATTTAATCGGAAATGGTATGAAATAGAAAAAAAGCTAACCCTATTTTTCCATATCACACACCTGTGTCCCCCTCTCCTATATATGAAGAGGGGAGCACTGCCACTGTATGTATATCGAGAGACAGAGTAGCTAGGGAATGATACAGAATGCATTGCAGATGCACCGTCGTCCGTTACCTTACCACTCACAGACCGCAGAAATTATATATATTTTATTTTTTAGTTATACCGCCAAGTAACACAGATAATAGATTATTATATAATAGAGTAGTTTGGAAGAATTTGCACAAGACATTTGCAGTTGCACTTCACAGAAATTCAGTGTATTGCTGGGATGTGCAATTATTATTTAATTTACAATATAAACTTGAAGCCTCCCTATAGCAAATCTCACTTTTTGTCCTTCACCAACAATCACCATAACTTATTATAAATAATCAATACAATAATTAATATACTGTGACAGACTAACATTACAGTACACACAAACTTAACAGTCAAATCAAATCAAAATAAGCTTTATTGGCAGGACCAAAAGCATATGGGGAGGTTATATAGGGTGGAGGGGGGGTAGTGGGACATATATGGGGGGAATGGGCAAGTCAATGGACATTATCAGGGGTAAGGGATAATGTGAAGGGGGATAGGGGCGAGTCCGTGTTGGGGATTTATAAGTCCGGATCTCTCATGTTCCTCTTAGTCTGTGACATTCTGTGACATATTGTGCAGATATTTTCACCGCCGGCTCCTCTTCTCCCAGTATGATGTGGAGTTTCCTCGTCTCTTCTATAGAGGTGAAGTCCGGGATGAGAGTGGAGTGTCTCTGGAAGTGAGTGAGTCACACTCAGAGACCTCAGATCCATCATATATTTAAATAATACAAATATTCACTTGTACCTCAAAGTATATAAATACATTATATATATATATATACATTATTAGTTACACATATATATTGATAGAATAATATAACCCACTCCGCTCAGACCTCATTTATAAGTCTGACCCCCCCCCCAAAAAAAAAACCACACCAAGGAGTGTGGACTGCACAGCATCACTGTTAGTGCTGGGAGCAGTGGGAGGGATACGAAGTTGGAATTTTTTTACATGTCCCTCCTACGCTCAGGGACGCAATGTGCTGCTGATGAGCGTGGGAAATGGAAAAATAAAACATTGGACACACTGAGCAAGCATGAGGAGCACACATACAGGCGTATCATTCTCTCCAGCTTAACCCCTTCGCTGCGGAGGACGCGCTCAGCGCGTCCACCCACAGGTAACGTTCCTTGTGGTGGACGCGCTGAGCGCGTCCTCCCTTTGGGGCCAGCGTTCGGCCAGGTTCTGGGAATGCCCCCTGAGGACTGGCGTCATTGTGCATAGCACGATGACGCCAGTCTTGGAGTTAACCCCGAACTGCCACCAATGGTGGAGATAGGGGGTTCCAATGAACCCCCTATCTCCCGATCCGTGGCAGTTAGGGGTTAATGTTTGATATTGTTGGATCAGCCAGAGCATGGTCGTTCCAACAATACCAAACATGAGTATGAAAAAAGTTTTTTTTAAAAAAATAAAAATAAAAATAAATATTTTAAAAAAAAAATATAAAAAAAAATAAGGTTTTTTTTCTTTTTTTTTGGTTCGTTAATGCAGCAATATTGGTCCCATTTCAATTATAATGTGAACAATGATGCTGCATTAACGATTTTTGTATGCGGTGCGTTTGTTAAAAATCGCGTAATTTTCCCCAAAAAAAAATGTAACGAGACCCCATCTCTAATTTTTTTAACAAGCGCACCCCATACAAAATATAACCACAATTGCTTGCATGTTAAAATGTGAAAAAAAAACACTTTACACGTTGTAAATTATTGAAAATTCATATTTTATTGCATTTTTGTTATAATATACAGATAGGTCATGACGTATACATATAATAATGACATATTATGAATCTGCCGAGTCTGACGGAAAGAACGATATATAATATGTCTGGTTCATATACTAAAATAAGCCTTCAAAACACGTTTAAACATGATGAGCAAAATCGGTAAAAATGAGCTCAGCACAGAGGCGGGAAAAGCCTCAGCAGCGAAAGGGTTAAGAGTCCAGACAGGAGACACATAGACAATGAAAGAAAAGATCAATGCCAAAGAAAAATCATGAATAAAATACAAATATGGTATATTATGAAATATATTTGGAAAAAATGTGGCCAGCAGAAAATAAAAAGATATTATAGTACACTAGTACTACTTAGTACTTTCTCTCTCACAGTCAGTTCAATACAAGAGATCTCCTCTCCAGTCACTGCAAAACTTGGTCCCTCTCCAGCTCCAGGCTCCAGGAGTACAGGCAGGCTCTTCCAGTGCTGTCTTTTCTTTTCTCAGAAAAAAACAATAAGGTACACCCAAGAGGAATGCACTATTTATGCACTGCAGTCACATGCAGTGACAGTGTGTGTCTGTGCCAACCTTCAGCAGAAAAGGAAGTAGCTGATTAAACTATGCACGCAGTAATCCAACCCCAAATATGATTCTAGAACATACATCACAAAAAAACACAGCCAAAATGAAAATAACAAAAAAGAAATGATCCGAAATGGACTCAAAAAGATACAAAATTACGAAATCGGCAACGGAACCGAAACAGATCGGAAACGATACAAAAATAAGCAATCAGAATTTAACCGAAACGGACACGAAATCACGAATGAAATGAAAATGATTTGCAATTTTACAATTTTAATGTCTATACGAAATAGCGAAACTGTTTAGTTTTCATATTGACATCTGTTTCTTATAGTGTGTATTTCGTTGCCGTTCCGGTTCGTTGATTCGGACGTAACCGAAGCAACGAATCGGGTCGTTTCATGCGAAAATCAATTTGCACCCCTCGTGCAGGGATGACGTCCTTGGCATTCAGTACTGGCATTCAGTACTGGCCACCCTTCCTTGGTGTTTGCAGTCTAATTTGCATATGGAGCTGTTGTCCCTGTAATGGCACAATCGAGCTAAAACCTTGTGAGACCTGAGCAGGCACCAATCGTGGTGGCTTGGAACATGGAGTGTAGCCCTTAAGGCAAGTGAGCTACTGACTGGACACTGGACAGATCAATAAAACAGACTTGTTTCTCCAAACCCAAGGAGCACAAAAGCAGGACTGAAATGCCACTAAGCTCCGAAGGTTTCAAGACCGACAGATAACCCAGGACACGCTCAGAAACACAAATTAGGGATGTGCGTTTCGGGTTTCGGAATTTCGGAATGTTTTCGGATGCGTCCGAATTTCCGAAAATGTTTAGATCCGAAATTGGCAGATCCGAAAAGTTTTCCGAGCCGAAACGAAATATTTTCGGAATTTTCGAATGGACTTGAAATGTGTCAAATCGAAATTTATTGCTTTGAAACGAGGAGAACAGACGTTCCGAAAAAACGAAAATTTCCGAAGTTACGAAAAGTCGATACAAAAAACGAGCAAAGTGACACAAAAATACGAAAAACGGTAGATATTTCGAAAACATGTACAATTCCGAAAAACGAAAATTTCCGAAATTACGAAAAGTCGATACAAAAAACGAGCAAAGTGACACGAAAATACGAAAAATGGTCGATATTCCGGAAAAAATATGTACATGAAAAACGAGTCGAGCCGAACCGAATCGAAACAGAAATCGGTCGAAACGAGCCGAATCGAAAAGTTTAAAAATCCGAAAAATCAAACCGAATCGAACCGAAAAAAAAATCTGTGCACAAGCCTAACACAAACAATGTATGACAGTAGATAATTTGTGCACGCTGCAGGGCAGTCAACAAACTGACAGACTTGTCAAAACAGGAACTGAACTGAACTCCACTTCAGGACGATACAGGGACCAGAGACACATGGAACAGGAGGGCCAGGAGGAAACTAAAGGGATCGCTATACTGGGAATAGTTCTAAGAAACCCTCACAAAGAATTAACAGATCAATATGAATAAGAAGGGCAAGGGAATAACAAAACAGACAAAATATCCTGCACTGAGGAGGTCCTTATAATGGCCTCAGAGAATATACTAGACTAAGACAAACAAGATACATGAAACATGAAACATATAAGAATGGTCATTCAGGCAAGGTTGGCAACAGATCAGCATACAGAGTACCAGGAGTAAGCAGAAAAGGATCGTCAGGAAACACAGCCGAGGTCAAAACCAGAATACACTAGGACAAGAATGCTTTGCAGCAACACTGGGAGCAAACAGGAAACAACCACCATTAAACTCCACAAACCATAAATGAGGCTCTGTGCTGCTGGGATATTTATAGTTAGTGTGTCTGTGTGATTGGGCCATGTGACCCCAGACCAGGAGATCATATCAGAACCCCAGAACAGCCCCAGACAGCACAGCCAAACACAACCACAGGGGAAAAACAGACATGAAGGCCCTTCACCACCAGGGGGCGCAGCCAAAACCAGGGAAAATGTAAGATTTACTATGGGCTACCCCCCTTTGGGAACTGAAGAAAACCATTGTAACAATAATGAGGAGTTTATCAAAGATCTAAGACCTACATTTGATCCTACCAGGTGAGCAACTGCTGCTGGTAGATCCTTGATTCGCATTTGCAAGGTAAAAGAAAAGTGTCTGATTATGTCATTGAATTTAAAACTGTAGCCACTGAGTTACAATGGACGAATGATGCTTTAACCTTGGCTTTCACAGAGGGATTAAGTGATAACTTGCTGTATGAACTGGCTCCTATGTCTTTGCCTGAGGAGTTGGATAAACGTATCGATTTCTGCATTGCCCTGGATGATCAGATCCGAGATAGAAGTACTGGCCGAGAGAGGTCTGGCAGACTTCCTCCAGTAACTCCCTCAAGACCTCGCGTTGTTGCTACCCTGTCACCTCCTAGAGGGGAACAACAGGTTTCTGAACCCATGCAGTTGGGCCAGACAGGCATCTCTGGAGAGGAGAAACCATACCGACTGCGAGAGGGCCTATGTTTGTACTGTGCTGGTAAAGGGTATTTCAGATTACAATGCCTAAAATGACCTAAGAGGTATTCCTTGCCGGCAAACTATCATGCCTAGAATTCCCTGAGAGACAGGTTCTAGACATGACTGCTATGTCTCTCATGTCAAAGAAAAGAAAAAGAGGTCTCGGGTTGTTGTCCTAGTGTCTATAGCCTGGGAAGGATATCAAGCTAGACACTGTAGCACTGCAAGTAATTTCCTTGACTCAGGGTTTGCTGCCTTACATCAGGTACCTTTGGTAGAGAGAGAGACTCTTCTCATCATTGAGTCTATTGATGGCAGAAATCTGTTGCGTCCTCATGTTACTCATGACACTATTCCTCAATATCGACACGTCCACCCCAGCCAATTCTAACAACCATTTCAGCCAACACTCCAAAGTCGTGGAACCGACCGCGGTATGGGGGGACCTGAAAGAAATAAACAGAGGTGACACCGCGCAGCGAAACTGTAAGCGCCTCGTAAACCTGAAGACATTGCACTGGGCAAAGAGCAGGCTGAGAAGGGAACGCTGGGTAAAAAACCGATGTAAGCGACGTCTTAGTTCGACGAGACACATCGAAGCACACTCCTTCAGGGACAAATGATCGAACCTGGAAATCTAGAGCCCTGACATCCCCTATCCTTTTACATGAGATGAGGCAGAGGAGAGCTACCAATTTAGCTGACAACTGTTTGAGGGATAAATTCTCATTAGAAGGCCATGAAACCAGAAAACATAATAGGATGGCAACATCCCATGTCTCCGAATACTTAGGGAGCGGAGGACGTGAAAGTCGGATGCCCCTCAGTAAACGAGAGACTAAGGGATGTTTACCCACCGGAATCCCTTGGAAACCCATATGATAAGCCGATAAAGCGGAACAGAACACATTAATGATTCTATAAGCTTTACCACTATCGAAACATTCTGATAGAAAATTAATTATAGTATTCAGAGGGGCTTGAAAGGGATCCAGATCCCGTGTACCACACCAACGTGACCATTGGGCCCAGGCCGAGTCGTAACCGGACAAAGTGCCTGGAGCCCATGCCGCCCGAAGGAGGACACCAGCCCGGACCGAAATTCCTCCAGCCGCCCCTGACGTCGCGAAACCAGGGAGGCCAAGAGCGGGCAGGTGCCTTGTGCCAACAACGGGTGAGGACAACCTCGTATGTCCACTATCAAATCCGGGAGATCCAGAAGTAACCGCGGGACATCTGCCAGTAATTCCAAGAACAGGGGAAACCACGGCTGGTTGGGCCATAATGGTGCCACTAGAACCAGCTCTGCCTCCTGAACCCGAACCTGGCGTAACGTCCGCAGCACCAACTGAAACGGGGAAAACGCATAAGGACGAGACATTGCCCAATTCTGCAGAAACGCAACCATGGCGAGAGCCATGGGATCCGGACGCCAACTGTAAAAGTTGGGTAGCTGGCTGGTTAGGCGAGATGCAAACAGGTCAATCTGGAAGGGACCCCAAAGGTCTGCAATGATCCAAAAGATCAACGATTGCAAATGCCAATCTCCTGAGTCCTCCGTGTGCTTCACGCTCCAATCTGCTAGGAGATTCGAGACACCCGGAATGAACTGTGCCTGAACTCATAACTCGTGTAAAAAACACCAATCCCATAGACGGGTCGCCATTGCCGTCAGGAGAGCGGATCTGGGACCCCCTAGTGAATTGATATAACGGACGGCGGGAAAATTGTCCATGCGGAGAAGCACCGATGAACAAGTTTCCCCTTTGAGGAAACTCTGAATAGCGAATAATCCCACTAATAGCTCTAGTCTGTTTATGTGAATGCGAGCCTCTTGCTCGGACCAGGGGCCACCGGTCATCATATCTCCACACCTGGCACCCCAACCCGTCAGACACGCATCTGAATCTATCACCATCATAGGAGGAGGCGTCACTATTGGTCTGCCGTTGCAGAATCAGAGGTTCGCAATCCACCATCGGAGATCCTGATGTGCCCCTATCGATAGAGTCACTTGATCTGCATAATCGAGCCCCTGCCTTAGGAAATGGGCCATCAGGCGTTGGAGGGCCTGATAATGCAAAGGAGCAGGGTGAATAGCTAGCCTCGTGGCTGCCAGTACCCCGATTATATGGGATAAATCCCTTAACGTCGGTGATACACTGGACATAAGAGCCTGAACCTCTTTCAGGATGGACTTGCATTTCTGATTCGAAAGGAACAAGGTCAGGAAGGAGGAAGAGATATGTGACTGGGTTCTGGAACGAAATCTATAAGAAAACCTTGGATCGCGCGTAGTACCCACAAATCCGAAGTGATTTCTCGCCACTGAGGAAGACAAGCAGACAATCAACACCCCCCCCCACCGGGATTGATGTATGAGGAATAACAAGATCCCATACCTGGAGCTCTGAAATATCGGAATCCTCGACCTCCACGATAACTTCTGCATCCTCTGTTACGCCAGGGACGTGCTCTAGTCGGATAGAATTGAGCCACTCTGGTTTCCGATTGGGAAGCATCATAGGAAACGGAGCCTGCAAATGGGCGGGATAAACCTGCTCGTGTACGGCCGGCAGCGCGACCCCTGACCCTGCCAGCCCTTGCAAAAACTCCGGTGGTAAACACTTTCTTGATTGACGTAGTGACTTTCTTCATAGTCGTGAATGCTCCCGAATATTCGGACATATCTCTAAGAAATCCTTTTCCGAATAAGGAACCTTGGGCCTTGGCCCCCAATTCATTGTCTGCCACCCCAGCGAGTTGAGTGTCCATCTTTAATAAAATACATTTCCTCCACTCGGAGGCTAAAGCTGTGTTAGTGTTTCCTAAAAAGTTAAGGGCCCTTTGAGCCCAGTTAGAAACGTCGTAGGGATCTAAAGTTGCATCAGCTAGCTTAGATGGTTCTGCTACATTTAATAATTTAATTAACAGACCCGTAGTGTCCAATAATTTATCTTGGCATGTCCTAAAAGCCAAGTCAATACCCCGTTTTTGGGACCATCCCTTATTTTCTACAAATTTAATAAATTTGAGATCAACTTCGGGCATCATGCATGTTTTCCCCACCGTAGAGGGTCGGGGGCACTCAGACTTCATTTTATTTCTAGTGGCTTTATCTAGAGCTGTGCGCACTCTAGCATCCACCCACGCTTCCACGTGAGAAATAGGCATCCACTCGGACGATCTGGGATGGGATAAATCCTCAGGTGAAAACATAGGATTACCTAATGGATCGAAAATATTACCAGAAGGGTCTGATTTGGGAATTGCAACAGTTTCATTAAAGTCCTCATCTGAGGCATATACGTCAATAGCATCATCTCTCTGATCCTCCTCATCTGAGGGAATATTATGAGCACTGGAAGAGCTTGGACGAGCAACGGCTCTAGAGAAGTCAGAGGACTTAGCCCTTTTAGGGGTTTCACTCTCAATATGATGCGTCTTTTTGGTGCGCTTTTTAGAAGCTTGTGCCTCCGGCTTGACAGTCCCGGGCAGTATTGCGGGGATGCCAGCCCCTCCAGCCCTGCGCTTTTTAGAATCAGTGGGCTGTTTCCCCATGGCGGTGACCAAGGGAGGATCAACGGGCGTCACAGTAGTGAGGGATGTGCCCGAATCATTACCCGGTTTTTCCGGGATAGAGCTTTGTTTAACCTCCACTAAAGCATCTTTTATAGATTTGGCAAAGGAATAGGATAAGGCAGAAACCGCTTTAACCCTTTCGCTGCTGAGGCTTTTCCCGCCCCTATGCTGAGGTCGTTTTTACCTGTTTTGCGCATCATGTTTAAACGTGTTTTGAAGGCTTATTTTAGTATATGACCCAGACATATTATATATCGTTCTTTCCGTCAGACTCGGTAGATTCATAATATGTCATTATTATATGTATACGTTATGTCATGTCTGTATATTATAACAAAAAATGCAATAAAATATGTATTTTCAATAATTTACAATGTGTAAAGTGTTTTTTTCCACATTTTAACATGCGAGCAATTGCGGTTATATTTTGTATGGGGTGCGCTTGTTAAAAAAATTAGAGATGGGGTCTCGTTACATTTTTTTGGGGGAAAATGACACTATTTTTAACAAACGCACCGCATACAAATATCGTTAGTGCAGCATCATTGTTCACATTATAATTGAAATGGGAACAATATTGCTGCATTAACAAACCAAAAAAAAAAAAAAAAAGTGTTTATTTATTTTTTAATTTTTTTTTTTAATTTTTTTAATTTTTATTTTCTTTTTTTTTTTTACAAAACTTTTCACTTTCATGTTTGGTATCATTGGAACGGCCATGCTCTGGCCGATCCAACCATACCAAAATTTAACCCCTAACTGCCACGGATCGGGAGATAGGGAGTTCATTGGAACTCCCTATCTCCACAGTTGGTGGCAGTTAGGGGTTAACTGTAGGACTGGCGTCATCGTGCTACGCACGATGACGCCAGTCCTCTGGGGGAGTTCCCGGAGGCTTGGCCGACATCCAAGATGTCGGCCAGCTCCGGGAAAGGATCGCGAACCGGCGCTTTTCAGCGCCGATTCGCGATCCAGCTCCCCAGGGGTTAATGCCAGGCATCATTTGGAAGGGCAGGCTGTGCCCTTCCAAATGATGCCTGGGTTAACCCCCTGTGCGCCGCCGATCGGGAGGGAGAGAGGTCCGAAGGACCTCCCCCCCTCCCTTTCAGGCGCCTCCTCCGCACATGCGGGGGGGGGCGCCTGAATTAGGTGTCATCGCGCCCCCGCGATGACACCTAATGCTGGCGGCTGCTGGTCCGGATGCGCGGCTGACATCCAGGATGTCAGCCCGCACCGGAGGGACCAGCGATCGGCCGGAACCCGGCCGAACGCTGACCCCGATGGGAGGACGCGCTCAGCGCGTCCTCCGCATACCAGCGGGACTGCTGAGGACGCGCTGAGCGCGTCCTCAGCAGCGAAGTGGTTAATTACAGCAGGTTCAATCGATTTTTGTATCTGAGGTACAAGGGATCTGGGGGCAGCCAGGGAATCAGGGCCAGTAACATAGCAAAAAATACACAGGTAGAATCTTTCCCACTGCAGCCTCTTAACAAGGGTACCTTGTTAAACCTTAATTGACAGAATAAAGACAAGAAAGAAAAGGGCGCAAGATAGGTGGAAATTGAAAAAATACCTCTGGAGCACCCCAGATACAGTTAGGGTACTCCTTGGGTTCACAGTAGATTGATATCTTTAAAGAGTGCTTTTGCTTCTTAGTTGGTTAATATAGCATGCACTGAAAAATCAAAAGAGAATATATATTGTGCAGTATATTTAATAAAAATATTAAAAAATCACAGTGTTAAAACAAACTCACAAAAACAGAGCACAAATAAATGTGCAAAACAGCATTTGCCACAATGGCCAGAACCTCCTGATTTCTGTACTCCAAACCTCTGGTCTGCAGTCCATCAACATATAGATCGAAGCCCGTTGGAATGGAATGGAACACTGGCTCAGCATAAACTGGAGTTCGTTAGAATGGAACACTTGCTCAGCATGGATGTTCAGCATGGATGTTCGGCTTGGTCTCTGGCTTAATTTCTGGCATACAGAATTTTGCTCAATGCATTTCGTGAGGCACACCCACTTCCTCAGGAGCTAGAGGACAAATGTAGCTGCCTATTTTGAATCAGCAACTAATTTGTCCAATAGCTTGCAATAATTTTTTGTTACCCTGAGTTTGTGGAATTAATTAGCTTTAATGCTTTCAGGGTCCAAAGTTTAGGGAATCATTATAAAGTGCTAATTAAGCCTAATATTATTAATTAATAATTCTGATTCAACTGGACATTGAAAATTCTGGTGGGATAGCCAGTTACTATACCTATCAGATCTAATTGTTTGTATTTTATATGTTTAATATTTTATATAGCAATTTAATAAAAGTTAAGCTTTAAATTAATTCTGATTGATACAGTCACTTCAGTGACTATTTCTTGTATAAAACTGTGGGTCACCCCCCTTCCCTTCAATCAGGAGGATATTTCATTGCAGCTCCTTCTATATATTGACTGTCTTCAGCGGGTAATATATTAATACTCTATATTTTTTCTTACGCTGCAGCAGCTGGGGCAACGTAATCTGACTGTGTAAATCTTCAGCTGATGGGATGCTGTCACATTGTGAGGAAGGTACATCCATTACTGTAGCATCATCCTTGTCAGTGGAGGTTCGAGTCATTGACATGGCAGGACATATAGTGGGGGTAGAGATAGGTGAGGAGGACCTACGCAAAGTGTTGCACCAATGGTATGCGTGGCAGGTGGTGATATGTCGCATCAAGCACGTGGTACCCAAGCGTCCGGTGTCTTTCCCTCGCTTGATCCTCATCTGACATAGATTACAAGTAGCAATGGTGCGGTCTGCTGCACATTTCTTAAAGAACTCCAAGACAGCAGAGTTCCTGGATGTGTGCTTTGAGACAACAGCGCTCTGCACCTGAGCAGCTCTGACATCTGATGCCTTGGACTGGCTACGGTTGCTCATAGAGGACGTTGTGCCTTGTGTTTGTTGTGCCTCCTCCTCCTCACTTGAGTCCTCTGTTCGATCAGGCACCCAGGTGGAGTCAGTGACCTCATCATCATTGTCATCATCACCCCCTATCTCCTCATCACTGGAGCCAACTTGGTAGTATGCTGCAGCTGCTGGGGCAACATGAGTGCCAGATATTTGTGTGTCACTGGCACCCCCTTCCTCTAGGTTGATTATAGTCCCTTCCTCAACCTCAGAGATTTAATCAGAACACTGTAGTTGCTGCGCATCCTAAAGCAGCATGTCACTGTCATTGTAGTCAGACAATTCAGCTGACTCCTCCATGTGTGATAGTGAGGCTACGGCAGGAGTAGCTGTGGACATGGAGGCTGCATTCGATGCTTTGGCAGCTGAGGTGGACTGCAAACCACTACAAACCTGGCTGTCGGAGGATGAGGATGGCCTGGTTAGCCAATCCACAAAATCCTCTGTATTTTGCTGCTGCTGCTTAAGACAGCCAGCACCAGTTAGAAAGGACAAGCGTGCCCCTGCAGAGGATGCACCACATGAGACCCCCTGATGTTTGGCAGTGATAAGACACAAATTACAATTCCCAGAAACCACCTATAAGTCAGTGAGACCCCCTGATAGGACCCCCTGATAGCTGGCAACAGTGACAAGACACAGATTACAATTCGCAGAAATCTGCTAGACGTATGTGGGACACCCTGATAGCTGGTAGTGAGAAGACACAGATTACCACAATTCCCAGATATCTTCTAGAAGTGAGACCCCCACAATTGCTGCTGGCAGTGAGAACACAAAGATTACAACAATTCCCAGATATTTTGTAGAAATGAGACCCCCAAAATAGTTGGTGGCAGTGAGAACACACAGATTACCACAATTCCCAGATATTTTGTAGAAATGACTGACCCCCAAAATAGTTGGTGGCAGTGAGAACACACAGATTACAACAATTCCCAGATATTTTGTAGAAGTGAGACCCCCCAATAGCTGGTGGCAGACTGGCAGTGAGAACACACACTAACACCACAATCTCCTCTCAAAAAACACGTGCTGGGGCTGCAAGGGACGCCTTATATAGTGTGCCACGGGACTTAGCTCTGTGAGCCTATTCTGCTTCCCAAAGCAAAATCATGGGGCATGACAGAGCCCATGATTGGGCAAAATTTGCCCAATCAGGACTCTGAGCCGTGATTGGCATAGTCTTGCACCTGTCTTGCACCTAAACTGTGGTCAGGTGCAGGCTGTAGGCAATTACAAGCTTCAGGCCAGTGGAAAAAGTGCATTGTGGTCCATTGTGGTCGAACATGCGGCGAACACGCGGAAATGTTCGTAGTTCGCGAACATACGAACTGGCGATGTTCGAATCGAACTTCGAACACATCGAACCGAACAGCTCATCCCTAATCTCAAGGAGGTCTTTGTTAAGAAAAAATCTGAAATTCTACCTCCTCATCGCCCCTATGATTGTGCTATTGAATTTATGCCTGGTACCATGCCTCCAAGGGGTCATGTGTAACCTCCTTTCTCAAAAGGAGGATGACATAATGGAGGAATATATTTGTGATAATCTTGCTCGTGGGTTTATTCATCGTTCCTCCTCCCCTGCTGGAGCAGGATTCTTTTTTGTTACAGTTACAAACTGCCAGAACCAGTAATTATAGCTTTGATCCCAAAGCAGAAGATGCAAAAAAATCAATTCGGAAAGAAACTAAATGCAGATCTCTAGTGGGGAGTCCCTGAACAGGACCAGCAAGGCCCAGGGACAGGGGGAACAGACCATGGAGCCCCTTCCACTGGCAACTTCGACTGCCAATAGGCCTGATCGGAGGCCCTAAATCATGCACTCGAGCTGGGCAGGATGTTCTACTGGAGGCCCCGGCTTCGAAGGCCACATCGTTAATGGGGCCTACAGCTTCAGGAGACTTACGTGAGTTGTCACAGCTGACAATTCTGTCGGAGATGCGCAATATTCGATCTGATATCCAAGGTCTTGCTGCTAAAGTCGCTGTTCTTGAGGGGGAGTTTGACATGATCCGCTTACAGTCTGACACCGCATCCACAGTCACCTTACATACAGCACAAATGAGAAGCATCTTTACTCTGTGTCGGGCTGAAGATTTATGCTCCCTCTAGAGCCTGACACAATCTACATCGCTAGAAAAGTGGGATTTCCGCACATTTATCTCCACGGACAAAGTAGCTGGGGCTTCTGCAGCTCCCTCCTCCCCTCCTTGCTGTCTGTCAGTGACAGGGAAGAAGCAGGAGTGCAGATCTGACATCTGAGCAGTGAGTCCAGTGCACAAAGACAAGTAGCAGGTAGAGGACAGAGGGGGTATTCACAGAGCACCAAAATGTCACCCTGCAGTGATTTCAGTATTCACTGCAGGGTCCACGAAGTGCGCTGAAATGCTGAAGCCCACTGATCAGCCACCTTAAACCTCCAAGCTGCTGAACACAGCCGACGAGCCATCGAAAGTGTAACGATTGGCGCCCACTTGGGCCATCGTGGTGGCGAGGAACAAGGAGTGTAGCCCTTTAGGCAGGTGAGCTGCTGACTTGATACAGGACAGATCAATAATACAGATTCCAGGGCTATGCAGGAACCAGACTGAGACACAAGGGCCAGGAGGGCCAGGAAGAAAACTAAAGATATCCCTATTCTGGGAATGATTTCTATCTAAGAAACCCTCACAAAGAATAACAGAGTGAGGTGGGCAAGAAGGGCAAGGGTTAACAAGACATACAGAAATCCTATACTGAAGAGGTCCTTGTATGTTGGCCTCTGAGTATACTAAACTTAGACAAACAAGATACATAAACATGAAACATAAGAATGGTCATAACAAGCAGAGGTTGGCAACTGAACTGGCATACAATGATACAGGGAACAGGCAATAGGGAGATCCAGAGAACACGCTATGGTCATACACAGGAATGGTTCTCAGCCAGGCCAGGTCAGAAACAAGTATCAGAATTCAGAGTACTGGGAACTAGAAAGAGAAAGTCCAGAAACGAAAGTCAAGAGTAAAAACAAAAAAAATACAAGACTTGAAGCTTTTCAGCAACACGTGAACCAGGAACAGAGCACACGAACCAGAACCACCATGGAACTCTACAAATGGTCAATGAGGCTCTGTGCTGCTGGTATATATATAGGGAGTGGGTCTGTGTGACTGGGCCATATGACCCCAGACCAGGAGATCAGTCCCAGACAGCACAGCCAAACACATAGGGAAGAACAGACATGAAAGCCTTTCACCACCAGGGGACTCAGCCAAAACTTTAGAAAATGTGACATAACCCCCCCTTACGGGTCACCTCTGGGCACCTAATACAAAAAACATGACCAGGGAAATTAAGAAACAGAACATGAACACTCATCATAACAGATCTCCATCAGAATTGTACATACGCTCACCATCAGACTCCTCCAGGAACCCTCGCATAATGTTAGGGTATTTCTGGAACACTGCCCAGTGCGTCTCACGTAACAACGACCCAGAAGGCGTTCGCAAATACCCCTTAGGAACACTCCTCGTTTTGGGGATCAAAAGTACCAGTCAAGCCACCATCTTGCTGGATGTAAGGCATCCTCGGAACTAGAACGGAGTGTGGCATCATTGGAACTGGAACGGAGCGTGGCATCACTGAACCCAGAGCGGAGCGTGACGTCCTCTGACCCAGAGCGGAGCGTGGCATCCTCGGACCCAGGATGGTTAGGGCTGGTCATCTTTTTTCATCGTCTCCTAGAGCGAGACCTGGACATGGTGACCACCTCACATGACATGGCAACAGTGGGGACAGACTTGGCTGTGTATTACCACAAGATTTGGACTTCTTGAACCCACAAATGGGTTTGGCATCAATGGAGCCACTGTGAGACATGGGCACAGTAGACTCGTAACTTGACATGAAGACAGCTTCCTTGAAGCTCAGCGTAGACATGGCTGCCTCGCAACTCAACATGAGTGCAGCTGACTGGCAGCTCGCCAGCATCGGGCATGACTGGCAGCTCGCCAGCATCGGGCATGACTGGCAGCTAACCAGCAACGTCTGTACCTGACATGACGGGCTTATAGCCCAATCCCGACATGAAGGGCTTATCGCCCAAACCCCAGACATGAAGGGCTCTTTGCCCAAGCCAGACATGAAGGGCTCTTTGCCCAAACCAGACATGGAGGGCTCTTTGCCCAAACTAGACATGAAGGTCTCCCTGCTAGGTGGAGACTTGACCCACTGGGGAATCCTTGGCACATCGCCAGACTGGGAAACCTTTGGCACCTCGCCAGACTCTGGGTGTTCCGGCTTATAGCCAGCTACAGGATACACTGACACGTAGTCAGATACAGGAGACACAGACACATCAGCAGAATGAGACATAACTGCCATCCCGTTCAGACATCTCTGGCACACAGACAGCATCGGTCGTGGGTGGCACACAGCCAGCATCAGTCGTGGGTGGCACACAGCCAGCATTGGTGGTGGGTGGCACACAGCCAGTAACAGACAGGATTGGCTTCTCATGGCCAATATCAGACAGGACTGGCTTCTCATTGCTTGTAACAGACACTGCAGCTTCACTGTGGGACGAGGGCACAGTGACTTTAGCAGAACAAGACATGATAGACACTTCATCAGAATGAGAAACAGCTGGCATATCGCCAGTAACAGGCAGGGCTGGCCTATCACCAGTAACAGGCATACAGCCATGACATGATATATCTGGCATGCTGCCAGAAATGGAAGCTCCACTGCGGGACATAGGCACAAGGCACAGTTGCTTTGCTACTTGGCATACAGGGAGCAGCCGTGCTGCTAGGCATGGGCAGAGCAGCCTTGCTGCTAGGCATGGGCAGAGCAGCCTCGTTGCTAGGCATAAGCAGAGCAGCTTCGCTGCTAGACATGGGCAGAGCAGCCTCGCTGCTAGACATGGGCAGAGCAGCCTCGCTGCTTGGAACAGACAGAGCAGGCTTACTGCTAGGCATGGACAGAGCAGTGAGTACTCGGGGTTGCACTTCAGTGGCTCCACTGTGGGACATGGGCACACTACAGTGTACAGAACAGAACGTTTCACAGTTACACTGTACTTGTGGCAACAGCGCCACCCTGGACATTTGTGGCAACAGTGCCACCCTGGACATTTGTCCCTTTACATGGTCTGAGAAACAGTGATCCACTGTGTAAGATGGAAGCAGGGAGTTTGCCATGAGGTTGAACAACTTTGGCTTTATTGACACACATGGAATTCGCAACACCCCTGCATTGCATAGAAACAGAGGTCCCAGCATTAAGGTCAGCACTACGGCTGCAAGACGTGGATACCTTCTTAGGACAGGACATGCTGGGTCTCGGTTTGACTGGACAGCAAAATATTTTATGCTCTGCTGAACTGCAGTAATAGCAGAGGTTAAAATAACCTACGCCTCTATCTTTCAGACATGGGAGGTCCCCCAGAGACTCTGCTGGGAGGAACCGCTTAATTATGCACACTGAGAGAAAGCATTAACCTCTTCAGCTCCATAAGCAAATCAAGCACTCTTTGGAACACAGAATTAAACACCGTAAGCTCACCTGCAGGCTTGAATGGACCGTATGTAATGGCGCCCACTTGGGCCATTGTGGTGGTGAGGAACAAGGAGTTTACCTTTAGGCAGGTGAGCTGCTGACTTGATACCGGACAGATCAATAATACAGATTCCAGGGCTATACAGGAACCAGACTGAGGCACAAGAGACAGACAAGGGCCAGGAAGAAAACTAAAGGGATCCCTATGCTGGGAATGATTTCTAAGAAACCCTCACAAAGAATAACAGAGCAAGGTGGGCAAGGGTTAACAAGACAGACAGAAATCCTATACTGAAGAGGTCCTTGTATGTTGGCCTCTGAGTATACTAAACTTAGACAAACAAGATACATAAACATGAAACATAGGAATGGTCATAACAAGCAGAGGTTGGCAACTGAACTGGCATACAATGATACAGGGAACAGGCAATAGGGAGATCCAGAGAACACGCTATGGTCATACACAGGAATGGTTCTCAGCCAGGCCAGGTCAGAAGCAAGTATCAGAATTCAGAAAAATACAAGACTTGAAGCTTTTTAGCAACACGTGAACCAGGAACAGAGCATACGAACTAGAACCACCATGGAACTCTACAAACAGTCAATGAGGCTCTGTGCTGCTGGGATATACCTAGGGAGTGGGTCTGTGTGATTGGGCCATGTGATTTTTTGCATATCCCGCCGGGTCCCACCCCCTGCATCGCGGCGCACGCAGGGAAGGGAAGCAGGATGCCGTGATCGGCTGGAGGACACAGCAGGAGGACATCAAGGGAACGCAGGGACAAGGTATGTACACGCCCGACTGTGGCTCGGGGTTACCTTTTCTTCAGTACTGAAAATTAACCCCGAGCCACACTCGGGATTACCACCAGGGAGGTTAACTCTGATACTGCTCGCCCACAGGAGTTATTCAGGGGGAATGACCCCAGGGTGTATCTGGTGAAGTACACAGCGGCTCTAGTAGTGCAAAGAATAATTCCTTGCAGGGGCTATACTGATATCTTTTATATATCACAGGGTGCAGAGCAATGTGTGTAGACTCAATGATGCTTGCTGCCTTACAAATAGACCAAATTTAGAGTGTGTTAAGGTATCTTTTTTTTTATCCCCACCAAAGCATGTAACCAACTTCTGCTTTGTGCAAAACAGTTTTCTTCCCCTCGCGTGTTTTAAAATAAAAAAAATACAAATTTAAAAATAGTGCTGCCTGGGAGTGATGCCTGAGAGAAGCTTTATTGCATCATACACTATAGGGGTTATAACAAAGCATCAAAATTTCATCTAAAGTTTGGTGGTTTGTACTTCTGCACACTTTGAAAGGCTTACACAGTGTATCTGTGGACGTTTATCATTATTAGGGATTCCTGAGGGTCTTTAATAACACTCACTCCCATTCCTGGCTGACTGGCTGGAGGTGCACAGAGTTGCAGGTTGCCAGCCAATTCTGGTTGGCACCAGAGGTGGCATGCCATTCATGCTGCTAACCTGCTGGGGCAGCTAGGTCAGCTATGATCACCAGAATCAGGGTCCTCCAGATGTTTTGGAACTAAGTTTCCCTTGAAGCTCAGCCAACCTGATGAGGGGCTGAGCTTCATGGGAGATTTAGTTCAAGAACATCTGGAGGACAATGGTTTTCTACCCCTAACCAAATGGACGGCTGGGTGTCTTGGGTATGGGACATATTTAACACAATCTGCGTTTGCTGAAATTGTTTTAAACTATAAACAAAAGCTTTTGAGAGTTTTCCTCTTTCTCAGGTCTCAGGCAAAACCTGAGGAGAAAGAAAGGAAAACGTGTGAAAGCTTGTCTTTTAAGTATCATTGCACACCACATTACACAATACACCACATTACTCATTGCACATTACTCTGGGATTTTGGACTCTTATTTATATACACAGTACTTAGATTTTATCTTAGGTAAGATTTAGAGGCGAAAATTATTAGTGCCCTCTCAGTTGTTACTGTGGTATCGTATGCACCCCCTATATATTGTTCCTAGTGTTGCCACTGCATGCACTATGTTGCCTTGCCTAAGAACAATGTGTAGCTGCTGCCTTAAACAATTACAAGGCAGTTCAGCCACCAGCACACTACAGCCACCTTTTATGGGGTACTGTGGAAGCGCTAAATTGAGACAAATGGATTTATAGGTTTATGCTGCCTACTAAGGAAAAAGCACAAAACCCCGACATAAATGTGCTATGTTATAGGGCATAGAAAAGAGAGGTTCCAAGTGGCGCAATATGTAGTTGTAATACTATAATTGGACCATTGGACCACCTAATGCCCCTCTGGATTAATAAACCTGGTAACTCAGTTTACAATAGTGCACAGCAAAAATAAGCCTATGTTGGTCCTTACATTCAGCAAAGACTGATAATAAGGTGCAAAATTAGACAGGACTCAATGTGTGATCCTCACAGTCATCAGTGACTTATAATAAAGTGCAATAGTGATGACAGTACAAATTCACAATAGTGCAATTTCTATAAAGTGCATACAGTGCAATAGTGGAATATTGCAATATACATTGGGTGTTATAACCTAGATGTCCATTCTCGTGTAGGATCCAGGTAAATAAACTGTTCAATTTGCACGATTTGCACCTTATTTACCTGGATCCTACACGAGAATGGAGTTAATTTTTTTGGTGCACACACTTTTCTATGAGCAATGGCATTTCTTTGTTGTTCTTGTGTAATCTGAATTGTGGTCATATTAGCTCATTCATGTCTCTTTTTAATTTTCTTTTTTTCTCGAACATGTGCCCTTTCCTCATCAGTCATATTTTCTCTTTTCTTTTGATTTCTCTCATTTCGTGTCCTTTTTGCGTCTTGTGTGTTTTGGAAATGTGACTTTCTTTTAAAGGAACATTCTAGGCTAAAAATCCCCCCCTTCTTTTTTACATTAAAATATACCTATTCCCTACCAAGTTATTCAGTATATATATATATGTAGCGCTGCTTTGAAAAGACTGTGTTGCGGCATTTACTTGGTTTGGCCACCAGAGGGAGACAGGCGCAATATAAACTATACTGGACAAACGGAACTACAAATTACATCGTGCTTTGCGGGGGAGACAGGAAGTGGGTGGCAGAGAGAGAAGGACATCCGCAGAAGGAGAGCCAGTGTGAGCCGAGCGACGAAAGGTAGAAGACGCACATGAGACTGCCAGGGATCGAGACCAGGCTGGAGAGCAAGCGCTGCCTTGCGGGTGCTGCGGATCAGAAACAGTGCTTGGCGGAGACCTATCTATACATCGCTGAGAGGTTTTGCACAGAGACAGAGTTCCGGTTTGGACCCCGAGTAAGGAGACCGCGATGATCCACTGGGAGTGCAGGCGGTAGGCCGTAGTTCTCGTTGCAGAGATCGGACAAGCAGGAGAAGCGGATCCGGTGGCACAGAGTTCCAGTGCAATCCAGCGGAGAGACATCCTTGATCGGGCAGCGGAACAGATTGTCTAACGGATGGGTGAGAGGCCTTCCAGGCCACAGTTCCAAGTTAAACAAAGCACGCTGCAGTATTGTTTAAATCTACAGGGCCCCAACGTGACTAGTTGAAGATTTGCTCATTTCATTCACTGGCCAGTTGAATATAGTACCCGGGTACCTGAGATCACATACACACACCTTTTTGAGACATTACTTTCACGGGACTTACACTTCAGAAACAAAGGGGTTAAACTTTTCTTTTGCCGCCACGTGTTTTTCCCGCATTTCGAAATCCTGTCGTTCATATACCATATTCACATTATATATGCCGCTTTATTGGGATCAGTAAAGTATATAATCTATAAAATCCACAACAGTGCTGGTGTATATTTATTCCCTAGTGCGGTGAGACTAACCCGAGGTTAAATTCAGCGGCTCTTCCGGGAGTGAGCACTACACGTGGGGGCTCGTCTGGGATTCCAGTCTCTGTAGAAACCGCAATTAAAGGGTTAATTATGGATCCAGACGAAGCAGCAGAGTGGTGTAAAGCACAGGGTGGCCAGTTAGAATTGAGTGTAGTAATGGATATTCCTGCAGGCACCTGGGCAGAAGAACAGATCCGCCGGGCCGTGCCAGCGTTGACGCCTGATCAGCGGGGGTTTCTAGCGGACATGAAATGAACCCAGAGACTTCTCACACGTATGTTCTTTTTGAGTAGAGAAAGGGTGTTCCCGTGTGTTTTCAGGGCGTGAGTATGCAGCTAACCGACGACGTGGAAGTTCGTCTGATCCAGCCAAGTAAGCCACGTGGTGATTCTGTGAATATTCCTGCGTCTAGCCCGCTGGCCATGATCGGGCCGGAGTTCATTGCTGCTATTGGAGACCTCGTAGTTAAGTGTCAGAGGGCCCACCCTTCTTACATCAGCTTCGGATATCGGAAGTTGGAAAAATTTTCAGGAAACTTGCCAACTCCAGTGGGAGAAGAAACCTTTGAAGAATGGGTGGAACAGGCGATGCAGGCTCTGGATGAGTGGGACGTCTCTGAAGCACAGAAGAAGCAAAGAATTACTGAGAGCTTGAAGGGACCTGCATCAGAGGCTGTCAGGAATCTGAGCTGAGTAAGCGAGACTGTACTGCTCTAGATTACCTGAACATATTACAGGAAGTCTTCGGGCGAACGGAAAAGGCTGCTGAGCTCATGTACCAGTATGAACATACTTACCAGCAAAATGGTGAGAAGATGACAGAATACATGAGGCGCCTGGATAAGATACTGTACCAAGTACTGTTGAAGAAAGGAGAAGACCCCACTACAGTAGATCAGGTTAGAATGCGGCAGATATTGAAAGGTGCTTTACCCTTAGACCCTGTGATGTTGCAACTAAAGACTCGAGAAGGTAATAAAGAGTTAAATTAGCTAGAACTGATCCGAATTGTTCGGGAAGAAGAAGTCCTTCTGGAAGAGAAGCTTGCAAGAAGGGGAGAAAAGGTCTATGCGCAACCCATAGGGTATAACGAGTGTTCATCAGATGAAGATGATCCGGAAGAGACATATGAGCCGGAGATAACCCAAAAGTCGTCAAACCAGGTGTATGGTGAGATACAAAAGACTCTCAAGAAAGTACAAGAAGCCCAAGTTAAGATGGAACAGACACACACGGATCTATGCCAGGCAATCTTGAAAGTAGCAGAAATGCAGACTGAAATACAGAGGTCTCTCTCCGATATACGAACAGCAGCGGTTGCCGTGGCCTCCGACAGGGGATTTTCAAATGAGCCACAGGAAGAAAGTGTGCCCTCATCCTCGTGGGGAAGATGTTTCGCCTGTGGGAAATTCGGCCATTTCAAGGCACAGTGCCCGGAAATGAGACAGGGAGGGTCCCTATATGTGCCTGCTAGAACTAGGAGATCCTCTCCCTGGAGGTCCGGTCTTACGTCGCGGGAAGACAATGTACGCCCGCAGTTGCCACGTATGAGGACGAGGGTTAGAGTACAACAGACTGGGTCTACATCTCCTGCTGCTACGAAAAAGTTCCCTGACAAGTTGATAGGTCCTTCGCCCATCATCCCGGTTCAAGTGGAAGGAGTCTACACTAAGGCTCTTCTAGATTCGGGTGCTTAAGTAACGCTTATGACGGAATGGGATGTTGTCCGCCTGCGGGTGTGCTCTATCTGCGTGCCCCCGGCGCTTACCGCTGGCCCGACTACCGAGTGACGCGGCACTCGGCGTCTCGTGCGGCCTGGAGTGACCCTGGGGAAGGGTTAGCGGGCGGTGGAGGGGACCCCTGCGTAGAACCAGCCCGACCACTGAGCAACACGGTACTCAGCGTCTCGAGCAGCTGGTTCACTGACCTTGTGGGTGTGGGACGTCTGTGGAGCGGCCGGCCGAATACGGAGATCGGATCTGCCGCGGAGGAATATTCGGATCTTAAGTGGAGGAATATTCGGATCTTTAAACGGAGGAATATTCGTATCTTTAACCGGAGGACTTTTCGGATCTTACGGGCCGAGGGAATCTTCGGATCTGATCACCACTCACTTGGTATACCGAAGCGCGGTACGCGGTCCGCGCCTTCGGTTCGGATCTCACCTCGAACTGCTCGGAACGTAAGCTGGACACCGCACCCTGAGACCTCGTGGGGTGCTCAGACAGTATAATGCGGCGGAGAATAAAAGTCATCAGGCGAGGCTGGATGCACTGGTAAATCTGAGTTTATTATTCACATCACATACATTTATCAACTTTACACAATTATGAATACAATGGGAATCCCTGCCCGCCCACACAAGTCCCATTGGCCCTCGCTGGCAGGAGGCACCCGGGCCCCGATTCGTATTGGCCGTTACGAATCAGGGAGTTGCCGATTCGGCCATTTTACGATCCGAGTATTCTGATCAGAACCACGAGGCGATCAGAAAATGGCGGCGGGCGAGGCAGACAAAGGGAATTACATTTCACAATACCAACGGGGGACACTTTATTACACCACACACAAATCCACATCTAAAAGAAAAAGTACTTAACACTCCGTGGGTCCCACAGCACCTAAGTGTCCATGGGTCTCACTGCCACCATGAACCGCCCCTGGCTGAGGGTGCTGGGCCATTCCGTGACAACGCTGATTTACCGAGACTTCTATCAGAAATATTTGAAGCATATACCCCTTAAGAAGTTGAAGGATCTCGAAATCTGGGGTATGGGTACTGAGAGGTTTTCCTATGATGGATATATACAGGTGAAGCTAGAATTCAGTTCGATAATCGCTGGACAACCGGGAGTATGTGACACGTTGGCCATTGTGTGCCCTCATCCCTCAGGAGCGAATCAAAGTTCTATGATAGTGGGGATGAACACTGATGTGTTGAGACACCTCTTAACCCCACTGGTGACGGAAGAGAGTCCTGCTCCTAAGAAGGCACACTCGATGTTACAACCGGCCTGTCCATGGAGGGTCAAAGAATAGAGAGAACTACAGAAGTGAGAAAGCTGAGGAGAATGGAAGGGACGGAGAAGGTCCTACGGTCAGGAAAGACTGTACGAGTACCGATTGGAGACAAATTCTCTTTGCCTGGTCCTCCTATATCTGACTTCTACTACTCGGTCTCAGCAGGTACGTCCCATTGGAGAGAGTGAAGAAGACAGTGAAGAAGAAGGCTGGTGTCTGAGCTGGGTGTGGACACCTGAGTCTGAGGGTGTCAAGCCGGTCTCTGACCGGAGTAAGAGAGTGATTTAGAGCCTGATATTTCTGAAGTTATGGCTCAAGCACCTGAAGTACCTGAGAATTCGGAAGTTCCTGAAGTTCTAGAGGAAATATCCATAGATTACAGTTCTATGCCTTCACTGGAGGGCTCATATTCCGAGGAGGTGTTTGCTCCGACTGTAGATGAGAGAATTGAGCTCGTAAATGTGACTCACCCACCTGAAGATGTATCGGGAGATGACAGTTCCATGCCTTTCCTGGAAGGTTCATACACTGAAGATGTATCTACTCAGTCTGCAGGAGAGAGAATTGAGCCTGTGGAGTCAGCTCTCCCGACTGAGGAGGGTCCTAAAAAAATTGAGCCTAAACGTTCAGTACGACCCCCTCAGAGACTGACGTATGATTCACCAGGACATAGCACAGAGGAAGCTGTAATAACTGTGCGGAGGTTTCCTGAAGTGTCAGCCCTACTTGCAGAGGTGTCTAGGGGTTTGGGTGAGATTGAGGATATTTGCTGCCTGTTGCCTGTTGCTGCCTGTTGTCAACCCTGAATATATAGGTTAAAGTAAGAACTGTTGTGTTATGTAAATATTGCAATGTTATGTATCTGTTACACTCCCTTGGAGGGACCCAAGAGTTTAGGGGGGGAGAGTGTAGCGCTGCTTTGAAAAGACTGTGTTGCGGCATTTACTTGGTTTGGCCACCAGAGGGAGACAGGCGCAATATGAACTATACTTACTGGACAAACGGAACTACAAATTCCATTGTGCTTTGCGGGGAGACAGGAAGTGGGTGGCAGAGAGAGAAGGACATCCGCAGCCTCGGGCGAAGGAGAGCCAGTGTGAACCGAGCGACGAAAGGTAGAAGACGCACATGAGACTGCCAGGGATCGAGACCAGGCCAGAGAGCAAGCCCTGCCTTACGGGTGCTGCGGATCAGAGACAGTGCTTGGCGGAGACCTATCTATACATCGCTGAGAGGTTTTGCACAGAGACAGAGTTCCGGTTTGGACCCCGAGTAGGGAGACCGCGATGATCCACTGGGAGTGCAGGCGGTAGGCCGTAGTTCTCGTTGTGGAGATCGAACAAGCAGGAGAAGCGGATCCGGTGGCACAGAGTTCCAGTGCAATCCAGCGGAGAGACATCCTTGATCGGGCAGCGGAACAGATTGTCTAACGGATGGGTGAGAGGCCTTCCAGGCCACAGTTCCAAGATAAACGAAGCACGCTGCAGTATTGTTTAAATCTACAGGGCCCCAACGTGACTAGTCGAAGATTTGCTCATTTCATTCACTGGCCAGTTGAATATAGTACCCGGGTACCTGAGATCACATACACACACCTTTTTGAGACATTACTTGCGTCCCATGACTTACACTCCAGAAACGAAGGGGTTAAACTTTTCTTTTTGCCGCCGCGTGTTTTTCCCGCATTTTGAAATCCTGTCGTTCATATACCGTATTCACATTATATATGCCGCTTTATTGGGATCAGTAAAGTATATAATCTATATAATGGTGATCGCACACTAACCTGGTTTCAATCATATGTATCCGACCGATCACAATATGTGTCAATTTCTGGCAGCTCCTCCCTCCTGCTCCCAGTCACTTGCGGTGTACCCCAAGGCTCAATACTAGGCCCCCTGCTATTCACAATATTCATAAATGATCTGCCCAACATCTGCAAAGCCTCAACTGTACATATGTATGCAGACGACACTGTAATCTATACCAGCAAACCTAATCTCCCGCAGTTGGAGACCGTGCTGCAAGAACAATTCACAGAGGTAGAAAAGTGGATCAAACACAACAAACCTTTTTTTAAATACTGACAAAACTGTAACGATGCTCTTTGGAACAGCACCTAAACTACACAAATTGCAAAATCCCCATCTATGTGTTGGGACAAAATCAAATGGCACGCTGACCACAGTCACTTCTCTCAAATATCTAGGTATGTGGTTGGACCCTAATCTATCCTTTGGCCACCACATCGAAAAACTTGCATCTAAACTTTACCCCAAACTAGGTGCCCTGTACAGAAACAAATCCTGCCTGAGCCCCGTGGTAAGAAAACAGATTGTACAACAAATGCTTATGCCAGCTATTGATTATGGAGATGTAGTGTATGCAGCGGCCCCGCAAACACACCTTCAGAAACTTACTACATTGTATAACTCCTTCTGCCGCTTTGCATTACAATGTAACTACACGACCCACCATTGTGACATGTTAAAAGAGCTAAACTGGCCATCGCTGGAGTCTAAATGCATCCTTCACCTTTCCAGCTTGGTGTCTAAGAGCATTTCTGGGAAGCTGCCACCCTACCTGAATAAACTGCTTCCCACAGCAGCACCCTCATCCTATAACCTCCGATCCAGGACCAGCACCTTACTTGCAATACCACAATACAAAAAGACAGTGGCTCGGTCCTCATTTTCCTACAGAGCACCACAATTATGGAATAACCTCCCAGACACCATCAAATCTTCCCCCAGTCTTAAGTCACTCAAGAGCTCCTTGCTAACATACCTCGATACAGAATGCACCTGTAAACATGTAACATAATGACTATTTCCTACATATTTATTTTCTGTTAATCTGTATATTTGTGTTGTTTTTTTTTTAATATCTTGCATTGTATTACTTTGTATTTCTGTAACTGTAGCACTTCAATGTTCTTGAACCCAGGACATACTTGAAAACGAGAGAAATCTCAATGTATCCTTCATGGTAAAATCCTTTATAAATAAATAAATCTATAAAATCCACAACAGTGCTGGTGTATATTTATTCCCTAGTGCGGTGAGACTAACCCGAGTTTAAATTCAGCGGCTCCTCCGGGAGTGAGCGCTACATATATATTTTTTAAAATGTAATACTTACCCTAAAAACCACTTGTTTCCAACGGCGTCTTTTTTTTTATACTCACCTCCCTCCTCTTCCGCTCCTGTCCTGTTAGAGCTTGAACTTGGCTAATGGTTTACATGAGAAGCGCGCATGCGCGCCTCTCACGTAAGCCAGCCAATCAGCAGGCTTCCTCTTCTTCTTTGATTAGTGTTACGCGCAAGAGGATGCGCGCAACACTAATCAGCCGCTGCCGCCAGCTACTGCGGCGAGTTGGAGACGTCATCGCGCTGAAAGCGCGGTGACGTCTCCTACTCGGCAATAGTTGGCAGAAGCGGGAAATATGAATCTCGCTCTGCTGACTGACAGCTGGGAGGGCGGAGTAAAGTCCTCCGTGTCTCTCAGCTGTTTTAGCCAATCGGCTGAGCGGAGGGAGGGGGGAAAGACAAGGGCATGCTCAGGGCACCATGACCACCTAAAAAACCTTAGGTGGTCATGTTGCCTAGAGTATCCCTTTAAGGGGCATTTTTGTTAGCAAATTATGTTTTCTGTTGTTTTGTCAGCAGGTTCCAGTTGTCCGGCTCGGCTTAGACTTTTTGTCAGGAAGTCAATGATCCTTCTGCAGGTTCTCCTATGGAAACCTTGTTACGACTTTTACTTCCTCTAGATAGTCAAGTTTGATTGTCTTCTTGGTGCGGGCTGTTGGTAGAGGGAGGGAGAGACTGTGTTGTTTTCCGGTTTCTTTAAGCCTATTTGCCACTTGCCGCTGGGCTGTCACATGAGCCAGTTGGGAGATAGATGGAGAGGCAGTGTTTTACTTGTCCTTGTGGAAATGTTTTTTGCCACTTGCCATGGGTCTGTGACATCAGCGAGTTGGGAGAGGGATGGGGCGACAGTGTTTTATTTGTCCTTGTGTCAACAGTATTGCCACTTGCCAGAGGGCTGTCACCTAAGCCCGTTTGGAGAGTGAGGGAGATTTTTTTTCTCGACCCGTTGATGTGTTTTTGCCACTTGCCGCAGGGCTGTCACCTCAGAGTTGGGAGAGAGAGGCACATGTCTATTTGTGCTTATGTTTGCATTTTGCTGCTTGTCGCGGGGCTGTCACCTCAGTCAGTTGGGAGAGGAATGGCGAAGCATTATTGTTTTTGGGTGTGTTTGTATTATTGCCACTTATTGATGACCTCAGCCAGTTGGGAGACTGATGGAGAAGCACGGTTTTATTTTGCCTTGTGCTTGGGTTTCTGCCACTTGAGGCAGGGCTGTCCCCTCAGACAGTTGGGAGAGATCCACTTAATTTTGGGCTTTCACTTCAGGCTGCTGTGAGTAGGAAGGAGAGTTTCTTTCTGCGCGTCTGACGAGATGATTATGGGGGTGCTTTTTTGTGTGCCGCGTGATTGTGAGAAGTGCTTTGCGCGCTTCTCTCCAACGGCTTTTTTTTTCTGTGGTCTGGTGGAAAAACATGGCCTTAAAAAGGATTAAATGATTGATGCACTACAGGTGCACAGTTAATGTCCCAGGCTCTGGATCCACCCTAAGCCTATTTGGGAAGGCTCTGGGTGGGGATCAGAGGGACATTGCCTGCTGTCTGCAGCCGGGGATGGGTCCCTGTGACCAATTGACGGGTCCCTGTGTGCGCGATCTGTCTGTGTTGGATGCGCGCGCAGCCAACCGGTAGGGTTGTGTGTACATCTGGCTATGTTGGATGCGCATGCAAAATATAAATAATATAAAAAAATATCCCATCTACACACATCATAGCCATCAACTTTACAAACACTGATGCACTCTGTACATTACTGTTTTATTGTTGTCAAACTCTGTGATTTGCTCATAGACAACACACATTATTTTGAGTTAAATTGGTGTTAATTCTCTGATATGCTCTTACACACTGCACATTACAATCAGGGTTATTCAGAGAGAGGTGAAAACCAGGAGAAGAACTGGAGAAGTGAAATTTCTAGGTCAAAATAGCCAAACCCGAAAAATTCTCCCTTTTATCTCACTTTCCAAATTGGCTATTTGGTCTAGATTGTTCTCTTCGCCTGCTAATTCTCCTGGTTTTCACCTCTCTCTGAATAATCCTTTGTGAGTTTTTTGTGTTTTGTTGTGAAGCTCCATGATCCCCTCACACGCAACACATTGCAATGAGTTTTAGTGCTGTGGGAGGTCTGTGATACACTAAAACATAGCATGCATTATCTCAGAAAGTTTGTTTCAATTGTTCTATGTATATTTTAAAATTTTTTGTTTTTGATGCACTTAGCGGCCAATAATTTATGCAACAAATATTTGAGGCCATGAATTATTCTTTGACATATTACAATTTTACAGTATCCTTTTTCTTTTGCAATTTATACAATATTGGTCTGTATTTTTCTCCAGGGCTGATTTTTATTCCCAGCCAAGCCTTGGTGGTGTTTGCATAATGAATGCTTAACATTCTACAAATGGACACTTATTTAATTCCAAACTTTTCTGTGGAAAACATTTTTTATGATAAATTTGTAGCCATACTTGTCAAGAAACAGTTATTTTTAGGCTAGGGTCAGACGAAAGCAGTGCGAATGCGCGTGCAGCCGCACTTTATCACGGCTGTAGTAGCAGCAAATGATGGGCAATGACGGGCAATATACGAAGTGCGGCCGCACAAAAGTGCGGCCGCGCAACGCAAGCGGCAAACAAACGCATTTTTTCGAGAACGTGATACCGCTAGTACTGATGTACAGAGTGCGCTGCGTTCGCTAGCGGCATGAGTGCGTGATTAGGAGACGTCAGATGCTGCTAATGTCCGGCCAACATAACGCAAAAAATGTTTTATTGATGATCCGTACAAAATCACGGACGAAAATGCGCATCGTATGACCGCTATCGCGTATTCCGTGAAAAAATACGTCCATTCGTTCGAACGCACTTTTTCACGGACGACGCGAAAAATGCGTTCGTCTGACCCTAGCCTTAAATTCACAAGGTGAGACTTGCATACCTCAAACATGTGTTTTCCAAAGTACTTGAATTTTACACAACAAAGTTAATAGGAATAAAGGAAAGAGAGCGTATAACACTTCATGACAACAATATGTGCACATGTTATAATGAAATATAATTAGAGTGTATTACACAAAAAAAGAGAAATAGTATTAAAGAACTGGCAAAGGGGTCTTTCACACTATCTTTTAGGGGTTAATCACTATTGCAAAGCAGCAAGGTGTTACTCCCCCAAGTTCACCACCCCCAATGAGAATTTGAGCTGTGCAGCTGTCGCACGGAGAAGATTTTTTTCGGGTCTAAATTTAATCGTGAAGGCATGTCTTCACTCTTCACTGGCCTCAATGCACACCCGCAGAGGCAGGATCCCCTGGGCAACACGGCAGCAGTGATCTCCCACAATCTAGAAATCTGGCAACAAATTTCTGCTACCTAAATTAACATGAGAATCCTTCATTACAGTGCTTTATAGTCATCATGCTGGAATAGAAATCCCATGGTTTTATTGGTGAAGACATTCTACGATTTAAACTCCATAAAGTTATAAAAACAGAGTGCAGGATTTTATCTAAAGCTATTTTCAAAGAACTGAAGAACTTCAGAGTTTGGAATTATACTAAGGTATGTATCATATAGACATATTAAATTTGTGTGTCGTTTTAAAATTTTCCTGTACTACTAGGTGCTGGCTATTTTATTATTATTATTATTTTTTTTTTTTTTAGCCTGCCTAGAAACGTTTTGGGATATTTATGCATTCATTAGGTATACCTAAGCTAAATACTTTTTTTTCTATTTTTAGGGACTAGTGTAAAAAAAATGTGTAAATTAGTTGTATATAGGGGGAATGTAAAGGTTATTAGTTCTACCAGGGTTGATCTATGGACCCCCAAACCTAAGTTAAGTTTTCATTCTTTCACCACTGAACGTCATGTCAGTAGCAATGGCCAGTTGGTCAATCACAATAGCACAGAAATGCTACCTAGGCATAGTTTCATCTTGGCACCAAAGCTTGATAGAGAGACGCATCTGTTAGTTGGAAAACAAAGTGGTTTGATGCCTCCTGTTTCTAGAAAATGGGTCTCGTTTGTGGTGTGTTTTGCATTCGCAGGACATTCTTACCATTTCCATGCTGTTCCATTAATGATCCCCTTTTCTCATCTTGGCATATTTCCATGGTGGTGTAATTCAATACATACAAACACCATTCTCTAAACATGGATAAGGTTACATAAAACCTTTGTTTAACAAAAGGTAACACTATGTGCGGGATTCTCTGAGCAGTGATATGGACTCGATGTACCTGATATCGCCGCAAAGCTTCCTGCCTCTGTCGCGAAGAACTCGGATGGTGCTGCGGCCTACCCGTGGAACAGTGTATGGATGGGCTGCTGGTTCGATGCGAACATGAGTTTGCATCGAACATTGGCTGTTCGACCGTTCGCCGAACGGCAAATATTTCCGCGTGTTCGCCGCGTGTTCGCCCACAATGGAGCACAATGCACTGTGCCTTGGCCTGAAGCTTGTAATTGGCTACAGCCTTGCACCTGACCACAGGTCAGGTGCAAGACAGGTGCAAGACTATGCCAATCAGGGCTCAATCATGGGCTCACAGAGCTAAGTCCCGTAGCACACTATATAAGGCTTCCCTGCAGCCCTAGCATGTGTGTTGCAGGAGTGAATGAGAGAGGAGAGGAGATTGTTGGATTTGCAGGGACAAGTTGGCAGTGGCAAATAGTAGGGAAACTGGTAGCCTGGCTGTGAAATATCAGACCACAGTTTATTCAGAGTTCATCTTTATCTATTCAGAGTTGAATCTGGGTCTAGTTGCCAGCTATCAGGGTGTATCACTGTTATACAGATTTTCCAGAACTCTGGTATATCTTTAATCTAATTCTAGATACCATGGTATACCACAGTTGAATCAGAGTTCATCTTTATCTATTCAGACTTGAATCTGGGTCTTGTTGCCAGCTATCAGGGTGTATCACTGTTATAGCAGAGTTCTGGAAAATCTGTATATCTTTAATCTAATTCTAGATACCATAGAATACCACAGTTGAATTAGAATTCATCTTTATCTATTCAGACTTGAATCTGGGTCTTGTTGCCAGCTATCAGGGTGTTGCAGCCTGCAGGAGAGGAAGTGAATCAGAGTGAGAGTAGAGGACATTGGCAGCCTTGCAGGGAAAATATCAGTGAAATCGCTGACTTATAGCAGAGTTCTGAATATCTTTAATCTAGATAACACCGTTGAATCAGAGTTCTGTACATCTCCAATCTATATACCAGAGTTGAATCAGTTCTGCAGGCCCGTCACTATTAACAAGCAATTGAACAGGTGTACCTAGTAAAGTGGACGGTGAGTGTATATTAATTGGTGTGTGTTTGTGTATATATAAGGTTAATACCGTTAGCCTTTTTTGTTATTGTTGGTCTTTTCACAATTTCATTTTTACATGACCATGAGATTTGCCTTGTGAGTGGGCCTATGAGTGGGCCTTGTGAGCCTGGTGAGTGGGCCTATGCTTGCAATGGCCATTGTAAGGAACAAATAATCGGGGTCTATTTCATAGTTAACGCTAAAATGGAGACAGTAAGCAGGAAAATCTAGACCTGCAGATTTACCTTACCGTCTCCACTTCAGGGGCGGACTGGGCCGGGGGGCAGGAGGGCAAGTGCAGACCTCTCCTCTGCTAGGCCTCTCCTGCAAAATATTGCTGGCCGCCGCATGCTCCCTACGAGCGGCCGCCGGCTTGAAACTCTGCTGCTCATATATATCCATGTGTGAGCTGCTGGGGGCAATATATATCTATGTGTGCGCTTCTGGGGGCAATATATATCCATGTGTGAGCTGCTGGGGCAATATATATCCATGTGTGAGCTGCTGGGAGCAATATATTTCCATGTGTGAGGTGGGGGCAATATATCCATGTACGGTATGTATGAATGAGTTTTATTGCTCTGGAGCTCTGTGATATGCTCATACACACCGCACATTACTGTGATTTTTATTGCTGTGGAGCTCTTATACAGTAATGTGCATGTGTTTAAGCGAAACAGAGCTCCACAGCAATAAAACGCACAGTAATGCGCGGTGTGTATGAGCGTATCACAGAGCTCTACAGCAATACACTGTAATGTGCGCTGTGTATGAGAGTAAGTTATATTGCTGTTGAGCTCTGTGATACCGCTCATACACAAGGGCCTGAGTTGTTGCACTATGGGCCTCTGGGTCATACTTGTCCCCTGGACCAAAAGTTGCCAGTTAGCCCCTGCTCCACTTTAACGTCATATTCCGGGGGTAGGTACTATCTTGGCACCTCGCCCCAGAACACAGTGCAAAGCTGCCCAATGCCAGCAGCGGTGCTCTGCGCCACCACGAGTATCGGCTCGTGGAGTCCATAGGACTCCATGGAGCTTTGTGCATCCCGAACGTGAATTCTGCATGAGCTCGCCAGATTGCGAATAAAATCGGTGAATTATCACAAATCTACTGGACAGGCTTACCGCTTAGCGAAGTTTGCGAATATCTCACAATGAAATAGCAGTTAACCTCCCTGGCGGTCTAATTCTAGGGAAAAACCGTGTCTAAAAGCGGTCTATTCCCCCCCCCTAGCGGTATCCCGAGTGTGGCTCGGGGTTAAATTCCTATGTTGGAGGCAGTAACCCCGAGATGCACCCCTCGGGATGCCGCTGGATACATCACCTCCCCCTGCGCTCCCTCGATGTCCTCAGCTGCCTCCTCTGGCGACCGCGACCTTATACTTCCTGGTTTCCTCCTCGCGAGAAGGAATCCAGGAAGTAAAACGCTGCGATCGCCAGAGGAGACTGCAGAGATCATGGAGGGAGCGCACGTAGAGGTGATGTATACAGCCCGAGTGTGTCTCGGGGTTACCACTCGCGGCGCTGAAATTTAACCCCGAGACAAACTCGGGAACACCGCCAGGGAGGTTAAATGTCATGAATGTGATTAACGAGAAATTTTAAAAAAATAAATAAAATCACCATTTAGTGAAGTGAATCCAACCCTTGGAAATCATGCATTAAGACTAGTGAAAGTTTAATCTAAATTTCCTAATTCTATTTAATGTTCTAGTAGCTTCTGCTCGAGGCTTCGCTCGCGTGAATTATGGGATTTGTTGCAATTGTTTTTAAAAGAAACATATGTTTTTTTTTGTCCAAACTGTACGATCTATAATTTACAGCCCATGTCTTAAAGTAATAAGTGACGTTTATTGCAGACGTTAGGGCGTATTGGCCACAAAGCAAAGTTGTTTCATTCATATGTGTTTTTAAAAAAAAAATTGTGTTGTAAATGCAAACGGACAATGAGACGGAGGAAAAAAATAAATTCTTGGCATTTGGAACATAAAAAAAACAGAGTACTTCGTAAACTACATTAGTGGTTCTTCTTTCGGGTGCTCGAATCAGTAGAGAGTTAGGTGAGCTTAGGCAATGTAAAACTGCCCATGTGAGAAGAAGTCTTCTCTTGGGTCAATCCCCGCTACCTTCAAAGTCTGCCTCTGAGACTTGTTGATGGTCATCGCAAAACAAACCTTTAGGGTGAACTGAAGTCTTTTGAATAGAAATGGATATTCTGAAGGTATAAGAATTATTCGTGGTATGAATACCCCCGGTGGTCTGACTCCCCAGGCCAGAACCGGTTAGAACCGTAGCCTCAATCACATTTCTGTGGAGTTCTTTTACTTGCAATCTGGTGCCATTAACCCCTTAAGGGCCGCTGACGTACCCTGTACGTCTTGTCCTCGGGTCTCCCTTAGACCCGCGGACGTACAGGGTACGTCAGCGGCGCCTAATCCCCCTCCCGCCCGATACTCACCTTCCTCGCTGGATCCCACGGCGATTTGGCAGGGAGGAAGCCTGCCCATGTGATTTACATGGGCAGGCGAGGCTTATGACGTCGCCACGCTGCGTGGTGACGTCATCAGCAGGCGTCCCCATGCATTTCAATGGAGGGGAGGGGGGCTCCTTCAGAGCCCTCTATCTCCCCAACCATTGAAGCTAGGGAGATGTCGTTTACACTGCTGGAGAGGGGAGAGCCTCCCCTTTCCAGCGGTGTATGGCATTAACCGTTTCGCTGCCGGATCACGTTGCGGCGCCAATTGGCGCCAAAACGCGATTCAAACCTGGAGGGGGCTGACATCTTGGATGTCAGCCAAGCCTCCAGATCCCCCCCCACCCACTGACAACCTCACCATATGTGTGAGGATGTCAGTGGGCCAGTTAACCATCTAGCTGCCATGTAGAGATAAGGGGATCCTAAGGATCCCTTTATCTCCCGATCCATGGCAGCTAGATGGTCATATTTGCCATCATTTGAAAAGCCTGATTATGGCCTTTCAAATGATACCAAACATGACCAGGTTTGGTTTAAAAAATAAATAAAAAAATAATAATAAAAAAATTAAATAAAATAAAAAAATGTTTTTTTTTTAAAAGTTTTTTTGTCTGGGGGGGGTTTAATTAAATAGGACCTAGGCTGTCATCTAAAAATAATTAGCACAAAATGGTCAGAATGAGCGCAGCGCACATAGGTGAACTGTCTCAGCAGTGAAGGGGTTAAAAAGCAAACGCATGTAAAAATTGGGTATTTCTAGTCTCGGGACAAAATTTTGAACCTATTTAGCCAGGGTCATTTTGGGTGGTTGTAGATTTTGGGGATTAAATTACAAAAAAGTGTGTTTTTACCATTTTTTTTCCTCAGATTTCATATTTTTTTTTATAGTAAATTATTCGATATGATGGAAATAATGGTATTTCTAGAAAGTCCATTTAATGGCGGGAAAAAGGGTGTATAATATGTGTGGGTTGAATAAACGAGTAAGAGGAAAATTTGACCTAAACACTAACAGCGCAGAAACGTAAAAACAGCAGCGGTCACTAAAAGACGGATTTGTGTAAAACCGCCCGGTCACTAAGGGGTTAAAGAGCTTAGGTGGGTTAAAGTTTCACAATAATATCACAGGTTCTCCCACACTGGAGCATTGAAGGTGTGTGTGAGCCCTGGCGATGAGAAGAAATCAGACATGCTGGAGCATTGAGGGGGTGTTTGAGCCCCAGCTGTGAGAGGGAAGCAAACATGTTGGAGCAGTGAGGGATTGTGAAAGGCCTACCTTTGAGAGGGAAGCAGACATGCCGGAGCAGTGAGGGAGTGTATGAGGCCTGGCTGTGAGAGGGAAGCAGACATGAAGGAGCGTGCGAGCCCTGGCCATGAGAGGGAAGAAGACATGCTGTAGCAGGGAGTATGAGTGTCGTGGCTGTGAGTGGAGCTGCACAGAGACACCATTCTGTGTGAAGCAACAGCATCCCTCTGATCTGCTGATCCAGGGTATCAACTGGATTTTATGGAATTTTTTTTTTTTTTTTTAGTTTTCAAGAAGAATCTAAATACCAATTTTCACATCTGTGACATGTTTTTTTATTTGTTTTAGATATACGCATCGAGCCACATTACATACTGGCTGCTAACATTAGCGCTCACCTGTGTGAGCGTTAACGTTAGCCCTTGTGGCCACCACAAATTACAATCCAAATGCTAGCAGGTTAAGTAACCCGTTTGCGTTTGCTACCTTGCTCTTTTCAGTGCGAGGTTACTGTACTTTGCGCTCCCTATACTTCCCCCTATGCTCCCTATACTTCCCTATGCTCCCTATACTTAACATGGGGAGCACAATCTACTAGCGCCGATTAACGTCCGGCTGTGGTTAGCAAAAAGTTAACCACAGCCAGGACTTGGTGCTAAAGGATTCCGCTGCTGCATAGAGTGGTTCTCTTAGTTCACTTGTCCACATGGATCATATGAAAAAACAGAACAAAATAATCATGCAGAATGTTTGTATAAATTCCAAGGGAAGATTATATGATGTTTACACTCACAAATATGGCGCCCGAACACTGGCTCTAAGTGGATCGACGCATTCGGGTACTTAAGTTCTTTACTTGAGAAGGTGACCCACACTTGTTCATGGAAGGAGATTCTTCTCACATGCAGCCCAAAGAGAGCAAAAAACAAGAGAAACTTTCTCGTGCAGATCTCGTGGATGTGATAGCATATAAAGATATATAAATTGCCAACTCACATGTGTTGGAGCTTATGGACCAAGCTCGAGGTGTGCGCGCATATGGACTTATTGAAGGTAAAGTCCAAAAAACCTTTAAAACTCCCAGGACTTCCGAAGAAACGGGGATAAGATGAATAAAATTAAAAGAAATTTATTAAAACATAAAAAACAATACCATTGGCACTGCCTAGTAGCCAGAACGCGTTTCGCCAGATCAACTGGCTTCATCAGCTGGTGAAGCCAGTTGATCTGGCGAAACGCGTTCTGGCTACTAGGCAGTGTCAATGGTATTGTTTTTTATGTTTTAATAAATTTCTTTTAATTTTATTCATCTTATCCCCGTTTTTTCGGAAGTCCTGGGAGTCTTAAAGGTTTCTTGGACTTAACCTTCAATAAGTCCATACGCGCGCACACCTCGAGCTTGGTCCATAAGCTCCAACACATGTGAGTTGGCAATTTATATATCTTTATATGCTATCACATCCACGAGATCTGCACGAGAAAGTTTCTCTTGTTTTTTGCTCTCTTTGGGCTGCATGTGAGAAGAATCTCCTTCCATGAACAAGTGTGGGTCACCTTCTCAAGTAAAGAACTTAAGTACCCGAATGCGTCGATCCACTTAGAGCCAGTGTTCAGGCTCCATATTTGTGAGTGTAAACATCATATAATCTTCCCTTGGAAATTATACAAACATTCTGCACGATTATTTTGTTCTGTTTTTTCATATGATCCATGTGGACAAGTAAACTAAGAGAACCACCGGCTACCCTTAGGCGGTTTCCATCGCGCCACCAGATACGTACTGTACTGTTATTCATCCACTGGTTTGGGGGAAACCACTGAATTTCTGGTGGGCTTGGGTAGACTGGTGGCGGTATAGGTTTTGGCGCTGTCCACTTTTTTCGCTTGTCTGACACTGGCCTTATGGGTGGAATTAACAAAAATCCTTCCTTGTTGGGTGCAAATGTCATAAAAACAACGTACCTTCAAAATTTCAAGTTGCAATGTTAAACCGTTTGAGCTGGCAGTTGATGAGTTAGTCAGCCAGTCAGGACTTTTCATTATATTCTATGGGCCATATTACATACTTGGTGCTAACTTAACCAGAGCAGTTGTAAACTTAAAACCATATTACATAGTTAGTGCTAACTTAACCAGAGCTGTTGTAAACTTCCCAGAGCCATTATAGCCTATGGAGGTTTTAAGTTTACAACTGCTCCGGTTAAGTTAGCACCAACTATGTAATATGGCCCCTAATATATTAGTCGTTAAGCCTGCCCGGAGGGCAGTCTATTGATGAAGTTGCCAGCTCAGAATCCGTGTCCACATACTTGCTTTTCAATGTCCTATCCAAGAGTATCTCTCTATATAAATGCATTTGTAACGCGTCCGTCGCTGTCCTGTCCGCAATGGAAGGGCCGCGTAAGCAGCTGTGATGGGTGCGTGCACAGCTGACAGCGCAATAAAAATGCTTTTATATATTAGAGCGGGCTCCTCTTTTCCCTCTTAGATTGTAAGCTCACGGGAGCGGCTCCTCTTTTTCCCTCTTAGATTGTAAGATCACGGGATCAGGTCCCCTTAGATTGTAAGATCACGGGACCAGGTGCCCTTAGATTGTAAGCTCTTGGGAACAGGACCCCCTTAGATTGTAAGCTCTTGGGAACAGGACCCCTCTTGGATTGTAAACTCACGGGAATAGGACCCTCTTAGATTGTAACCTCATGGGACCCCTTAGATTTTAACCTCATGGGAGCAGGCTCAAGGTGGTGGTACTGGTGGGGTACCCAGTTGCTAGGAGGCCAATACTTACTTTGTTCCAGTGCCATTGTCAGATGTTTTTGGTTGGAGAGACATTCATCTCAGTGAGATGCCTCCAGGTATGAGGTATGGAGTGTCACTGATCTCTAGGCAATTTGATATCGATAGTTAGAAGAAATGAGACACAACCCTTATCAGCAATACATATAATGTAGCAGATATGATAGGAATTAACGGAAGACCACACTAATCTCCCATTCTATTATAACCTCAATCGATTAATCAATAAAGCCACACCTTAACCAATTATTCCAGAAGATCCAGAATAGACATAACTTGCATTCCTTTGTACGTAACCAGATGTGAAAACCACTGGATATTCAGTCAATTGAATTATTTCAAACACAGATCATTTCCAGCCAGTGATGCAACAAAAGTGTTATTATTACAACAACTTGTATATATATATATATATATAGTCATGGCCGAAATTGTTGGCACCCCAGACATTTTTCCAGAAAATCAAGTATTTCTCACAGAAAAGTATTGCAGTAAGACATGTTTTGCTATACACATGTTTATTCCCTTTGTGTGTATTGGAACAAAACAAAAAAAGGGAGGGAAAAAAAGCAAATTGGACATAATGTCACACAAAACTCCAAAAATGGGCTGGACAAAATTATTGGCACCCTTAACTTAATATTTGGTTGCACACCCTTTGGAGAAAATAACTGAAATCAGTTGCTTCCTATTACCATCAATAAGCTTCTTACACCTCTCACCCAGAATTTTGGACCACTCTTTCTTTGCAAACTGCTCCAGGTCTCCCTTATTGGAAGGGCGCCTTTTCCCAACAGCAATTTTAAAATCTCTCCACAGGTGTTCAATGGGATTTAGATCTAGACTCATTGCTGGCCACTTCAGAACTCTACAGCGCTTTGTTGTCATCCATTTCTGGGTGCTTTTTGATGTATGTTTGTGGTCATTGTCCTGCTGGAAGACCCAAGATCTCTGATGCAAACCCAGCTTTCTGACACTGGGCTCTACAGTGCGACCCAAAATCCTTTGGTAATCCTCAGATTTCATGATGCCTTGCACACATTCAAGGCACCCAGTGTCAGAGGCAGCAAAACAACCCCATAACATCATTGAACCTCCACCATATTCCACTGTAGGTACTGTGTTCTTTTCTTTGTAAGCCTCATTCCATTTTCGGTAAACAGTAGAATGATGTGCTTTGCCAAAAAGCTCTATCTCGGTCTCATCTGTCCACAAGACATTTTCCCAGAAGGATTTTGGCTTACTCAAGTACATTTTGGCAAACTGTAGTCTTGCTTTTTTAGGTCTCTGTGTCAGCAGTGGGGTCCTCCTGGGTCTCCTGCCATAGCGTTTCATTTCATTTAAATGTCGACGGATAGTTCGCGCTGACACTGATGCTCCCTGAGCCTGCAGGACAGCTTGAATTTCTTTGGAACTTGTTTGGGGGCGCTTATCCACCATCCGGACTATCCTGCGTTGCAACCTTTCATCAATTTTTCTCTTCCGTCCACCCACAGAGAGATTAGCTACAGTGCCATGGGTTACAAACTTCTTGATAATGTTGCGCACTGTTTGACAAAGGCAAATCTAGATCTCTGGAGATGGACTTGGGATTGTTGATATTTTTCCACAATTTTGGTTCTCAAGTCCTCAGACAGTTCTCTTCTCCTCTTTCTGTTGTCCATGCTTAGTGTGGCACACATAGACACACAATGCAAAGACTAAGTGAACTTCTCTCCTTTTTATCTGCTTTCAGGTGTGATTTTTATATTGCCCACACCTGTTACTTGCCCCAGGTGAGTTTACAGGAGCATCACATGCTTGAAACAATCTTATTTATCCACAATTTTGAAAGGGCGCCAATAATTTTGTCCAGACCATTTTTGGAGTTTTGTGTGACATTAGGTCCAATTTGCTTTTTTTCCTCCCTTTTTTGTTTTGTTCCAATACACACAAAGGGAATAAACATGTGTATAGCAAAACATGTGTTACTGCATTACTTTTCTGTGAGAAATACTTGATTTTCTGGAAAAATGTCTGGGGTGCCAACAATTTCGGCCATGACTGTATATTTATTTATTTATTTAAACAGATAACAAGTGTTTAGGTGTTTGTTACACTAATCATAAATCAGAGATTACACATTTTAAAAATAGCCTATATATCTCATTTGCCTTTCCAGGATATCTATTCCGCTTAGAAAGTTATGCCAAATTATAACGAAGACAGTAGAATTTATTATCCACAGCCACTCGCAATCAAGTTAACTATGATACAGATATTATCTATTATACTGAGATTCTTATCAATAATCTAATAATATAACAGTTATCACGCTGTAGAAAGTGATTTCTGATACCTTATTCTCAATCTATAATAATCATAATTAATGATTTATGGAATACGAGTTTGGCTAAAGACAGAAACTCTTTGTCAACTTTCTCAGCTAAAGTCAATCAATCCTCCTTATACTTACCTCTGATTCCGTAGCGGCCTTGAGCAGCGATCAGCCTGCAATTATAATCCTCTTGGGTGTATAATGCGTTGCTGTTTGGTCTCTATGGAGATCTGTCGCTGTTCAAGTATGGATAGTGGGATATGTAGTGTATCTCTGAATATCTGGGAATACCAGAGTGAATTAGTGATCCAGTGAGAGTATTAGTCAATTAACGCTTGAGAGTGGATGAGAGAGCATGAGGGTCTCCTTTGTTAGAGAGTAGGTGTCATCCCACCGGCGTGACCCCAAGAGTCCACAGAAGTGCTCGTGTGTCTGTCAAGAAGAAATGCCGTGTGTGAATTACCCCGAACTCTTTCGCTTGCGTGGTATATCTTTTCAGGTCACACCTACTTTTTCCATCACTGACCAATCACAAAATTGGTTTCTAAAATTAAAATAAACATTATATTTCAATTTCACAGGTTATTTCTCGTCGCTTGAGGGCAATGTGGTAGAACAATAAATTTTGTATAAACACCTGTCCCCCCCCCCTAAATGGCTCGTGACGTCATGTTATCTAATTTAATCCAAAATAATTCACTTTCTTATCATTTTAATTGGATTCCCGCTTTCAGTGAAAGGTATCGTTACTCCTTAATACTGAACGAGCTTCTAGATAACACTAACAAGCAACCAACCTTGGATTACAGCCTTGAACATATCTCAGAGAAAAGAAAAACAATTTCCTTTAGGTTCACTATCTTTCATTATATTTTCAGTATAAACAGAAAATACAGTGGCAAGAAAAAGTATGTGAACCCTTTAGGATTACGTGGAGTTTTGCATGAATTGGTCATAAAATGTGCTCTGATCTTCATCTAAATCACAACAATTTGAAAAACACAGTCTGCTTAAAATAATACAACACAAACATTATATGTTTTCATGTGTTTATAGAACAGAACATGTAAACATTCACAGTGCAGGGTGGGAAAAGTATGTGAACCCCTAGCGTAATGACTTCTCCAAGAGCTAATTGGAACCAGGAGTGAGCCAACCTTGAGTCCAATCAGTGTGACATTATTGGATGTGTTACTGAAAGCTGTCCTGCCCTTTAAAAACACACACCAGTTTTGGGTTTACTGGTTTCAAGAAGCACTGCCTGATGTGAACCATGCCTCGCAGAAAAGAGCTCTCAGAAGACCTACAATCAAGAATTGTTGACTTGCATGAAGCTGGAAAGGGTTACAAAAGTATCTCCAAAAGCCTTGATGTTCATGTGTCCACGGTAAGACAGACTGTCTACAAATGGAGAAAGTTCAGCACTGTTGCTACTCTCCCTAGGTGTGATTGTCCTGTAAAGATGACTGCAAGAGGACAGCGCAGAATGCTTAATGAAGTAAAGAAGAATCCTAGAGTGTCAGCTAAAGACTTACAGAAATCTCTGGCACATGATAAAATTTTTGTTGACACATCTACAATAAGGAAAACATTAAACAAGAATGGAGTACATGGGAGGACACCACGGAGGAAGCCATTGCTGTCCAAAAAGAACATTGCAGCACGTTTGAAGTTTGCAAAAGAGCACCTGGATGTTCCACAGCACTACTGGCAAAATATTCTGTGGACAGATGAAACCAAAATTGAGTTGTTTGGAAAAAACACACAACACTATGTGTGGAGGAAAAAAGGCACAGCACACCAACATCAAAACCTCATCCCCACTGTAAAACATGGCAGAGGGAGCATCATGGTTTGGGGCTGCTTTGCTGCCTCAGGGCCTGGACAGATTGTTGTCATTGATGGAAAAATGAATTCCAGAGTTTATCAAGACATTTTTCAGGAAAACGTAAGACCATCTGTCCGCCAACTGAAGCTCCGGAGAGGATGGGTGATGCAACAGGACAATGACCCAAAGCATACAAGTAATTGAAAAATGACCTAGAATTTTCAGTTCTCCAGTAATTCTCCTGCTTTTCACCACTATCCGAATAACCCTGACTCTACAGTGGGGACACAGCCTCCTTAACACAACTTCTATACAGCCCTTCTTGGTCCCCAAATCAACCATACCCTCACAGCACCCACAAATTCATACAGCCCCCATATGTAAACACAGTCCCCATATATAAATGCAGCCCTCATGTCACACATTATTACACAGTATTACTGTGAGTTTTATTGGTGTGGAGCTCTGTGATAAGCATGGGTGTGTATTGTGGGAATAGTTTGGGGGGGGCAGCAGCATATCATCTTTGGACCCAGGCAACACAATGTCATGGTCTGACCCTACATTGGCTGCACGCTGCCCTGCACCCTCCATATATTAGTTCTGCCATAGAAAATAATGTATGACACACTGGCATCGCTAGTGTCATGCTCCTCGCCAGCGGCGGTGCCGCAGATGATAAAATACGCTGTTACATTCATCATACTGCAGGGCAGCACCCTTCAGTTGTTGCCACAGAATAAACTGTTGCACCTGATACTCAGTGCAGAGCTGGATAAAGCATCTCATTCAGCCTGCTGCCTCTATAACTGAACCACACCCTTACCTAGATGCTTCAGCATCAAACTTTCACTTCTAAGTGGAACTCGTGCAGCCAGGAGTCTGTTACTCTGACAAACCAGTGTCCAGGACTTACCAGAAGATCTGACGGCTTGCTTGCCTACCGAACAACCGCCTTCCATACCCCTGGACCTGATGGGCTTCATCCAAGTGAACCCTTTTGCTTCATTCAAGTGAACCCCTGCATTGCCTAAAGAACTTACCCGTGTATCACAGACTCCCTGCATACTGGACTCTTCCTTTTACATCAGTTTATCCTGCTCTAAGAACCGTCCCTGTGTTGTCCGTCCCTCTGTCTGTAAATTAATCTCTTCCCTCTCCTGAGTCCTGTGTATATTTTGCCATCCTGCTCTTCTGTTTAGTTCACTCTGCTTTCGAAGTCAGCATCTTCTTTCTGCCAGGACCAGGTAGCGTTTCAACAGTACCCTTTGCCTTGAGTTTGCAAATGATGCTTCCTATGGTCTCTCTTGGTATGTTTAACATCTTTGCAATCTTCTTATAGCCGTTGACCTTCCTGTGAAGAGTAATCACCTCTTCTCTTGTCTTCCTGGACCATTCTCTTGACTTCACCATGTTTGTAACCACACCAGTAAATGTCTAGAAGGAGCTGAGTATCACAGTCATTTTAAAGCTGCCTAATTGGTGCTTATTAGGCTTTATTGCTGCTCCGTGACATCCACAGGTGTTTTCAATGTTTTCAGACGAGTTAGGTTTTGTTTCATTGCTGGAGTGCAGAAATAAAAACTCTGAGCTGTATAAAGAGATGATTTCCGTGCCATAATTGTCCTATGGCAGTGGTTCTCAACCTGTGGACCCTCAGGACCCACAATTGTCCTTGGTCATTAAGTCGCGACCCAAAAATAATTGAATTTCTGAAACATAATTTATTCCAAAAAACAGCGTGTGCAATATTCTACAATGTATGCACTTTTTTAACAATTGTGTAAACAAACAGGGATTCTTTCCAAAAAGGATAGTGCAGTAATCACAGCACTAATGAAAACGAAAGTGTTTGCTGTAAAATAAACTAATTGAAACATATGAAATTAAGTATAACTTATTGGAAAACTGGGGATGCTTCTTGCTCTTAATAAGCCTCAAAGTCTGGGGTGATGGTAGACAAAGCAAATGTCTAAATTAATTTAAATCACTACTGAATGAATAAAATATTATTAAAAAAAACTTAACAACAAACTCACCTGTTCCATGCTCCCCCGCCATCTGTCTCTGCTGCTGCTGCACACATTATTTTTTGCAGCAGTCTGCTCTCCCTGAGCCTACACAATTTGTGTAGCTGAACTCTAATCGCATAAACTCAAGCTGGGCAAGAGATTGAGGTATGCAGCGCGCGGCTGGCGCTGCCTACTTCCTGAATCTACACTCTGCAGTGCCTCAGAGAGGGACTGAAGAACAATGGAATAGCTTGGACCAATGGAAAAAGCACCATTTGTCCAAGCCATTCAAAAAATGCTTCCATGGGAGGCTGGCCTCCCACGCATTGATTGACGCAGGACAGTCATGTGACTGTCCTCGTCTCGCACAGTCAGTGGGTGCGGGGCTGTGCTCGGGGTGTGACTGTTCACAGTGTCGGCGTCTCCTCTTTGCAGGTGGAGGGGGCAGTGCGCGGCTGTCTGGAGTGGATGATGCAGATCCTGGGGAGCACTGTACCTGGGAAGCACTGAGAGCAGCTAGTACCTGGGGAGCACTGAGAGCAGCCAGTTCCTGGGGAGCACTGAGAGTAGCCAGTTCCTGGGGAGCACTGAGAGCAGCCAGTTCCTGGGGAGCACTGAGAGCAGCCAGTTTCTGGGAAGCGCTGAGGGCAGCCGGATCCTGGGGAGCACTGAGAGCAGCCAGATCCTGGGGAGCACTGAGAGCAGCCAGATCCCAGGGTGCACTGAGAGCAGCCAGATCCTGGGAGCACTGAACCAATGTAACATGTGTATATCTGGCTCTGATACTAGCCAGTGCCTCACCAGCCACTGACCTCACCGCATGTCCCTGGTATGCAGGAAGGCTGGGATCAGGAAGCAGTGTGTGATTCTGCTGAGAATTCTCAGTGTACATTCTAGTTTTTTGCAGGGATTATCACATCAGTAGGAAGGCAAGAAAGGAAAAACAGTGAGAGATTTATAGAGTAAAAGGGAGAGTGATAGAGGGAGAATGGAGAGAGATGAGGAGAAATGGAGTAAGACATAGATACAAGGACAGATTGAGAAATACACAGGACACAGATATAGATGGACAGACAGAATACCAGATATTCAGAAAGAAGGCTGCATAAATAGGTAAAAGGCTAGAGAAAAACACAAACAAATATACATAGGGAGCCCTCCCTTACCCAACAGTCTTTTGCTTCACTGAGATGTGCATTGTGCACAGTGGCTCATGGTGTTGGGAGTCCTGCGCTGTATTACCATCCAGATGGGGACGAAAAAAGGGGGGAGGGAGGGGGAAGAGAAAAATTCCTCTGCTTTCACCTTCAAAATATTATCCTCACTCTAAAGGGATAAAATAGTAAGGGGGTATCCCATAACAGAGTAAAACCAGAGATGAGAATCAGGTTAAACTATAAAAGATTTATTCCAAAAAAAGTGTGGGGGGGGGTTACTGGACACGTTTCGGCACTACACCTGTGCCTTCTTCAAGCAGTATAGCATATGGGGTAAGGCTTTTTTCGTCCCCATCTGGATGGTAATACAGAGCTGGAGACAGAAGCTGAAAGGCATTGCAGGAGAGAGGGGTAAGGTACTCACCTAATTAAGAAGTACCATTCACCTTTAAGCTGAGCCTGAGAAAACCGAGGCTCCAACATCGGTGACTGGAACAAAAAATTGCAATTACTCAGAATATATGTACTGTGTCACGCTATGGGAGCGCTGTCTCTCTGTATGTGTTTTATTTGAGGATAACTGGAAGACCCAGGAAAAGGGGGAATGTCACCCTGTATTTGACGTGAGGCATTCCAACCTAGAGCCAGGACTTATTAGGCTCTATAATTTGTGAGTGATTTTCATATATATATATATATATTCACTTCACAAATTACAACAGTCTGCACTATTGTCTCTCTTTTTGTCTTCCTCATATATGCTACGGAATCTTCCAACTGAGGAGAGGAAGCATAACGTTGGAACATTTTGTCTGACCTTGTTCATTTTGTCTGACCTTGTTCATTTTGAGATTTGCACTTTTCACGTGCACTTATACAGTCATAGGCCATCTAGAGACTATCAGATAACCTAATAAAAGGACTGTCTTATGACTTTTTTGATAGCACATCAACACAAATTTTGTGTCTGCACTTTACGAATGGAATAGGATATATGAGCACATGCACTTTATATGTACTTTATATGCATTTTGCACATGTGGATTATACACTTTGTGCTATAGGAGCAGATTTGTATGCATGACTTAAGGATTTATCACCATTGTTGTTGCTTATTTTGCACAAGGTTGTTCATTTGCACAGAATTGCTATTTGCACAATACTAGTGTAACATTGACTCACTGGAGTACTTTTATCTATCATCACCTGATAGAGTTGAGCCATAATATCAGCATTTAGAAATACTCATCTAGATTGCTCCATATTTGGAAGCACCCACTGCGCCACTAGGACCTTTACCCTTTTCCTCACTCTTGTTAGCATCTATGGCCCATAAAGGTGGCCAAAATCCCTTTACTCGCCTCCTCTCTCCTCGTCTGCCGCAGACCTCCTTCTGTTTTGGTGCTGGTCTGCCTGGGTTAGCTGGAGAACAGAGCCTCAGTAGGGAGCCCACTTTGCGCAGAAAGACAGGATACAAGGGTGGTAAAATAAAGGGAATTTATTATTAAAATATAAGTTTAACAATAAAAATAATTGGGGGGGATATCCAGGACGCGTTTCGCCATAAAATGGCCTCTTCAGCTGGATAATTTTGTGTGTAGTGTCTGTTTCTTATATACTATTCGGTATCTTTGTCCGCTGATTGGTTCTTGTTGCTTTCAATTTCGTTTTTGCGCGCGTTTCTTGCGCATGCGTAAGAAATCATCCTCATCCATCATCCTCCGAACCATAATATATATATAACCGTTCGCAAACAATGGAACATAAAGGTAATAGTACCAGAGGATTGGAGAAAAGCTGACGTGGTCCCTATATTTAAGAAAGGTTTAAAATTTGTGCCTGGGAATTATAGACCTGTGAGCTTAACATCTGTGGCTGGGAAAGTATTTGAGGGGTTACTAAGGGATAGTATTCAGGAATTTATTGGGAGGTATGATGTAATTGGCAAAAATCAGCATGGTTTCATGAAACACAGATCATGTCAGACTAACCTAATTACGTTCTATGAGGAAGTAAGTAGAAGTATAGATCAGGGGTCGCAGTGGATGTGATTTACCGTATTTTTCGCTCCATAAGACGCACTTTTTCCCCCCAAAAAGTGGGGAAAAGTGGGTGCGTCTTATGGAGCGAATATGGCCCAGCAGCTCGTGGATGTGCCTCCGCTCACCTGCCGCCGCCGCGTTCGTCTCCCTCTGAGCATGCGTCTGGCGGCAGGAAGCTTGGGCACTCGCCTGGGGGAGCCACGTGACCGCGATCTCCCGAGATCGCGGTCACGTGGCTCCCCCAGGCGAGTGCCCAAGCTTCCTGCCGCCGGACGCATGCTCAGAGGGAGACAAACGCGGCGGCGGCGGCGGCAGGTGAGCGGAGGCACATCCACGAGCTGCTGGGCCATATCCATATGTGAGCTGGGGAATTATCAATGTGTGAGCTGGCTGGGGCAAATCCATGTGAGAGCTGGCTGGGGCAAATCCATGTGAGAGCTGGCTGGGGCAAATCCATGTGAGAGCTGGCTGGGGCAAATCCATGTGTGAGCTGATGGGGCAAATCCATGTGTGAGCTGATGGGGCAAATCCATGTGTGAGCTGATGGGGCAAATCCATGTGTGAGCTGATGGGGCAAATCCATGTGAGCTGGCTGGGGCAAATCCATGTGTGAGCTGATGGGGCAAATCCATGTGTGAGCTGATGGGGCAAATCCATGTGTGAGCTGGCTGGGGCAAATCCATGTGAGAGCTGGCTGGGGCAAATCCATGTGAGAGCTGGCTGGGGCAAATCCATGTGTGAGCTGGCTGGGGCAAATCCATGTGTGAGCTGATGGGGCAAATCCATGTGTGAGCTGATGGGGCAAATCCATGTGAGAGCTGGCTGGGGCAAATCCATGTGAGAGCTGGCTGGGGCAAATCCATGTGAGAGCTGGCTGGGGCAAATCCATGTGTGAGCTGGCTGGGGCAAATCCATGTGTGAGCTGGCTGGGGCAAATCCATGTGTGAGCTGGCTGGGGCAAATCCATGTGTGAGCTGATGGGGCAAATCCATGTGTGAGCTGGGGCAAATCCATGTGTGAGCTGGGGCAAATCCATGTGTGAGCTGGGGCAAATCCATGTGTGAGCTGGGGCAAATCCATGTGTGAGCTGGGGCAAATCCATGAGCTGATGGGGCAGATCCATGTGTGAGCTGGGGCAAATCCATGTGTGAGCTGGGGCAAATCCATGTGTGAGCTAAGGCATATCCACGTGTGAGCTAAGGCATATCCACGTGTGAGCTAAGGCATATCCACGAGCTGGGGCAATATCCATTATTACACTATTTCATTCAGAATATTTATTTTCCGGTTTTCCTCCTCTAAAAACTAGGTGCGTCTTATGGTCAGGTGCGTCTTATGGAGCGAAAAATACGGTACTTAGATTTTGCCAAAGCTTTCGACACAGTTCCACACAAAAGATTACTATTTAAATTAAGAAAAAATGGTCTAGATGAAAATACTTGTTCTTGGATAGAAAACTGGCTAAAAGATAGGGTACAGAGAGTGGTCATAAATGGTACATTTTCAAGATGGACACCAGTGGTAAGTGGTGTCCCTCAGGGGTCTGTTATAGGACCAATACTATTCAATTTATTTATAAATGACCTTGAGATAGGCATTGAAAGTCATGTATCAGTGTTTGCAGATGACACAAAGCTAGGAAAAGTAATACAATGTGAGCAGGATGTTACTTCGCTGCAGAGGGATTTAGATAGATTGGGGGACTGGGCACTTAAATGGCAGATGAAATTGAATCTAGATAAATGCAAAGTTATGCACTTTGGAGTGAAGAACACACAAGCAATTTATACCCTAAATGGTACGGAGTTAGGGAAATCCAAGCAGGAGAAGGATTTAGGAATAATCATAGACTTCAAACTAAGTAACAATGTGCAATGTCAAACAGCAGCCGCCAAGGCCAGCAAAGTACTGGCATGCATTAAAAGGGGAGTTCACTCACGGGATGAAAACATAATTTTGCCTCTGTATAAATCAATGGTCAGGCCGCACCTTGAATATGCCGTGCAATTTTGGGCACCTGTCTTAAAAAAAGATATTATATCGCTAGAAAAAGTGCAGAGACGGGCAACTAAATTAATAAGGGGGATGGAAGGGTTAAGTTATGAGGAAAGACTAACAAGCTTAAACCTGTTTAGTTTAGAGAAAAGCGCCTTAGAGGGGATCTGATAACCTTATATAAATATATACGGGGCCATTATCAACCATTGTCTGATAACCTATTCATTAACAGGACTAACATAGGACAAGGGGTCATCCATTTAGACTGGAAGAAAGAAAATTTAGCTTAAAGCATAGGAAGGGTTATTTTACGGTGAGAACAATAAAGCTGTGGAATTCTCTGCCTGTTGAGGTGGTTGGGTCAGAGTCTGTACAGACTTTTAAAAAACGACTGGATGACTTCCTGCAGACACGGAATATTAAGGGTTATAATATTTAATATGTGGGTAAAAGCTTCTTGATCCAAGGAGAAATCTGACTGCCATTCTGGGGTCAAGAAGGAATTTTTTCCCAGTATGTTGCATATTTCAGACTGGGTTTTTTGCCTTCTTTTGGATCAACAGCAGTAGGTTATGTGGGAGAGGCTGAACCCGATGGACGCATGTCTTTTTTCAGCCTATATAACTATGTAACTATGTAACATGATAGTCTGGAATATTCAGTAATTAGCAGGGACACAATTTCTAACACTATGGCCATATATTATATACATCTGAAAAAAATCAGCAATTATAAAGACTACACAATAAAAACGTGCCCGGAGCACCAAACTCCTATAGAAATTCACAAATACGCCAGCAAGGTCTGAAATTATATGATGGCAAGTGGCAGTTAAACCGACGTGTGGCAGGGGCTACACAATGGCTCAAGCAAAAAGATGCCATACTGTGCTTGAGCTGGTTTGTTTAGGGGACAGGAGCCACACCAGGCCAGAAATTCTGTCAGCTCTGCAGGGGCAGGCGCAGAGATGGTTAACACCACGCCAGCTTCAGCTGGGAATGGTCGTCTGTGATAATGGCAGCAACCTTCTCTCCGCCCTATGCCTGGGTAAGTTGACGCATGTACCATGCCTAGCACACGTCCTAAATCTGGTGGTACAGCATTTCCTAACCAGGTACCCAGGGCTGGCAGAGCTTCTCAGTCTGCAGCCACTTCAGACGGTCATTCCCAGCAAGTGTTCGCCTGGCAGAAATTCAAAGAGAATTCCACCTTCCCACAAACCTTCTGATCTGTGACATGCCCACCAGGTGTGGAACTCGACATTGGCAATGCTGCAGCGTCTGCACAAGCAGCAGAGGGCCATCAATGAGTACCTGTGTGTGTATGGCACAAGGACAGGTTCAGGTCAACTTGTTCCCCCCCCCCGCAGTGGCTGATGATCAAGGATGCATGCACTGTACTGTCACCATTTGAGGAGGCAACGAGGATGGTGAGCAGGGACAGTGCATGCATCAGTGACACAATTCCTTTTTTTTTTTTTATAACACAATTTTATAGATTTTAAAAATAATACAAGAAACTGCTACAAGGCACCAAGTGAAGCACAGAAAACAAGCCAGTACTTCGGGAAGTAATACAAAATATCAATAAACAAACTAAGCTAAATCAGGATTCTAACCATGAAGCAAAGCAGTGCCTTAAAAAGAAATAAGTAACAATTGCAAAAGTCAAAAAAGAAAAAAAACAAAACACAAGGGAAGGGGGAAAAAAAAAAATCAAGGTCTCCTGGTCAAATAAATAATGCATAAATCATGGAACTGGTTGTGTCGCAAGCCATGGTTCCCATATCTTCGTACACTGCGGAACGGTATCGTGTATTTGCGCTGTCAAGAGTTCCATATTATAGATATACCACACTTTCGACACCACCTCCGCTACGGAGGGAAGGGTCACTTTCCATGAACGCGCTATGCAGATGCGTGAAGCCGTGCAAACTCGATGGACCAATTTAAGGGAGTAACGAGACAGCCCGTAGCGATGGGACGGACTATTATCTGTAGACCAATAGCGCGCAAAAGTATCATAAAAGCTGAGGACCACAAAACGGTAACATGCCCACATTCCCACCACATATGGTAAAACGTTCCGCGATGGCCACAACCTCTAGTACAGAGGCCAGACAAACCCGGGTAGATTCTTTGTAGTCTAGAAGGGTCCAGGTACCATCTGGAAAGAAGTTTGTAGCAGTTCTCTTTCACCAAGGTACAGGTGGTTATCCCCATGGAGGACTCCATCAATGCCTCCCACTCCTCCCGAGGAATAGGGCGACCAACATCCCTCTCCCACAGCTGTTGATATGAGCATGGTTTAGCAAGTGATGGGGAAAGGAGCAGTGCATAAAGTAGAGAGATCGCCCCAGCCGTACTCAAACTCCTCATTGCCAGGCTTTCAAACGGTGTGGTGGTAGGGATACCTGAAGTAAAATGATTGTGGATAAAGTGCCGTAATTGAATGTAACAGTGAAATTCCCTCAACGGAATATCATGAGATTCTCTATAATACTCCCAAGAAGGGAATTTCCCTTGAAAGAGCACTGAGCCCAGGGTCGTGAATCCCTTATTCTGCCACCACTGAAACGCTCGTCCCTCTCTCCCAGACCATGGCGGAAAAAGGGGGTTATCCCTCAAAGGGATCATCCCAGAGCCCAGTGTAGTAAGAGATGCCCTAAATTTAACCTTGGACCACAAATTAAGTGAGTGAATGGAAGTAGGCAATAATCGCTTCCGTTCGGTGAAGGAGATCGGTCTCCAGGGCAGCTGTGATAAGCAAGCCGGAAAGACAGACCTGGTCTCAAAATCTACCCAACAAACACTGCCTAGTCTCGAGGACCATTGAAGGAGCTGAGTTAGTTGCGTCACCTCATAGTATAGTGTAAGATCTGGGACTGCCAGGCCCCCACTCTGTTTTGTTCGGCGCAAAACGGTCCTGGAGACTCTTGGTTTTTTCCCCTGCCAAACATAGCGATAGAAAGCCGATTGGAGGTCAGGTAACATGGTCGGTAGAAGGGGCACGGGTAGTGTGCGAAAGAGGTATAGAAGCTTTGGGAGAGCTGTCATCTTAAGAGCATATATGTGTCCCATCCAAGAGATAGAATAGAAGGACCACTGACGGAGTAAAGATTTGATAGGTTTAATCATGTCGGGATAATTGGCTGCATACAATTGGTTAAGGTGGGAAGTAAGATAGACGCCCAAATACTGAATGCGGTGGGAACACCACCTAAAGGCAAATGTGTTTTTAAGAAGTTGTGTCATATCTTGAGATAGCGAAACGTTAAGTGCTTCCGATTTAGAAATATTTATTTTATAGCCAGAGAGCGCACCAAAAGAAGAAAGACAACTATATAAATTTGGTAGCGAAATTTGAGCTTGGGTTATTGTGAGAAGAATGTCATCTGCAAAGAGGCCCAATTTATATGATGCGTTGCCCACCATGATCCCTGTAATATCCGGGTGCTGACGTATTTGCTCGGCCAGGGGTTCCAGGCAGAGGACAAACAAAAGTGGGGACAGAGGACAGCCTTGCCGCGTACCATTAAGAATAGGAAATGGTTTTGACTTCCCTCCCATGGTTGTAACTGAAGCCATAGGAGACGCGTATAGTGCCTGAATACTTCAGATCATAGTAGCTCCGAAGCCGAACTGATGTAAAACTTCCCATAGATAGGTCCAGTCTACGTGATCAAAAGCCTTCTCGGCGTCGAGAGAAAGCAAAAGGGCAGATTCTTGAGTAGTATGTGCTACTGAGATTAAGTCAACCGTACGGCGAATGTTATCTGGAGCACCTCGGGAAGAGATGAAACCTACTTGATCCGGGTGCACTAAAAATGGTAGGTGGCGACTCAAGCGGAGAGCAAGTAGCTTTGCATAAATTTTTATGTCTACATTAAGTAGGGATATTGGACGGTAACTAGCGCATGCAGAAGGGTCCTTCCCCTCCTTCGGGATTACAACAATGGAGGCCGCTAACAGTTCTTGAGGTGGAGCTTTACCATTCAGAAATCCATTATACATGTTAACTAATAAAGGGGCCAACTGAACTCTAAATTTTTTATAATAAAGGGGGCTAAACCCATCAGGGCCCGGGGCCTTAGATGGTTTGAGATCCTTTAAGAGCGGGAGAACTTCCTCTGTAGTAACCGGGGAGGCTAATTCGCTGGCCTGTTGTGGAGTTAAAGAACGGAGGGGGAGTTGATGTAGGTAAAATCTAATCTTATCTAGGCGCTGCGCGTCTGAAGCCGCTGTGGTCCCATCATAAAGAGTGGCATAATATTGCGCAAAAGCATCTGCAATAGAAACCGGATCCACCGCGGGAGTATTCCCAGGGCGGATAATTTTTGCAATGGAATTTCGCTTGCGTACAGCACGCAGTTTACGAGCTAACATGGCATCCGGTTTATTCCCACATTCAAAAAACAACTGACCAACCCGCCGAAGATCCCCTAGTGCCCTCTCTGTCTGTAAAGAGTTTAATTCGCCTCTGACAGCTACCAATTTATTCCAGATTGAGAGGTCTGGACACGCTTTATGTGAATGTTCAAGGTCAGAAAGAGCTGTGGTTAAATCCGCCATTTGGTTACGTAAACGTTTATAATGAGCTGCTTGGAGACCTATCAAACGGCCTCTGAGGACAGCTTTATGGGTAACATAACGTAATTCTTGTAATTCTTGATTCTTGTTTAATATTATTATTTTTTATTTCTTCATTTATTTTCATGGGTTGTTGCTGTTCTGTCATTTTTCGCCAGTAGTGCATATGGTAACTGCTTTGCTGGGAAGCCCGTTGCCCTGCTTCCGGTCTTCGGGTCTGACTGGAAGCAGTTCTGTGTGCCACGTCATTTCCGGTTGTGGGATATACGGGACCTGTATACCGGTTTTATGCCGATTATTTCCGGGATTCCTAATTGCCTACACCTGAGGTCTATGTCTTTCCCATTTAGGGGACTATTTAGGAGAGGTAAGCTTCTATTCTCGATACAGCTTTTGAAAAAGTCGCTTGATTTTAAAGGACAAAACGTGTCAAGCGTATCTTCCTCTCCGAGGGGTTTATATATATCGCTGGGACTTTACTGTATTTTCGGACTTTTCCACGGACTGTGCTTCGGAGACCTGGATTTTCCACCCGACAGGATTGGACCTTGAACTCCGCAACAGAGACGGTATCTGTGGATTGTCTGTAATTTATGCGTTTTTGCACACAAGTTTGTCCTAGTGTGCCACTTATTTTGTGAGTGGTTTTTAATCCTACCTACGTTTATGTTCATAAAATTTTCGCAGTTTTACGCTATGTCCAGTTTTTCTTCTGCATTTTTCAGCTCAAAAAAACCACTGTGATGATTACTACACCTTGAATATGCATCTTTGAATCCACATGAGGACTCCTTTTTTTATGCTTTTTATGAGGACATCACACATGATTATTTACTGCTCTGTTATTATTTCATTAAGGAGAGCTTTTTCCTCTGCTGTTTGTGTTACCTTGTCCAAATCTATGTTTGTCTGTCTTTTATTGTTATTCTTCTTGGCACCACTTTAGGGGGTCACTGGTAACAGCCAATTTTGGTGAATTAACACATCTTTGCATATAAAAATTTATAAAAATGAATCAGTCCTGGATCAGCAGCTATCACTCCCCTGATGCGGATGTAACTGAATAGATCGGGGATCTCTTCTGCATTCCCAAAACCTCCACCACTGCACTCTTCCACAATACCTCAGAGGGGTTACGTTGTGAAGGCACTAGCTGGCACCAAAGGCACAATATTTGGGTGCACTGACACGTGTACCAGATTCCAATCATTTTAATATTTGAATGCAGAGTCCACCCCTGCACTCTTCCACAATACCTCAGAGGGATTACGGTGTGATGGCACTAGCTGGCACCAAAGGTCCAATTTTAATGCACCTGTTCTTACTTTCATCCAAAGCCTGCATACGTTTCACCATAATTTAGCCAAAAAATCACTAAACTTGTTCTGCGTCTCCTAAAACGTCTCCTCTTTTCATACAGGCTGCCGCCCCAAGCAGTTGTTTATTAATAGATTAAAAGAAAAACATTTATCGTCATTTGAAATGTCATTTGTTTTCTTTTTAAATGTTTCTATACATCCTACAAATCGCCACTTCACGGGCAGGTTATGGGGACCTCCTAGGCACGATATTTGAATGAATTTTTCGTTTTTATTCTTTTTTTGAAATATAAAGTTTATTGAATTTTCAAGAAAAGAGAAAAGGGGGTACAAAAATCAAAAAAAGGGGAAAACAGGGAAATAAAGATATGCACCACAATATAAAACATATTATAACAAGACATTACAGCTTCACCGAGCTATATGACGTCAACATATATAAGTCACTGAAATAGCCCTAACAAGACCCTAGAGTGTGACGGTATAAGTATCCCAAATAGTCCAGTGATCTTTGCCCACCCCTTTCAATCCCCTCAATGACCTGGTCATGGCATCAAGGGACCTTAATTCCCCCATCCTAGTTTTAACCATACCCACTGTGGGCACCTTATCTGTTTTTTCAGTTGAAAGCTATGAAATTAGTGGTGACAGATAAAATATGGGCTAGGAGTTGTTTCTGGAAATGGGTAAGGGATGAGGGGAACATTTGAAGGAGAAAAATATCAGGAGACGGGATAATATCCACTCCTAGGACCTCTGAATTCAGTGAGGCTATCTGATCCCAAAAAATTGTAAGACGGGAGCATGACCACCATACATGGAAAAACGACCCATCCTCCTCCTCACACCTCCAACAGGTCTTAGAAACGTTAGGTTTAAAATGGTGTTCCCTGTCGGGGGTAATATACCAGCGGTACAGAACCTTCTTCCTAGCTTCCGTCAGCGAGATGCATCTAAACTTTTTACAGTACAATAAAAAACTGTCTCTCCATTGGTCTGAGGTAAAAGATTGATTTAGGTCTCGTTCCCATGTCTCTTGGAATCACCATCGTTTAATCTGAGGTCTAGTCAATAACTGTTGATATAACAGAGACAAGAGACGCGTTTCGGGAGTGGGGTGCAAACAATAGTTTTCAAACAGAGTAAGGAGGTCCGAGTTGGGGGGGAGATGTATCAGACCGTACTGCGAGAGACAAGAGCGTAACCTCAAAAAATGAAAGCCGAGTTTAGCATGTAGGGAGTGTGTCTCCTGGAGCTGCAGGAAGGGAAGAAGGTCATGCGAGGCATAGAAATAAAATAATTTGCCTAGCAAAGCATGACTCCACGGGCGGGGATCAAAATCAGGGATCAGGTGAGTAAACATCGATATGGGGGAGGCCAAAGATAGAGGGTGTATTGCCATCAGGGCAGAGCGCGTCACATCCCAGACACGTATGAGAAGTGTCGCCAAGTCAGGTAGCACGTTTAGGAGCAGTCTGGAGGCTTTTGGCGTCCATAAAAATCCCAAAAAATCATGTGGGAGCGTGCAGGGTAAGAGCAGGGCAGTCCACTGGGGGAGATTAATCCCCGTAAAGAGGCGGCCAAGGTTCGTCATCACAGCTGCCCTAAAGTACAAGAGTGAATTGGGTAAACCCAATCCCCCTCTGGCCACAGGTTGGTGTAAAAGAGCAATTTTAATGCGAGGTCTCCTGCCTCGCCATATAAAGTTAGAGAGGGTTGAGAGAATAGTCGCAAAAAAGGACAGCGGGACTGTTAGCGGCAATGCCCTAAAAACATACAAAAATTTAGGCAGTAACATCATTTTTATCGCATTAATCCTTCCTGCCCATGATATCTCTACATTAGACCATTGTTGACACAGGTTAGAGGTTAGAGCAAGAAGAGGTGTATAGTTAAGCGCAAAAAGTTGGGATTTGGTAAATGTCAGCTTGATTCCCAAATATGTCAGGGAGCTATTACGCCAGTCATATGGGTAGGTTCATTTGAGGGAGGCTAGATCAGAGACCGGGATACTATATGGTAGGGCTTGGGTTTTATGAATATTAATTTTATGGTAAGACAATTTCCCATATGTCTCTAAAATGGAGTGAAGGGCAGGCAAGGAGGTAAGGGGATTGGTCAACGTAAGTAGGATGTCATCCGCAAAAAGACTTAATTTATAAGCTGAAGGGCCTACCATAAGACCCTCCACCTCATCAGCTTGTCTTATAGCTTGTGCAAGCGGTTCCAGTGCTAGTGCGTATAGAATGGGGGAGAGAGGGCAGCCCTGCCTGGTGCCATTCGTTATGAAAATCACGGAGGACTGAAAACCTGCTGTTAAGACACGGGCATTTGGAAAGGAATATAGCGGCAATAAACTCTCGAGGAAAATTAAATTTCAGTAGAGTGTGTTCCAAGAACACCCAATGGAGTCGGTCAAACGCCTTTTCGGCATCTAGCGAAAGCATCAGAGTCGGTGTGTTGGATCGCATAGCATGGTCCATCAAAGCCATAGCCTTGATAGTGTTATCAGGGCCCTGTCTGGATGTGATAAACCCAACCTGGTCATCAGCTATTAGAAGGGGCATGATGTCACCAGTCTGGTAGCTAGTATCTTAGCATAAAGTTTAGCATCTACATTAATAAGAGATATAGGTCTATATTTGGAACAATGATCTGCAGGTGGAGACGTTTTGGGGATAGTTACTATAGTAGCGGACAACCAATCAGTACTTGCGGTCCCCGATTTAAATACGTGAGTTAGTGCAGAGAGGAGAGGGGCATTAAGGCGAGCTGAAAAGGATTTATAGTAGGCTGCCGTGAAACCGTCCGGGCCCGGCGCTTTATTCGATTTGAGGGAGGATAGGGCCAAGGTGAGTTCTGTCAGAGAGGGAGAGGAGATTAGATTGGGAAGATATGTGTCCGGCAATGAAGGTAGGTGCAGGCGCTGGAGGAAAGGAAAAATCTCCGATACATTGGGTTGAGGCAGCGTGGTCTCGTGGTTTAGATTATACAAAGTGGAGTAATACTCGGCAAAAGAATCTGCAATCTGCTGAGGGTGGTAGCGCGCTGATCCGTCTGCAGCTGTCAGATGTTCAATTTTAGACTTCACCACCTTTTTTCTTAATCTATTGGCCATTATCCTACTCGTCTTATTATTGTACAGATACATCTTAGTTCGCAACCTGCGCGCCGCCCATACGTAATCTCGTTTATCCATTTCCGTCAACTGCAGTTGGAGTCCAACCAAGGTGGATCGTGTAGTCGGGTCTGTTTGTTTCTTATGTAGGGTCGTGGCTTGGTGTATTTGGTGCAGTAAGGTCAGTCTATGGGAAGAGTTCTGCTTTTTAAAATATGAGCCCCATTTAATTAGTACGCCTCTCACTACCGTTTTATGTGCTTGCCATATAGTAAGGGGGTTCACGTCTGGGGTGGTGTTCTCTTTAAAGTAATTCTCTAAGGTGCGCTGAACATCCTCTACAACCTCCGGACGGGACATAAGGGACTCGTTTAAACGCCAGGGTGATCGTCCCGTAGGGGGACGGGAGTCAGGGAGTTGTAGAGTGATAGGTGCGTGGTCTGACCAAGACATAGAGCCCAGTTTGCAATCAGATACCAAATTCAGTAGGTCCGCCGTCACATAGAAGTAGTCTATTCTGGAGTAGGTTTTATGCGCTCCTGAGTAAAAAGAATAGTCACAGTCATCAGGGTGTAAAATGAGCCAAATGTCAAATAGTTGGAACTCCGCCAAAAGAGCAGCAAAGTTGCGCGCTGCGGACCGCTGCACTCTGGTAGATCGGGGTGGCAAGTCAAGGGATTGATTAAAGTCTCCACAGATCACGAGTCGTCCCGAGGAGACTTCAAGCAACCTAACCATTGCTGCACGGAGGAAGGTGAGTTGACCAGTATTAGGACAGTAGAAATTAGTGATGGTATACGGGGCACGATTTATATCACATATTAGAAAGAGGTATCGCCCATTAGGGTCGGTGATCACCCTGTGCAGGTTAAAAACCACATTCTGATGAATTAGGATGGAGACTCCTCTCGCTTTCACAGGAGCCGTGGCGTGGAAGTGATGGGAGTAATGTGGGAGGTACAATTTAGGGTGGGCAGACGTTTTAAAGTGGGTTTCCTGAAGACACACCACGTCAGGGGGTTGGTGTCTCAGATCAGCATACAGAGAGTGTCGTTTATATGGGACATTCAGACCCTTCACATTTAACGAAACAATTTTAAATACCATTATACATTTTGAAATAGGTCAAGAAGAGCAGACAAAATACACATCTCTGGGTCTCGCTTCCCCGTCGGTGAAACATCCTGCAAGGAACATTTAACGTTAGCCATTTACGCACATAATACCAGAAAAATCGGGCCTGTCCAGAACAGCTTCTGAGTTGCAAGTGAAGCTTAGAAAAAGAGTAATGTGGTGCAAAGAAAACAAAAAAAGAAAAGGGAAAAAACAAATAAAGGATAAAAACTGAAAAAAAAACGTTCAGTGCAAACGGCACTGGAAAAATATATACAGTACCTCTCCTAGGCCACAGAAGACTCGGGCCAACCCTGGTCATACCAGGGGGAGTAGAGGGGTGTGCTCGGACAGACACCCTCCAGAGGTGGAGAAGGAGAGCAGGAAACGCGCGGTCACCCAGCGATGCTCCCGCTTTATCCAAGTCGAAGCGCGTTCGGTCAGGTCAATATAAACCTCAGGAATCTCACGGATGCCACAAACCCAGAGGTCTGCAAATGTAGGACCTCTAAGTAGCATTTATTTCGTCGTGTTCACTCGGTGCCACTCCGGTGAGACCTTTTGCGGTGACGGGGGAGCTTGTTGAGGTGGCGTGAATTCACCCAATAGATTCCACGTCTGAAGAGCAGCTAGGCCTTCGCCAACGTCCCGCAAGACTGTCAGCGCTCCGTTGCGGGTCACCAGAAGCTTCAGTGGAAATCCCCAGCGATACTGAATCTGATGATTTCGCAGGATCTTGGTCACAGGTAGGAATTCTTTGCGTTTTGACATAGTAGCAGCGGATAAATCAGGGAAAAACAGAAGATCGGCGTATGGTGGAGGCAGGGCCGTTGCGATTCTCATAGCGGAGAGAAGGGATTCTTTGATCCGGAAGAAGTGCACCCTCATCAAAACGTCTCTAGGAACCGTTTGGTCCAGGTGACGCGGCTTCGGGAGATGGTGTACTCTGTCGAGCTGTGGGTCCGCGTCCAGCTTTTCCGGTAGCAAAGTTCGAAATAGGGTCAACAAATATGTGGCCAAGTCCCCAGGTTTAACCATTTCAGGGATTCCTCGGACTCGTATATTGTTTCTGCGGGAACGGTCTTCTAAGTCGGTCACCTTAAGTAATAACGATTCATGGGTGGTTTTTAACTCCTTATAAGCATCTACAAGATCGTTATGGGCTAAGCACAGTTCGTCAGTTTTTGTTTCTAATGCATCCGTACGCTCACCCAGATCACGAATTTCCTGATGAAGATTAGCTGTGATAGACCGGAAATCCTCCTGAATAGTAGTTCTGAGGTCCTGGAGCAGAGATTGGAGCTGAAGCCCAGAAGCAGGGGCAGATGCTGACAGAAGCAGGGGAGGAAAATCCCCCTCCTCCAGAGGGATCGATCTCGGCGATCCGGAATCGCGGGAGGTCCGGGCGCCATCTTGCGGCCTTTCCCGGGCCTTCCCGAATCACGATACCTCGGTCGTTTTTGGGGTTTTGCTTGGTGCCATCGGGTGCCAGGGTGAGTCCTGAGGCTAATGAGGCCGTTTGTGGCGCAAACCGCCGCCGTTTTGAGCCGCTATAGCGGGAGAATCCGTCGGTGGAGAGAGAGCTCACCTCACATGCGGCTGCTCAGTATGGCTGCCGGCCACGCCCCCCCTTCGTTTTTATTCTTAACCTTTATTTCATGGAAAAATCACTGTTCCTTTAAAAAGTTTTTTTTTTTACTTTTTGATATTGCTTCCTGTCCCCCAGGGCACTACCCGGATCCCCATACACCTTTTATGGCAAATATCTTGCATATATGCCCTCTTGGAGGGCACGCTAAAAAAAAAATCGAACATTCGAGTCCCATTGACTTGCATTGAGTTCGATTCGTGTTCGAATCCGAACTTTTTCAAATGTTCGTGTTCGAATGCGAACCGAACACGGGGGTGTTCAGCCCATCACTACTGCCCATTAGTGTCAATATTTTGGGACTCCATATGGAGATTTGGCGTTAGGATTTTAAAACTAGCGGTACCTTTCACCCCAGACTGGGCTTTGTTCAACCTCTTCTCAGAAAGCGAAAGCCGCGGGTTGGGCAGGAATCAGAGGGCCCTATTAGGAGTACTGTCCGCGGTAGCTAAAAAGGTCATTTTGGGGAACTGGATTGCCACACCTCCCCCCACATTCTCTATGTTCTATTCCCACTTTTATGCTCTTTTTCAATATGACTGGGTGGAGACTGCTCTGCACAAAGAAGATAAAGTACAACAATTTTTTGATAAATGGGTACATTTTATGTCTTGTCTACCGGACGATGTCATTTCTAAACTAAAAAGGGATTTTGAATTTACAGATTGGTACCTGTCTAGGTCCCTGACGTCCCGTCCCTTAAGACCTCGTCACTCTTACAGAGTTATTCAGAGAGTGTGAATAGCAGGAGAATGACTGGAGAATGGCTGGAGAATGAAAAATTCTAGGTCAAAATAGCCAAACCAGAAAAATTCTCCCTTTCATCTCACTTTCCAAATCGGCTATTTTGACCTAGAATTTTTCATTCTCCAGTCATTCTCCAGTCATTCTCCTGCTTTTCACGCTCTCTGAATAACCCTGTTAGAGTTTTCTGATGTGATATTGGCAGTTTAATGTGTTTGTGTTTTGCAACTCCTCTTGTTTGGTACTAGATGGGAGGGTAGGCTTTCTTTCTAAGTGGGAATGTGAATGTTTATATTATACTGTGATCTGAGTTTGTCAATACAAAATATATATATTTTTTTTTAAATAATCAGGGATGCTCGCGGCAGTGAAAGCGGACATACACTCGATGGAGTCCATAGGACTCCATTGAGTTCCCACCTGCCGGTCACATGACCAGCCGGATCTCTCCTCGCGAGATCCGGCCAGTCGGCGTAGTGATACGCAGGGAGAGACTGGGGGAAAAAGTCCCCCCAGTCTTTCCCTGCTCCCGCTGGCCGGAGGAGGCGGTTGGAGCCGCGGTCCTCGCCGCGGGACAGAAGGTGAGTATGTGATTTGTTTTTTTATTTTTAAGGCTGGTATTAACGGATTCTGCAGAAGCGGAATCCGTTAACAGCAAGTCCTGGCTCTGGTTAACTTTTCGCTAAACAGAGCCAGGCGTTAATCAGTGTTGGGACTTTGTAATCCAGCGCTGATTAACACTTTGCGCTTCCCATGTTAAGCATAGGGAGCAGAAAGTACAGTAACCTCGCACTGAAAAGCGCAAGGTACCAAACGCAATTTTTTTTTTAACCCGTTTGCGTTTGTATTGTAATATGCGGTAAACACTGCAGCAAACGTTAATGCTCACGCAAGTGAGCATTAACGTTTGCGTGAAGAGTGTAATAGGGCCCGTGTTGTTTTTATTTTTCAAGAAGATAGTAAGTGCCAAATTTCACACATGTAACATCCTTGGTTTTTGAAATATAGGTATACTGATAAAAGTATTCAACCCCACCCCCTTTTTGCCCCCTCCCACTGGATTTTTTTCGAAAATGGTAAAATATATGTTTTTTTATTTTTCAAGATGAATCTAAATACCAATTTTCACCTCTGTAACATCTTCTGTTTTTGAGATATAGGTATATTGCTTAAAATATTCAACCCCTTTTTTTACCCCACTTGGATTTATGAAAAACGGTAAAACACATGTTTTTTATTTTTCATGATGAATCTAAATACCGATTTCCAATTCTGTAACATCTTGGGCCCTATTACATTCTTCACGCAAAAATGCACGATTACAATCCTCGCGCATTTTTTCATCCATCAAAAAATAACACGTGGAAAACGGACGTGCAAAAACGCGCGCGCAGTAATGTTGCGCGCAGAAATCAGTGTGCAATCAGAATTAAGAACCTTAATTGTCTCACGTTCAATTTTTGCGCCTGTCAAAGTCAATCTGCGCGCATATGCTGTATCAAAGAAAAAAGACACGCACAACTTCTCAATTTTATTGTTTGGATATGCGTAGAATACTTTGCTGTATTTTTTTTTTTGGGCTGGTGTATTTGGGTTCAGCCAGGACGTTCAGATTTACCATTACCACCAGGTTTTAGGCTGGTGTCAGACAAGCACATTCTGTACGGACGGTGCGTCCGTGCAGTACGGACGCACGTTCTGACGGAAGACTCAGTAGTGGCCACATAATCCGTTATTTTTGACTGATGTAGAGAAAAAGAGGGACCTATGGGAAATAATATTAATATGAAAAATTATACAAATTGATACATGATATCAAAAACCATTTTGTCCGTCAAGGTGCTGGACGTCAAAAATACGGACCATCTGACTTCCTCCCATCACTCACACACAAAGCTATGCGGACGTGGCGCACTCTGTGCCTCAGTCCTAGCGGATTGACGTTCTTGCCTAACGTGCGTCTGTTTGCTGCGTCCGATGTGCGTCCGCAGTTCGGTGCTAGTCATTCTCCAGTCATTCTCCTGCTTTTCACGCTCTCTGAATAACCCTGATAGTGTTTTTTGTTTTTTTTTAATTATAAAGTATTGTAAGAAGGTGAAACTCTACTTATTCCTGTATTAATTATTATAGATACGTAGGTAAAGTGCTCAGAAAAAAAGTGCTTAAGATTAAAAAATGCTTTTTAAGTGTTCAAATTAGCAAAATTCATTTGATTATTCTATAAAAGTGCATCTGTGCTAGTAAAGTGCTAATCTATTGTAGCGCTCACTCCCGGGGGAGCCGCTGAATTTAACCTCGGGTTAGTCTCTCCGCACTAGGGAATAAATATACACCAGCACTGTTGTGGATTTTATAGATTATATACTTTACTGGTCCCAATAAAGTGGCATATATAATGTAAGCACGGTATATAGAAAACAGGATTTCGTAATGCGAGAAATGACCAGCGGTAAAAGAAAAGTTTAACCCCTTCGTTTCTGGAGTGTACGTCCCGTGAGGTTAATGTCCCAAAAAGGTGTGTGTGTGTGCGAACTCAGGTACCCGTGTACTATAATCGACTGGCCAGTGAATGGATTTAGCAAATCTTCGACTAGTCACGTTGGGGCCCTGTAGATTTAAACAATACTGCAGTGTGCTTCGTTAAACTTTGACGGTGGCCTGGAAGGCCTTTCACCCATCCGCCAGACAATCTGTTCCGCTGCCCGATCAAGGATATCTCTCTGCTGGATTACACTGGAACTCTGTGCCACTGGATCCACTTCTCCTGCTTGTCCGATTTCTGCAACAAGATCTACTGCCTACCGCCTGCACTCCCAGTGGATCATCGCGGTCTCCTTACTCGGGGTCCAAACCGGTACTCTGTGTCTGTGCAAAACCTCTCAGCGGTGGATTACTAGGTCTCTGGCAAGTCACTTTATCGATCCCCAGTGCCTGCAAGGCAGCGCCTGCTCTCTGGCCTGGTCAAAATCACTTACAGTCTCACGTGCGTCTTACTCTGTTCACCGCCCGTCTCACACTGGCTCTACTTTGAACGAGGCTGCGGATGTCCTTCTCTTTCTCCCCACCCAATTCCTGTATCCGCTGCAAAGCATGATGGAAAACGTAGTCCCATTGTGTCCAGTATACTTTATATTGCGCTTGTCTCCCTCTGGTGGCCAAACTCGAGCAATACAGCAACAGGGTTTTTAAACAGCGCTACACTATTATTTAGCATTCGGGTGAATTATTTCAGTATAACATATGCATACATATAGCATAAAATTCTTATATGGGGTAATAGTACCCTCTAGTGGTGAAAACAGTGTATTAAAATCACGTATTAACCACTTCGCTGCGGAGGACGCGCTCAGCGTGTCCTCCCGCAGGAAGCGTTGGCTGCGGAAGACGCGCTGAGCGCATCCTCCCTTCGCAGCCAGCGATCAGCCGGATTCCGGCCGATCACTGTGCCCCCCGGTGCATGCTGACCTCTTGGATGTCAGCCCAGCACTCCGGGACCGCCGCGGGTACAATAGATGTCATTGTGGTGGAGCGATGACATCTATTTCAGGCGCCCCCCCCCGCATGTGCGGAGGAGGCGCCTGAAAGGGAGGGGGGGGAGATCCTTCGGACCTCTCTCCCTCCCGATCGCCGGGGGCCTGAGATTAATGTCTGCCCTTCCAAACGATACGTGGCATTAACCCCATGGGGGCCGGATCACGATTCGGTGCCGAAAAGCGCCGGTTCGTGATCCTTTCCTGGAGCTGACCGACATTGTGGATGTTGGCCAAGCCTCCAGGAAATCCCCCTGAGGACTGGCGTCATCGTGCTATGCTATGCACGATGACGCCAGTCCTGGAGTTAACCCCTAACTGCCACCAATGGTAGAGATAGGGGGTTCCAAAGAAGCTAGGGGTTAATGTTTGGTACTGTTGGATCGGCCAGAGCATGGCCTTTCCAATGATACCAAACATGAGCATGAAAAAAGTTTTTTAACCATTTCGCTGCTGAGGCTTTTCACACCTCTGTGCTGAGGTCATTTTTACTGCTTTCGCTCATCATGTTTAACCGCGTTTTGAAGCCATATTTTGATATATGACCCAGACATATTATATATCGTTCTTTCCAGCAGACTTGGCAGATTCATAATATGTCATTATTATATGTATACATCATGTCCTGTCTGTATATTATAACAAAAAATGCAACAAAATTTGAATTTTCAATAATTTATTATGTGTAAAGTGTTTTTTTTCACATTTTAACATGCGATCGTTTGCGGTTATATTTTCTATGGAGTGCGCTTGTTAAAAAAAATTTGACATGGGGACTCATTACATTTTTTTTTTGTGGAAAATGTCGCTATTTTTAACAAACGCACCGCATACAAAAATCGTTAGTGCAGCATCATTGTTCACATTATAATTGAAATGGGAACAATATTGCTGCATTAACAAACCATTTTTTAAAAATATTTCTTTATTTTTTTTTAAAAACCTTATGGCAATTATTCATATTATTTCACATCATGCATTCAAAACAAGCGGTTTCTTATCTAAAAACATTTTTTAACCCCTTAGTGACCGGGCGGTTTTACACAAATCCGTCTTTTAGTGACCGCTGCTGTTTTTACGTTTCTGCGCTGTTAGTGTTTAGGACAATTTTTCCTCTAACTCGTTTATTCGACCCACACATATTATACACCCTTTTTCCCGCCATTAAATGGACTTTCTAGAAATACCATTATTTCCATCATATCGAATAATTTACTATAAAAAAAAATATGAAATATGAGGAAAAAAATGGTAAAAACACACTTTTTCGTAATTTAATCCCCAAAATCTACAACCACCCAAAAAGACCCCGGCTAAATAGGTTCAAAATTTTGTCCCGAGACTAGAAATACCCAATTTTAACATGCGTTTGCTTTTTAACGCCTTCACTGCTGAGACAGTTCACCTATGTGCGCTGCGCTCATTCTGACCATTTTGTGCTAATTATTTTTAGATGACAGCCTAGGATTAAACTCCCCCCAGACAAAAAAAACTTTTTAAAAAAAAACTTTTTTTTATTTTATTTAATTTTTTTTTTTTTTTTTATTTAATTTTTTTTTAAAATTTTTTTTTTAAAACCAAACCTGGTCATGTTTGGTATCATTTGAAAGGCCATAATCAGGCCTTTTAAATTATGGCAAATATGACCATCTAGCTGCCATGGATCAGGAGATAAAGGGATCCTTAGGATCCCCTTATCTCTACATGGCAGCTAGAGGGTTAACTGGCTCACTGACATCCTCACACATATGGTGAGGTTGTCAGTGGGTGGGGGGGGACCTGGAGGCTTGGCTGACATCCAAGATGTCAGCCCCCCTCCAGGTTTGAATCACGTTTTGGCGCCAATTGGCGCCGAAAAGCGATCCGGCGGCGAAACTGTTAATGCCATACACCGCTGGAAAGGGGAGGCTCTCCCCTCTCCAGTGTTGCAAACGGCATCTCCCTAGCTTCAATGGTTGGGGAGATAGAGGGCTCCGAAGGAGCCCCCCCTCCCCTCCATTGAAACACATGGGGGCACCTTCTGATGACGTCACCACGCAGCGTGGCAACGTCATCAGCCTCGCCTGCCCATGTAAATCACATGGGCAGGCTTCCTCCCTGCCAGATCGCCGTGGGATCCGACGAGGGAGGTGAGTATCGGGCGGGAGGGGGATTTGGCGCCGCTGACGTACCCTGTACGTCCGCGAGTCTAAGGGAGACCCGAGGACAGGACGTACAGGGTACGTCAGGGGTCATTAAGGGGTTAAGCAGCAAATGTTATTTATGTCCAAAGTTCAATTAAATCCAATTAAGTCCAATCTTAAAAAGAATATTGACTGATCTCACAAGTGCAGCAACCAGCAGCAACCGAAGACGGCAAATCCCCAAGTCTGCAAAATTGAAGAATAAAAGTTGTTGGTTGTTACTTGGCGCTGGCACTATATTTAATCGTCTGTCTTCAAAAAGGGATGGTATCGCTAAATGGATTGGTTATGCAATGTTTCCTGAAAAAAAAGAGAAAGGATAACTGTGCAGACTATTTTATATGTAGTCATGAAGATCGGTAAGAAAAACTTGCCCACCTTTTCTGGTGCCTATTCTAAAAGAGGCACAAAACAGCAGGCATTCAGTGAATTTATGGAGACACCGATTCCCCTTCTTCAGAGTTCCAAACTCCAAATGTTAAAAGTGGAGTACAACATGAACTAAAGTCATTAGGAATCCCCAACGGGTTTATTTAAGGCAGATAAAAAAAACAAATACACACCAGAGACGCGTTTCGCTGTTAGCTTCATCAGTGGGTGAAGCTGTTAACAGCAAAACGCGTCTGCGGTGTATTTGTTTTGTTTTATCTGCCTTAAATAAACCCATTGTGGATTCCTAACGACTTGAGTTCATGTTGTTAGTTTCCTGGGGAAATCACCACTGTGGAGTTTGGAACTCTGAAGAAGGGAAATCCGTGTCTGCCTGCTGTTTTGTGCCTCTTTTAGAATAGGCACCAGAAAAGGTGAGCAAGTTTTTCTTACCGATCTTCTTGACTTCATATAAAATAGTCTGCAGTTATTCTTTCTTTCTTTTTTTTGAGGAAACATCGCATAACCAATCCATTTAGCGATACCATCCCTTTTTTTGAAGACAGACGATGAAATATAGTACCAGCGCCAAGTAACAACCCACAACTTTTTTTGCACTTTGTGTACTGTTCCCTATTGCTCATAATTCGATGGTACCACGGATGTTGATATGTGCGCAAAAACGGACGTGATCACTGCATTCGTCTGACACGAGCCTTAGAAGTCGTTAAAATTATGCGCGCACACGCTGTGCGTTAAATTTTGCGCATAGATTGTAATACCATCCGCGTACCAGCGCACAAACGCATTGTCGGATATAATCTCTGCACGTGAATACAACACGTTATATATTGGACTTATCAGCCAAGCCTCCAATATGTCTATATTGGACTTACTGGACCTATCTCGGCAGTTGCCTCCAATATATCAGGGATTATTATTTCATAAGAAATCCATACGAGACACAAATATCAATCGTTTATATTTCTTAGAAATTCTCCTGAATTCTTTTAATTGTCTGTGTTTTGCTTTGAAAAATACAATAATCAATAATTGGATAAAAAATATATATATTTATTACGTACACAAAAAAGTTTCAAATCTCATATCATAAACAACAATTTATAAACCACAATCCATCAGCATATAAAAACTAGCTTCACAATATATGTATCTCCGGTTAGTAACTGCATATATGATTAATATCATTTACCTTATCAGTTAGTAACTAATACACAAATGGTTAATAAACATTTCTGCTTAATACAACATGCATTTCCCAGCAAACAATGTTTAACCAGCCAGCTCTTATAGATAGATATATATATCTCTATGCTACATGGATCAACAAAAGATGAGCTAATTTAATGATAAGTAATAAAAACTTATTTAGTGAATCCTCCCCTAATCGAGAATTAAACTTCTAATCTTTGGCTTTTTATTTTGTAGTTATATATTTCCTTGCTTATTAATTTTAATCACAGTAATTTCCAAATTCAATATATATTGGTATCAATCTTACAACATTTCTTTTAGGAATAAATCCTTATCCACTTCTTCATATTTCTATCTGCAGAATAGAAATACTTAGAATTTTTGGAGTTACCCAAGTATCTGAGAAATCTCAGTCTACGTTGCAAGAATATCTACAAATATATATAATTACATTAATTCCTTAATTTCATACATTACCTGTCCAATTTGGATTTTGATAAGTCTGCCTTGGAATTCCTGATGTAATATTTTTGGAATGTGATCGATATCAGATAATCAATGCATGGGTGTTAGAGATTTGGTGAGAATCTTATTTGCCTCATGTCCTGGGATCTGCTATGTGTACTGGACATCTGAATGCATTGCAGTGTGAGTCTCTGAATGCTGGAATATCCGACTGACTTGCAACCAACACTGCCACTTCAATTATAGTAAATTTGACGTCACTGGCAATATTATTCTAATATTTACTATCCTCTAGAGGGCAGTATTGCAATTCTTAATTAATTCCACCATTTCTTTTTAATATTCTTATCTCGGGTCAAAAGGTCAATCTACACAAAGACCTTCTCTTCTCCCAACTAGACACGGTGTCTCTATCTATCATATCTGATTTATATCCCTACTCCCTTTTAAAATTACTTACTGAATCTTTATCAGCTGGATTCTTTTCCAGTTAACTCAACAGAATCTATTCTTTAGTAATTTTTATTATTTACCAATTATATACTTTCTACAATATTTATTGGCGTATATATTTCCTACTGTAAATATAATAATATACCTTGATTATAAACATATATTTTGTGAATATAAATCTATATTACAGAGATATTAACTCTTATTCCTATACCCAAAAGACAAAATGTCTTTTGTTTTAAAAACTTAAGACAGACCAATAAATTTAATTATGTCACGTCTTAGCACTTAACTCTAGCATTATCACACAAAAAACATTCTAGGTTCCTTCATGTCTGGCACTTCTTAAAAAAATATAAAAGACTTCACCCAGGAATGAACTCTGTAAAAAAAATCTCGTTCATTTCTAAACCTAGAGAAAATTGAAAGAAAAACTGTCTTTAAAAACAAAATGGCTACAGGCATCCATTTTAAATTTTCCTTTCTGTAATATACCCGACAGCATTTGTACTCACAATGTTAAGTATAGGACGCGCACAGTACAGTATGCTCGTGCAGCGTTTGCGCAGGTTCACCCGCGGTAGATGATTACGTGCATTTGTTGCTATGACACTGTAATACGACATTCAGCGCAAAGGGTTTTGCCCCTCGCGTTAATGCGTTTTTGCGCGCAAACGTTTGGGTGAAGATTGTAATAGGACCCTTTCTGTTTTTTGAACTATAGGTATCCTGTTTAAAATATTCAACCACCTTTTTCACCCCCTTGGGGGGGATTTTCTAAAAATCCTTCCTGATGCCTGTGTCATAAAAACAGTGTACCTTGAAAATTTCACGTACCTAGGTTAAACGGTTTCAGCTGAGAATTGATGCGTCAGTCAGGCAGGACTTTCGCGTTATATATAATATATATATATTATACATTATAACCAGACCACAGACATATAAACCCACTGTGACGGAACGGGGTGTCACCGTCCGCCTGCGGGTGTGCTCCAATCTGCGTAACCCCCTTTTATGCTGACGGCCCGACTACCGAGTTGCGACACTCGGCGTCTCGAGCGGCCGTATGGGACCTTGTGATGGTGTGAAGGGAACCCCGTGTGAGCCCAGCCCGACCACCGAGTGACGGCACTCAGCGTCCCGAGCAGCTGGTCACTGACCTGGTTTGGAGGGTTTATTTCGTTTATAGATCGGTTCGGATCTTCCGGCGGTAGACGGGTGAATATTCGACCAGCCAGGAATATTCGGATCGTCCGGCGGTTGGTGCGGGCACACACTTCGCGGCACGGATTATTCGGATCTTCCGGCAATAATTACAGGGACGGGCATTCAACCGATTCGGATCGCGAAGCGGTCGATGCGCTCACTTACTGAACCGACTCCTCAGCAGCTGGATGAGGGGTTGTGTAGCCGATCAGAATATTCAACCGCGCGGCGGTCGATGCGCCCGCGCCGAGCAGAGTCCTCGAACCTCACCGCGGCTCAGTAGTAAACACTGTACAGGCGGCCAAGAATATTCATTCGCACGGCGGGCGTTGCACGCACTCTGCACCCCGACTTGAACCAGCTCTGCGCCCCGAATATCGCGCGGGATCTCGGATGCGTGAGAAATGAGTAGGAAATCAGAGACATGAGGCGCTGCTGCATGAACTCAGGAACAACTCCTCTTTATTAACACAGACACATGCCTTTGTAACCTCTACCATGAGCTCCACATCTGGGAACCACCCCTGCCCGCCCCCACAGGTCTCATTGGCCACAACACTTGGGGGAGTTGCCGATGTGGGACAGGAAGAACTGAATCGGCCATTTTACCTTCCTGATTCACCCGATCAGCCACGAGGTGATGGGAAATGGCGGCAACACAACAGACAGATACGTTTCACACATGAACACTGTGTTTATAAAAAACTGCTGGTATTTTGACTGTCCTTAAGGGGATAATTGTCTGTGCAAACAGTCTCTGGCTGAGGGTGATAAGCCATTCCCTCACACTCCTCCCCCTCCCCAAAGTCCGACGCACCGGTTGGACCCCAACGGGTCGCACCGGGGAAGTCGGTGTTCTCAGGTCCATAGTCCGTTGGGAGAGGCCTAGTCACCAGGCTTCTCCATTTGGCCCGGCGGCTGTGCCAAGCGGGGAGAGGCCACACAGGCCTGGGGTCACCACCTCGGGCAACAGGGGTCGGTGGCGGAACCGGGGCACGGCCCGGGCCACCTCTGGTCACCTCTCGCACCTGGGAAAACCGAGGGCCAACTGCCTGCGGCCTAAGCGCCTGGATCAATTGCTGAGGGGAACAGTGGCGGCGTGGGCCGTCAGGCCACAGGGTTGGGGAAATGGGCAGAGCGGACGCAGGCTCTGCCCTGGGGCCAGCGCGTCGGCCGGGCAGGGACCTCCTTGTGGGAGGGTGGCTCCTGCCATCTCCCAGGCGATCAGTGGCTGCGAGCAAAGCAGCTGGGGTGACCCTGGCTGCTCCTCGGGTATACAGCCGGAAGTGGGCAGAGGCCAGCGGCACTCTGCCCCGTGAGCAACTCTTCTGCTAGGGAATCAGGTGCTGAGACAACTTTCGGGGGGTCGGAGAAGGACAGTGGCTGCAGGGTCACCAACTCGGAAAACCCCTGCAGCTCCTCCGGATAGTCGAGAAATGGGCAGATGCCAGCGGCACTCTGCCCCGTGGCCAGCTCTTCTGCTGGAGAGGGAAGTACCGGAACAAAGTCCAGGGGGTTGGATGGAGTAAGCGGCTGTGGACTCAACAGCTCAAAAATATCCCCTTCCTGCTCTTTGGCACAGAGGGAAAAGGATGGACAGAGGCCAGCGGCGCTCTGCCCCGTTGCTAGCTCCTCCGCTAGGGGGTTGAGTGCGGTAACAACTACCGGGGGGTCGGAGGGGAACGATGGCGGCGAGCTCAACAGCTGGTGTGAACCCGGCGGTTCCTCAGAACATTCAGACTGTGGGCAGAGGCCAGCGGCGCTCTGCCCCGTGGCCAGCTCTTCCGCTGGGTGGTGGGATACAACGCTGGTATCCAGGGAACCGGAGAACGACAGCTGCGGGGTCGCCAGCACGGAGAAATCCTGCGGCTCCTCAGGGCATTCGGCAAGTGGGCAGAGGCTAGCGGCACTCTGCCCCGTGGCCAGCTCTTCCACTGGGGGGTTAGATGCAGGCACAACTTGGGAGGGGTCGGGAAAAAACAACGGCTGCGTGCCGAACAGCTGGGGTGAACCCGGCTGCTCCTCAGGGCATACCACAGGAGAGTGGGCAGAGGCCAGCGGCGCTCTGCCCTGTTGCCAGCTCTTCTGCTGGGAGGACAGGTTCTTCAACCTCCAGGACCATCAAGGGCTGTACTCTCAACAGCTGGTGGGAACTCGGCGGCTCCTCAGAACATTCGGACCGTGGGCAGAGGCCAGCGGCGCTCTGCCCCGTTGCCAGCTCTTCCGCTGGACCCGCGGACACGGCCACCGTGTCTTCCGGCGGGTTTAGGAGAACAATTCTTCTCTGGGCCACTCGGGCCCATCACACGGCCCATCCTGGTCACTTGGCACCTGCTGTGCCTCTTCAAACCGGGCCGGCTCTTCTACTGTGGTCTCGATGAGGACCCATGAGCACATCTCGGGCTCTTCCCTCTCACAGTCTCTTTCAGGGGGCAGCGCCTCCTCCCTGACTTCTTGGCGGACCTCGTCCTGCCACTCAGGTCCAGTGGGCTCCATCATGGACCCGTGGTACTGATCCAGGCTCTCTTGCAGCCTTCTCAGAAAATCACGGTCCATGTCCTCGACGGGGAATGTGGCGTCCTCGAATGTGACTCCAGGCGGGCTGTAAGTCCCTGTCCAAGGTCCGCTGGGCTGTGCGGGTTCCCCAATATAGGCTCCAGTCAAGCTGTAAGTCCCGTACGGGGTATCGCTGGGGGGTGCAGAATCCCAGGGTGAAGCTCCAGTCGAGCTGTAAACCTCATCCCACGGATCTACGGAATAAGAGTCAGGGTTAACATATTCAATCTGTGTCTCCCAGAGCGCCGCCAACCGCAGCTCGTGCTGACGCTCCTTTTCTTGCTCTTCCTCTTGCTGAGTCTCCTGGATCGCCTTTCTTATCTCGGCCTCCGTTGGGGCAGCTCCGAGCAGGGCGATCCGCTGCCGAGCTCTCCGGACGAAGGTACTTTCCGCTTCCTCAACCAGGACAGGGGTGTGGGCGGGTGGCGTCACCACCGCCGCGCGCACCCGGTCTAGTGCCTGCAACTCCTTAATTAAGGTCTTCCGGCGCTTAGAGCCCGGGGTACCTCCACGACACTCCAGCATGTCCCGCAGGGTGTCTCGGGTGTAGTAGCTATACGTGGCCATGATGAATTCTTCGGGGTGATGTTATACGTTGCAGAGAGCAATCCCACCGCTGCCACCAGTGTGACGGAACGGGGTGTCACCGTCCGCCTGCGGGTGTGCTCCAATCTGCGTAACCCCCTTTTATGCTGACGGCCCGACTACCGAGTTGCGACACTCGGCGTCTCGAGCGGCCGTATGGGACCTTGTGATGGTGTGAAGGGAACCCCCGTGTGAGCCCAGCCCGACCACCGAGTGACGGCACTCAGCGTCCCGAGCAGCTGGTCACTGACCTGGTTTGGAGGGTTTATTTCGTTTATAGATCGGTTCGGATCTTCCGGCGGTAGACGGGTGAATATTCGACCAGCCAGGAATATTCGGATCGTCCGGCGGTTGGTGCGGGCACACACTTCGCGGCACGGATTATTCGGATCTTCCGGCAAAAATTACAGGGACGGGCATTCAACCGATTCGGATCGCGAAGCGGTCGATGCGCTCACTTACTGAACCGACTCCTCAGCAGCTGGATGAGGGGTTGTGTAGCCGATCAGAATATTCAACCGCGCGGCGGTCGATGCGCCCGCGCCGAGCAGAGTCCTCGAACCTCACCGCGGCTCAGTAGTAAACACTGTACAGGCGGCCAAGAATATTCATTCGCACGGCGGGCGTTGCACGCACTCTGCACCCCGACTTGAACCAGCTCTGCGCCCCGAATATCGCGCGGGATCTCGGATGCGTGAGAAATGAGTAGGAAATCAGAGACATGAGGCGCTGCTGCATGAACTCAGGAACAACTCCTCTTTATTAACACAGACACATGCCTTTGTAACCTCTACCATGAGCTCCACATCTGGGAACCACCCCTGCCCGCCCCCACAGGTCTCATTGGCCACAACACTTGGGGGAGTTGCCGATGTGGGACAGGAAGAACTGAATCGGCCATTTTACCTTCCTGATTCACCCGATCAGCCACGAGGGATGGGAAATGGCGGCAACACAAAACAGACAGATACGTTTCACACATGAACACTGTGTATAAAAAACTGCTGGTATTTTGACTGTCCTTAAGGGGATAATTGTCTGTGCAAACAGTCTCTGGCTGAGGGTGATAAGCCATTCCCTCACACCCACACATATAATGTAATGAATCCTGCCTAAGGAGGATAGGATACTATGCATTGATATGGGAAAATTAATGGGTTGTTGACACTAGATGGTCAAAATCATACATATTCACATACAGTCAGGTCCAGAAATATTGGGACATCGACACAATTCTAACATCTTTTGCTCTATACACCACCACAATGGAGTTGGAATGAAACAAACACAATGTGCTTTAACTGCAGACTGTCAGCTTTAATTTGAGGGTATGTACATCCAACTCAGGTGAACGGTGTAGGACTTACAGCCGTTTGCAGATGTGCCTCCCACTTGTTAAGGGACCAAAGGTAATGGGACAATTGGCTTCTCAGCTGTTCCATGGCCAGGTGTGTGATATTCCCCCATTACCCCAATTACAATGTGCAGATAAAAGGCCCAGAGTTCATTTCAAGTGTGCTATTTGCATTTGGAATCTTTTGCTGTCAACTCTCAAGATGAGATCCAAAGAGCTGTCACTATCAGTGAAGCAAGCCATCATTAGGCTGAAGAAACAAAACAAACCCATCAGAGAGATAGCAAGAACATTAGGCGTGGCCAAAACAACTGTTTGGAACATTCTCAAAAAGAAGGAACGCACCGGTGAGCTCAGCAACACCAAAAGACCCGGGAGACCACGGAAAACAATTGTGGTGGATGACTGAAGATTTCTTTCCCTGGTGAAGAAAACAGCCTTTACAACAGTTGGCCAGATCAAGAACACTCTCCAGGAGGTAGGTGTATGTGTGTCAAAGTCAACAATCAAGAGACGACTTCACCAGAGTGAATACAGAGGGTTCACCACAAGATGTAAACCATTGGTGAACCTCAAAAACAGGAAGGCCAGATTAGAGTTTGCCAAACAACACCTAACAAAGCCTTCACAGTTCTGGAACAAGATCCCATGGACAGATGAGACCAAGATCAACTTGTACCAGAGTGATGGGAAGAGAAGAGAATGGAGAAGGAAAGGAACTGCTCATGATCCTAAGCATACCACCTCATCAGTGAAGCATGGTGGTGGTAGTGTCATGGGCATGTATGACTGCCAATGGAACTGGTTCTCTTGTATTTATTGATGATATGACTGCTGACAAAAGCAGCAGGATGAATTCTGAAGTGTTTCGGGCAATATTATCTGCTCACATTCAGCCAAATGCTGCAGAACTCTTTGGACGGCGCTACACAGTGCAGATGGACAATGACCAAAAGCATACTGCAAAAGCAACCAAAGAGTTTTGGAAGGGACAGAAGTGGAATGTTATGCAATGGCCAAGTAAATAACCTGACCTGAATCCCATTGAGAATGCATTTCACTTGCTGAAGACAAAACTGAAGGGAAAATGCCTCAAGAACAAGCCGGAACTGAAGACAGTTGCAGTAGAGGCCTGGCAGAGCATCACCAGGGATGAAACCCAGCATCTGGTGATGTCTATGCGTTCCAGACTTCAGGCTGTGATTGACTGCAAAGGATTTGCAACCAAGTATTAAGAAGGGAAAGTTTAATTTATGATTATTATTCTGTCCCATTACCTTTGGTCCCTTAACAATTGGGAGGCACATCTACAAACTGCTGTAAGTCCTACACAGTTCACCTGAGTTGGATGTACATACCCTCAAATTAAAGCTGACAGTCTGCAGTTAAAGCACATTGTGCTGGTTTCATTCCAACTCCATTGTGGTAGTGTATAGAGCCAAAGATGTTAGAATTGTGTCGCTGTCCCAATATTTCTGGACCTGACTGTATATTCCACAATCAATGCCCCAAAGAAAAATGGTGATGTATTATTGGTTATGTTATCCCGATCAATATACCTTCATATGAATATAATAACCACAATTATTAATATAAAGAGGAAATCCAGAAGGACCCTTCAAGGGTTACTAGGACTAAATTCGAAACTTCAAAATAAGCCATCAACCATGCATAATTGCACATTCAAAAGTATGCCTTCATTGAATCGGGACAAAAGGTGCTTAACCAGCAGGTAGACAAATAAACAAAACTGTTAAAAGCCTCACATCTCTGAGAGGATGATACTACGTCAGCATTTTTCTTTGGGGCATTGATTGTGGAATATATGGGAATATGTATGATTTCGACCAACTAGTGTTAACAAACATTAATTTTCCCATATCAAGGCACCTCCTTAGGTAGGATTCGTTTCATTATATGTGTGGTTTTATGTCTGTGGTCTGGTTATAATGTATGTTTTAAGAAAAATGATGTATAGGTAACCGGTGTCTACACTGTTTTTGACAGGAGTTGCAGGACACGCGTGGAGCGTCCCAGTGCTGGAGAGAGAATCCCTATTTCGTTCCACGCACATCCCGGCAGGGGCAACATGGCTGTCTGATGGGGCCCCAATCCGGTCCCTCCCCCATCCGGGCCCTTGGGCACTGCCCGAGTGCCTGATGGATCAGTCCACCCCGCTAGCGTCAATAAGAAAATAGTGCCCTCAGTGTTTTATACATAGTCATATTTTTCATAAAACACATTGCGCCAAAAAACCAAGCTAAATTTTTTTCAGTTTTGTTGAAATGACATATAAAATTAACAGATTCTCCATTTACGATTTTTTTTCCCTAAAGCGTAACACATACAGGATTTTTCAGAGAACACTGCAATGTCACTGACATTTCGGTGCTCTCTTGTTTGCCGCACTTCGCTTCGCCGACCCTGCGATGAATTCATCATTCACCGCAGGGTCCCTGAAGTGCGGCGAACCATCCGAACGTATCTGACAAAAACACCAAATGCATCCAACGATCTGCGATGTAAAATAATCTATATATGTATATAACAATCCTAAAAAATAAATTGACTTTTTTTGCTTCAAATGAAAAGAATAAACCATTAAATATTTACTGTAGATACTCTAGAATACTGCTAGATTTGGTGACAAAAATTTATTTACCTTAAAATTGGAGGCGTCGCGTTATATTCGAGACATCTGCATCGCATATGAAAAAAAAACTTGCCTTGCTCATGGATTCCAAGTCTCCCTGACTATCGGCAGATGACGTGATGGAGGAGCTTGCCTGCTGGAGCCGGAGGTCAGAAAACGACACCTCCTAGCGTGCTGGCTATTGGTGAATCATGCACAGTGTTTGTCATCTCGCTCCACCGGCCATCTTATCGCAATTAAGAAGAAGGGTGGTCGACAGCTTCATACTTCGTAACAACTACAATCATTCTAGAGCAGAGCTCCCTGGCCTGAGCGGGAGCCTGACTGTGTTAAGAAAACCTGGAAGGATTTTAATGGTTTCCCAGTACTGTATACTTTTATAATGTTAGAATTTTGCTCCTCGCGTTATATTTGAGTCTTGAGTATTCTCTCATTTCCATAATTAATCTCTCTCCATCGCGTTATATTCGGGTCGCGCTATACTCGAGTATCTACAGTAATAAAAACCCAGGATTATTTTTTACATTGCTACCAATGGGATTTGCCTGTTTAAACCTGTCGAATGAAACCACTGAAAATCCGGGCATTTCGCGGACAATTCGGTGTTCTCTGAATAGATTAACCATACTTCTCTATGTGGAATTCACTGCTGCCGAATTGCACCGTATTTTGCTGGTATTCGCCAATATTTGGTGAACTGACAGCTTTTTGAAGAGTCGAATGGCCACGAAATTGGACCGTACGGGGATATTCACTGTGCGGTGTAGTTTCGTGGCCACTTCGGCTCTCTTTGAATAACCCTCATAGAATATATAACCACAAAGGTTTGGGTGATGAAAAATAAAATTTACAAGTTGTAAATGATTGCAATCTGTATGGAAAATTACACTTTGACATTTTTTTATAGCATTCTGACGAAGCATGACATATACACATACAAATTATATATTTTGAATCTCCTAAAATAAGGATATATAATTTGTCTGGGTCCTAAAATAAAACATTACTTCAAAACACGTTTAAACAGGAGGAGCACAAAACGGCCAAAATGAGCTCAGCAGTCAGCACACAGGGGTGAAATGGCTCAGCAGCAAAGGGGTTAAGTTAAGAAAAACATTTTTTTTTATCCGATGAATCGATTGATTGAATATGTAAATAATCGTTAGTTGCAGCCCTCTTTGTTTTTATAAATCATTTTTAAATTAAAACTAATGTTTTACATTACATTATCTTTCATGTCTTTTAGGAAGAATTGGCTGCAATATAAAGTAAAGCTTTGGAAAATCGGTGGCAGGCTGCCAAAAGAGTTATGGAACCAACAGGAATGGCAGTGGAAGAAGGAGCACAAAAGAAAAAGAAGAAGGCACTAGTACCCCCTTCACCACGCCCACTTCGCTCTCTTTTTTGTCTCGGACTTCAAAACCCATTCAGGAAAAGCTGCATAAATATTGTGGAATGGAAGTATCCTATACAAAAGCTATGTACAGTACCAGTATTAAATGAGTTACAATTTGCATGCAGTTAGAATTTAAACACCAGGTGCATATTTGGAGGGTGATTCACTAAACATTGTTATTTCAGTTCAATAACAGTGGATTGTTGTAACGCTCAGTGTAGTGGGGCAAGGGTATGAGCCCAGGGGTGCAGTGATGCACAGTAGAGGCACAGATGGTGACAGTAAACAGGGGTTTATTGTATACACAGGGAAAACACAGCAATGAACTAGAGAGGGAGAGACAGGAGACAAAGATGAACAATAGGTAGCTGGGTGAGACCTGAAAGGGGTTGAACTGAAGAGCAAAGACACAGTACAGAGCGCTTAGACAGTAAGGGGGAAAACACACTGGCTAGACTAAACACAGACTATATACAACGGGGCAAAGCAAGAAGGAGGCATGTACACAGAACATCAACTAAAGCAGATTGCACTGCTAGAGGTACTGGCGTAACTAGAAACCTGAGGACCCCGGTGCAAGAATCCACGAAGGGCCCCCCCTCCCAAAAAAGATCTTTATTTTAACTTTTTTTTCTCCTGCAATATAAAAAAGATAGTATTGCCCCCAGCTCACGTGGATATATATTGCCCCCGTTCACGTGGACATATATATTGCCCCCAGCTCACATGGATATATATATTTTCACCAGCTCACAAGAATATATTGCCCCAGCTCACATGGAAATATTGCCCCCAGCTCACATGGATATATTGCCCCCAGCTCACATGGATATATTGCCCCCAGCTCACACATGGTTATATTGCCTCCAGCTCACACAAGGATATATTGTCCCAGCTCACACATGGATATATTGCCCCAGCTCATCACATGGCTATATATATTTGCCCCAGCTCACATGGGTATTTTGCCCCAGCTCACATGGATGTATTTGCCCCAGCTCACATGGATGTATTTGCCCCCAGCTCTCACCTCCTGACTGCGGCTGTTCTTCTCCCGAGCGGCCGCTGGCATGCAGCTTGGCCACTCGCCGGGAACCATCTGACCAGCACAGCCGCGTTCTCGCGAGATCGCGGAGTTCACGTGAACTCCGATCTCGTGCGCTGGTCAGGTGGTTCTGGCCAAGCTGCATGCCGGCGGCGCTGCTCCCAGATTCCAGTGCTGATTGGCGAAATCTGTGGGCTGCCTGGGCCCCCCTCCAGTGGTGGAATACCAGGGCCCAGGGCAAGTGCGACCGCTGCGACCCTGGTACTTCCAAGCAGTGGCGACTCTAGAAACAATATTTAGGGGGGGCACAGAAGATACCGCAGTCAAAACTGGGAGGGCACTAATAATTTTCACCACTAAATCATATCACTGAATAAAACTAAGGGCCCAAACACCTGTGTGAGCTAAAACACCATCGCTAAAGGAAACATTTAGCGCGAGTTGCTAAAACATAGTGCCTGACGACCCACGAACAGATCACCTTGTCTGCAGTAGTCCATGAACAAGGTCGTTTAGTGCACGCTAGGAAAACTCTAAGACCCGGGCTGAGACCCAGCGCTAATGCGGTTGTGTACAGGATAGAACGTTTTTTTTCCAGTGCCGGGCCATACCTATCCCCCGCCCTCACAAGCTTGAATATGAACACATCCAGTGAATAACCTCACACCCCTGCATTATTAAAATCATCCAAGGTGGCCGTATCATCCATGGTTTGATGCACACATATATTAAGGCTGATGGGCATTGCATGATAAATGCCACCCAACAGCAGGTAGAATCATTACACTGCATTTAATAGATCCAAAAGGAAGGCCAGGTGAGCGACAAAAGTTTCCCTGCTGCAGCATATAAATAATACATGTTTCAGGGCAAGACTTATTCACATGTCCCTTTAAACATGGTCCACACAGTCACCCTAATAATCAACCGCTTCCATACTATGAATAACCCCCAGCATAAAATGTTTAAAATTAGACAATATATTAGAATTAGGATATATGTGGATAAAGGATACTTTTATAATAGAGCCGACTGCAACAGCAACGACAATGCGGACCAGATCCATTGCTATAGTGTATAGGGCCAAGAGAACACCTGTGCTGCATTCCTTTCAATTGCCTGTTAATTTTGGGCGAAGATCTGTTTTTTTTGGAGTTAGCACCAGGGTTAAGCAGTAGGTAAAATGGTGCAATTAGTGCCCCTCAAAAAATTTGCGCTGGCACCAACTGATCTGCTAGCTGCAAAAGCGCTAGAGATCTCTAGCGCTCCCCATGTTAAGTAAAGGAAGCGGAAAGTACAGTAAGCTCGAGCTACAAATCGCTAATAGCAACGCGCTAAGTGATTTTTCCCATTTGTAGCGGGAGGCAAAAGATCTGTTGGTCAGGCGCTAGACTCAATTAACCTGGCGCTAACGCAAAACCCTGGGAATGCAAGGGTTAACCCACACCAGGTAATAGTGCCCTAAATAAGTATATATAAATAAGATTCCAAAACCCCAGAGTAATGTGATGCAATGATGCCTTTTTTATTGTACTAACCTGATACTTTATTTGCCGCAGTTCGGCAGTTTTCGCTGAATGTCTGATTGCTCCTTCAGCGACTCCACTTTTAGCAAATTACAGTGACCATTCACTAAATAGGAATTCACTTTATTTTCGGCGAAATAAATTCCCCGAAATGTGACAAAAAGCAGAGGATCTAAAGATGATTAGACCCTTTAGATTCTAACTTCCATAATAACCCAGGAAATGCCATAAACCCAGGGAAATACAATAAAAATAATAAACAATGTGGCATTTAGCCTACTCATTAACCCCTAAAATGCCATTGATCAAGGTAAAACATGAAAAATGAATACACTGTGAGGCATATAGCTAACACATTAACCCCTAAAATGCCATTAATCAAGGAAAAAATAAAATGTATAATGTGAGGGATGAAGCCTACCCATTAACCCTTAATATACAACTAAACCAAGGCAAAAACTAATGTAATACACAATGTAATGTATAGTCTGAACATTTACCACTTCACTGCTGAGACATTTCAACCCTGTGAAAATGCTTAAGTTTAAGTGCCTGTTATTATTTAATGTTTTTGACTTTTATTTCAAACGGAATATGGTCATGTCGGGTATCAGTGGAAAGGCCAGAATCTGCTCTTTCCAATGACACCTAGATCGTCCATATATGATGCACAGGGACGGAGATACACTGGTCCGAAGAAGTGTGGTAAGCTGGAAGCTGATTTTTGGTGGGGGGGGGCACATGGGGGGGCAAGGAATAACCTAGGGGGGAAATTGCCCCCCCTTGCCCCCCTGTAGAGTCGCCTATGCATGAGACCGGACTAATTAGAAGCACATGTTATTTCCAAACACTAATTAAACACCTGTTGTTTACACCGTTTGAGAGCACAGGTCATTTAGAGGTGAGAATCTTTGCACCTAGACATTAGGTTTTAATTCAATATCTAATAAACCGTTGCTTATAAAATTCTGCAGTAAAGAATCTCTTTATTTCTAGATTTTTTAATATTTTTTAAGCATTTTTTATACTTTTTTCAATTTTTATTCTTTTTCAAAACTCGAACCGAACACGCCAAAAAGTTTGAAGTTCGCGAACTTGCGAACGGCCAAAGTTCGACTCGAACTCCGAACTGATCGAACCGAACAGCTCATGCCTAATCTGGATGTTTGGAAAGGGCAGATTCAGGCCTTTCCAATGATATCTAACATGACCATATTCATTGTAAAGTAAAAGTCATAAAACGTTAAATAATAACGTGCACTTAAACGTAAAAATGTTCACAGGGTTGAAATGGCTCAGCAGTGAAGTGGTTAATGTTCAGACTATACATTACATTGTGTATTACGTTAGTTTTTGCCTTGGATTTAGTTCTGTATCAAGGGTTAATGGGCAGGCTTCATCCCTCACAGTATACACTTTATTTTTCCTTGAATAATGGCATTTTAGGGGTTAATGGGTAGCTAAATGCAATTGTTTATTATTTTTATTGCATTTCCCTGGGTTTATAGCATTTTAAGGGTTATTATGGAAGTTAGAATCTAAAGGGTCTAATCATCTTTAGATCCTCTGCTTTTCATCACATTAAAGGGAATTTATTTTGCCGAAAATAAGGTGAATTCCCTATGTAGTGAATGGTCACTGTAATTTGCTAAAAGTGGAGTCGCTGAAGCAGCAATCAGACATTCAGCGAAAACTGCTGAATTGCTGCAAATAAAATATTGAATTTAAGTATCAGGTTAGTACAATAAAAAGGCATCATTGCATCATTCATTACTCTGGGGTTTTGGAATCTTATTTACATATACTTATTTAGGACACGATTACCTGGTGTGAGCTAACCCTTACGTTGGCATGGTTTTGCGTTCGTGCCAGGTTAATTGAGTTTAGCACCTGACCAACCTGATTGTTTGCCTCCCACTACAAACGGGAAAAAATCACTTAGCACGTCGCTATTAGTGATTTGTACCGCAAGCTTACTGTACTTTCCGCGTCCTTTACTTAACACGGGGAGCGCTAGAGATCTCTAGCGCTTTTGCAGCCAACAGATCACTTGGTGCCAGCGCTAATTTTTTGAGGGGCGCTAACTGCAACATTTTACCTACTGTGCTCAACCCTGGTGCTAACTCGAAAAAGACAGAAAAAACAGGTCCTCGCCCAAAATTAATAGACAATGTGAAGGGATGCAGCACAGGTGTTCTCTTGGCTCCATACACCATAGTAATGGATCTGGTCAGCAATGTCGCTGCTGTTGCAGTAGGCACTATTATAAATGTATCCTTTATCCACATATAACTTAATTCTAATATATTGCCTAATTCTAAACATTTTATGCTGGGGGTTATTCATAGTATGGAAGCGGTTGATTATTAGGGTGACTGTGTGAACCATGTTTAAAGGAAAAAATGAATAAGTCTTGCCCTGAAAGATGTATTATTTATATGCTGTAGCAGGGAAGTTATTGCGTCTCACCTGGTTTTCCTTTTGGATCTATTACATGCAGTGTAATGATTCTACAAGCTGCTGGGTGGCATTTATCATGCAATGTCCATCAGCCTTAACATATGTGTGCATCAAAACATGGATGATACGGCCACCATGGAGGATTTAAAAAAAATGCATGGTGTGAGGTTATTCACTGGATGTGTTTCCCTTGTGAGGGCGGGAGACAGGTATGGCCCGGCACTCTGCACTGGAAAAAAAACAGTTCTATCCTGTACACAACCGCATTAGTTTCCCTAGCGTGCGCTAAACGACCTTGTTTATGGACTACCGTGGACAAGGTGATGTTAGTAGGTCGTCATATTCTACGTTTTAGAGACTCGCGCTAAATTTTTCCTTCAGCAATGGCGTTTTAGCTCACACCAGGTCAAAGGGCCCTTAGTTTTATTCAGTGGTTTGATTTTAGTGGTGAAAATTATTAGTGCCCCCCCAGTTTTGACTGCGGTATCCTATGTGCCCCCCCTAAATATTATTCCTAGAGTCACCACTGGTAGGGATGCATTGATACTACCAGGGCCGGCGCTAGTGTAAGGCGGCATAGACGGCCGCCTTACTGTCCTGGCTTGCTGTCAGTGTGAGGGGCGGGAAAAGTCTGTTTTTAAATACCGGAAGCGGAGCTATGAATGATCTCCAGACATCAACCAGGGGCCCAGTCGCGCACTCTCAAACTGATGCAGTGTGCCTGCCTCAGTCCCACATTCTAAACATGAGCAGGCACACTGCATAATTTGGCACCGCCCTCCTCACGTGACACGCATAGCCAGGGCATGCAGCAGCAGAAAAGCATGGAGGACAAACCCCAAAGCTTAGCGTGCGGCCCTGCAGCAGAGTAAGCCTGCGTGCTTCCACTGTAGTGTGAAGGAGGACTGGGCAGAGAGGCGATTTTTAAAAGGTTTGAATAAAATGAGGGAGGGGGTGTGTATGTGTAATGTTCTGCTCGGGGGGTGTAATGTTCTGCTCGGGGGGTGTAATGTTCTGCTCGGGGGGTGTAATGTTCTGCTTGGGGGGTGTAATGTTCTGCTGGGGGGTGTAATGTTTTGCTGGGGGGTGTGATGTTCTGCTGGGGGTGTGTGTGTGTAATGTTTTGCTGGGGTGTGTGTGTGTGTAATGTTCTGCTGGGGGTTTGAGTAAACTATTATCAGTACATTACTGTGAGGTTTATTGCTGTGGAGCTCTGTCATACGCTCATACAACCCGCTCATTACTGTGAGGTTTATTGCTGTGGAGCTCTGTCATACGCTATATGAAATTAATTTAAGGGGGGATGGGGTTAAAGTAATTAAAGGGGAAAAATGAATTAAGGGGGAGTGAATTGAATTAGAGGACGAGGACCCTGCTGCCAGTCTGCTTCTGGAGATCTGGAGTCAGACAGTGGACCACAGCAACAGAGTGAGAGTGGTAGGTAACAGGATCACAGGGAAACACTGGGAGTGGCAGGCAGTTTGAAATATGTGGGTATATTGACACAGCAAGACCAGGTGGCACCACCAGGCCACATTGCAAATTTGTGCAGTGCCTGGTGCCCCTCCTATGCCACATTGCCAAAGGAGGGGACCACACACTCTGTAGATTGGCCTGTGGCACAGGAGGGGCACCAGGCACAGCATAGATTGGCAAAGCGTGAGGACACCAAACACTCCCGATAGGCATGGCACGGATTGGGTGGAGGGGGGCACCAAAACGCAACTTTGCCTGAGTAAACAAAAATGCTTGCACCGGCCCTGGATACCACACACAGACATATACGTATATATATCAACACGCAGACCTATATATACACCCACCCACAGACCTCAGACCATATATACACATACGCACATGGGAGGGGGTGGTATGTGGACAATCTCAACTAAATGCGCCCCCCCCCATTTGGCTGATCCCTCCAGAAGAAATGTTGAACCCGACAGAGCAGAGAATATATATATTATTCTCTGCTCTATCGGGTTCAACATTTCTCCTGGAGGGATCAGCCAAATGGGGGGGGGGACAATTAGTTGCCAAAATGTGTGTGTAATACAAGTCTGGATATATATATTTATAAGAATATATACAGTCATGGCCGAAATTGTTGGCACCCCAGACATTTTTCCAGAAAATCAAGTATTTCTCACAGAAAAGTATTGCAGTAACACATGTTTTGCTATACACATGTTTATTCCCTTTGTGTGTATTGGAACAAAACAAAAAAAGGGAGGAAAAAAAGCAAATTGGACATAATGTCACACAAAACTCCAAAAATGGGCTGGACAAAATTCTTGCCACCCTTAACTTAATATTTGGTTGCACACCTTTTGGAAAAAATAACTGAAATCTTTCGCTTCCTATAACCATCAATAAGCTTCTTACACCTCTCACCCGGAATTTTGGATCACTCTTCCTTTGCAAACTGCTCCAGGTCTCTCTTATTGGAAGGGCACCTTTTCCCAACAGCAATTTTAAGATCTCTCCACAGGTGTTCAATGGGATTTAGATCCGGACTCATTGCTGGCCACTTCAGAACTCTCCAGCGCTTTGTTGCCATCCATTTCTGGGTGCTTTTTGACGTATGTTTGGGGTCATTGTCCTGCTGGAAGACCCAAGATCTCGGACACAAACCCAGCTTTCTGACACTGGGCTCTACAGTGTGACCCAAAATCCTTTGGTAATCCTCAGATTTCATGATGCCTTGCACCCATTCAAGGCACCCAGTGCCAGAGGCAGCAAAACAACCCCAAAACATCATTGAACCTCCACCATATTTCACTGTAGGTACTTTTCTTTGTATGCCTCATTCCATTTTCGGTAAACAGTAGAATGATGTGCTTTACCAAAAAGCTCTATCTTGGTCTCATCTGTCCACAAGACGTTTTCCCAGAAGGATTTTGGCTTACTCAAGTACATTTTGGCAAACTGTAGTCTTGCTTTTTTATGTCTCTGTGTCAGCAGTAGGGTCCTCCTGGGTCTCCTGCCATAGCGTTTCATTTCATTTAAATGTCGACGGATAGTTCGCGCTGACACTGGTGCTCCCTGAGCCTGCAGGACAGCTTAAATTTCTTTGGAACTTGTTTGGGGCTGCTTATCCACCATCCGGACTATCCTGCGTTGCAACATTTCATCAATTTTTCTCTTCCGTCCACCCACAGAGAGATTAGCTACAGTGCCATGGGTTGCAAACTTCTTGATAATGTTGCGCACTGTTTGACAAAGGCAAATCTAGATCTCTGGAGATGGACTTGGGATTGTTGATATTTTTCCACAATTTTGGTTCTCAAGACCTCAGACAGTTCTCTTCTCCTCTTTCTGTTGTCCATGCTTAGTGTGGCACACACAGACACACAATGCAAAGACTAAGTGAACTTCTCTCCTTTTTATCTGCTTTCAGGTTGATTATTATATTGCCCACACGTGTTACTTGCCCCAGGTGAGTTTACAGGAGCATCACATGCTTGAAACAATCTTATTTATCCACAATTTTGAAAGGGTGCCAAGAATTTTGTCCAGCCCATTTTTGGAGTTTTGTGTGACATTATGTCCAATTTGCTTTTTTTCCTCCCTTTTTTGTTTTGTTCCAATACACACAAAAGGAAAATAACATGTGTATAGCAAAACATGTGTTACTGCAATACTTTTCTGTGAGAAATACTTGATTTTCTGGAAAAATGTCTGGGGTGTCAACAATTTCGGCCATGACTCTATATATATATATATATATATATGTATATATATATATATATATATATAAGATATACAGTTGTGTTCAAAATTATTCAACCCCCACTGAAATTGAGTGTTTTGGCCAGTTTGACATTGATTTTGATCATTCAGTCATCTTGCTTACAATTAAATCAAAGAGGCACGTGTAGGTCAGACAAATATAACATAACATTTATAATGAAATAACCACAAATGTCTTTTCTGTGCTCACATCATTATCAGTTTTATTCAACCCCCAAGTGACATTCAATCTTAGTACTTAGTACAACATCCTTTTACAGTTATAACAGCTTTTAAACGTGAAGCATAGCTTGACACAAGTGTCTTGCAGCGATCTACGGGTATCTTCGCCCATTCGTCATTGGCAAAAGCCTCCAGTTCAGTCACATTCTTAGGCTTGCGCACTGCAACTGCTTTCTTTAAGTCCCACCAGAGGTTCTCAATCGGATTTAAGTCAGGTGACTGCGATGGCCACTCTAAAATGTTCCAGCCTTTAATCTGCAACCATGCTCTAGTGGACTTGGAGGTATGCTTGGGATCATTGTCCTGTAGAAAGGTCCAACGTCTCCCAAGCCTCAGGTTTGTGACGGACTGCATCACATTGTCATCCAATATCTCCTGGTACTGAAGAGAATTCATGGTACCTTGCACACGCTGAAGCTTCCCTGTACCTGCAGAAGCAAAACAGCCCCAAAACATGATTGACCCCCCCACCATGCTTCACAGTAGGCAAGGTGTTCTTTTCTTCATAGGCCTTGTTCTTCCTCCTCCAAACATAGCGTTGATCCATGGGCCCAAACAGTTCTAATTTTGTTTCATCAGTCCACAGAACACTATCCCAAAACTTCTGTGGTTTGTCCACATGACTTTTGGCATACTGCAGTCGACTCTTCTTATTCTTTGGAGACAGCAAGGGGGTGCGCCTGGGAGTTCTGGCATAGAGGCCTTCATTACGCAGTGTGCGCCGTATTGTCTGAGCTGAAACTTCAGTACCCACATCTGACAAATCTTTTCTCAGTTCCTCAGCAGTCACACGGGGACTTTCTCCACTCTACGCTTCAGGTAGCGCACAGCAGTCGAAGTCAGCATCTTCTTTCTGCCACGACCAGGTAGCGTTTCAACAGTGCCCTTTGCCTTGAATTTGCGAATGATGCTTCCTATGGTCTCTCTTGTTATGTTTAACATCTTTGCAATCTTCTTATAGCCATTGCCCTTCCTGTGAAGAGTAATCACCTCTTCTCTTGTCTTCCTGGACCATTCTCTTGACTTCACCATGTTTGTAACCACACCAGTAAATGTCTAGAAGGAGCTGAGTATCACAGTCATTTTAAAGCTGCCTAATTGGTGCTTATTATGCTTTATTGCTGCTCCGTGACATCCACAGGTGTTTTCAATACCTGATTGAAAACACTTGAATGAACCTCTGTTCTTCAGAGTGGTAGTCTTTAAGGGGTTGAATAATTGTGTCAATGATGAATTCACAAAAGAAACACTTACTACTGTATTACAAAACCAATTGATGTCATTTTAGTTGCATATGGTTCTTTAAAAAGTCCTTGTAGGATTTCATTCTGAATACAATTACAAATGTACACTAAATTCCCTAAAACCCTTTACAGCATTGGGGGTTGAATAATTTTGAACACAACTGTATATCATACCTGCCCTTACCTTCCCCTATAAATTTACTAAAAGTATACACAAGAAATAAACACTGCCTGAGACCCCGCGCAGCCCACATGCCACCCCCCTCTACCTGGCTGAATGTATCTAATATATATAATTAAATACATTCAGCCAGGTAGAGAAAGAAAAAAAAGAGTTTTATTTTATGTTCCCGGGGACATTTAAAAATGTCTTCGGATTTTTTTTTATTTGTAAATGTGTCACCTTACCTTAGCCTGGTGGTCAGTGGGGCTCCCTGGATCATGGTTGTGGGAGGGTCTGCCGTGGCCGCAGGTGTAGTGGCTCCCTCCCTGCGCTGCCTGTCTCTGCCACATGCACCCGGGTGGCTAGCCCGCACAGTCGCATCTCTGTCATCCGGCGGCTGCATGCTCCTCAATGCTCCTCAAGGGGATCCTTGTGAGGCCCCTGCAGGCTGCCCTCTACAGTGCCTGATTAGAGGGCCATGTCTGCCTGATGTTTTAGTAACAAGAATGTTTTATCCCATAGGCTTCAATGTTAAAAATATTCCCGTTTTAATTCAATATCTAATAAACCGTTGCTTATAATATTCTGCAGTAAAGAGTCTCTTTATTTCTAGATTTTTTTGTATTTGTTTAAGCATTTTTTTATACTTTTTAAAAAATAAAAAAAAAGTCGAACTCGAACCGAACACGCAGAACTGTTCGAAGTTCGCGAACTGTCGAACGGCCGATGTTTGATGCAAACTCTGAACATATCGAACCGAACAGCTCATCCCTACTATTCAGTTACGTCAGCATCAGGAGATTGATAGCTGCTGATCCAGGACTGATTCATTTTTATAAATGTCAGCCGGTCTACAGAGTCGGTGGACAGACGCACTCTTTTGTCTGTGACAAAACCTCCAGCGGCACTGAACGTCCTTTCAGAAAGCACGCTGGATGAAGGGCAACCTAGTAGCTGCATAGCATATTGGCTAAGTTCTGGCCAGTGATCCAATCTCAACACCCAGTAAGCCAGTAGATCATCTGCTGGAAAGGTATCCAAGTCTGCCCTTGCCCCTAGGTAGTCCTGCACCATTCGGTGAAGACGCTGGCAATGGGTGCCTACATTTGACGTCCCTGGGCGTCGTGGACTAAAAAATTTAAAAAGGCATCAGTCAAGCGGCCCCAGCCTTCACCGCTCTTCCTCTGATCTTCCGCAGCCTCTGAAGCACCTGTGTCATCACTTGGTAACCTTCCAGTGCCTGGAAAGGTGTTACACAAGTGTCGCTTTAGAGCGTACTCAAGTTGTTTCATCCTGTCCTTCCTCTGTGTGGGCAGGGTGAGCTCTGCAACTTTACCCTTGTATCGTGGATCAAGAAGGGTTGCCAACCAGTAATGATCCCTCTCCTTGATAGCACAAATCCTGGGGTCCTTTAGCAGGCTTTGCAGGATAAGGAAGCCCATGCAGCGTAGGTTGGAGGTGGCATTAGCTTCTAAGTCTTCCTGGTCAATGAGGATGACCGTATCGTGCACTTCCTCCTCCCAGCCACGTACTAGTCCTTGGGTTTCTGGGCACACAAAAACCCTCGAGGAATCCTCACCTTCAATGCCCCCACTACTTAAATATTCCTCCTCCTCTTGTCTGATCTGAAGACCTGCAGGAATGCTGTCTGCGTAAAGACTGGGGCCTTGAGAGCTAGGGAAGGCCTCCTCTTCCTCCCACTGCTCTGCCTCTAGTGCCACATCTATAATTCCCCGCAGAGTGCGCTCCAGCAGGAACACTAAAGGAATTGTGTCACTGATACATGCACTGTCCCTGCTCACCATCCTCGTTGCCTCCTCAAATGGTGACAGTACAGTGCATGCATCCTTGATCATCAGCCACTGCGGGGGTGGGGAACCAAGTTGACCTGAACCTGTCCTTGTGCCATACTCACACAGGTACTCGTTGATGGCCCTCTGCTGCTTGTGCAGATGCTGCAACAATGCTAATGTCGAGTTCCACCTGGTGGGCATGTCACAGATCAAACGGTTTGTGGGAAAGTGGAATTCTCTTTGAATTTCTGCCAGGCGAACACTTGCTGGGAATGACCGTCTGAAGTGGCTGCAGACTTTTCTGGCCTGGCTGAGAAGCTCTGCCAGCCCTGGGTACCTGTTTAGGAAACGCTGTACCACCAGATTTAGGATGTGTGCTAGGCATGGTACATGCTTCAACTTACCCTGGCGTAGGGTGGAGAGAAGGTTGCTGCCATTATCACAGACGACCATTCCCAGCTGAAGCTGGGGTGGTGTTAACCATCTCTGCACCTGCCCTTGCAGAGCTGTCAGAATTTCTGGCCCGGTGTGGCTCCTGTCCCCTAAACAAACCAGCTCAAGCACAGTATTGCATCTTTTTGCTTGAGCCATTGCATAGCTCCTGCCACGCGTCGGTTTAACTGCCACTTCGCCAGAGACAGAGAAGGAGGAGGAGGAGGAAGAGGTGGTGGAGCAGACAGAACTCATATAAGCGGGTTTCTGGAGGCGTGGTGGATGAACAAGCTGCAGCACAGAGCCCCATCCTGGATCCCTCCCAGCTGCAAGCAGAGATACCCAGTGTGCCGTGAAGGAAATGTAATGGCCCTGTCCATGCTTGCTGGACTATGTATCTAAAGTCATGTGCACCTTGCTGTTGACTGCCTTTCCCAATAACTCCATAACATTGTCTTCCACGTGCTGGTATAGTGTTGGAATGGCCTTCCGTGAAAAGAACTGGCGTTTTGGAACCTGCTACTGAGGTACATCACACTTAGCAAATTCACGGAAGGAAGCAGAGTCCACCAGCTGGAAAGGCAGCAGCTGTAATGTGAGTAATTTTGCTAAGCTGGCATTTAGACGCTATGCAAGGGGATGGTTGGGGCTATATTTTTTCTTACGCTGCAGCAGCTGAGGCAAAGTAATCTGACTGTGTAAATCTTCAGCTGATGGGATGCTGTCACATTCTGAGGAAGGACCTGGTACACCAATTACTGTAGCATCATCCCTGTCAGTGGAGGTTGTAGGCAATGACATTGCAGGACATACAGTGGGGGCAGAGACAGATGAGGAGGAGGAGGACCTATGCAAAGTGTTGTGCCAACGGGATGCGTGACAGGTGGTCATATGTCGCCTCAAGCACGTGGTACCCAAGCGTGAGATGTCTTTCTGACATAGATTACAAATAGCAACGGTGCGGTCTGCTGCACATTTCATAAAGAACTCCCAGACAGCAGACTTCCTGGACATGTGCTTTGAGACAACAGCGCTCTGCACCTGAGCAGCTGTGACTTCTGATGCCTTGGACTTGCTACGGTTGCTCATAGAGGACGTTGTGCCTCGTGTTTGTTGTGCCTCCTCCTTCTCCTCCTCCCTTGACTCCTCTGTTCGATCAGGTACCCAGGTGGAGTCAGTGACCTCATCATCGTCATCACCCCCTATCTCCTCGTCACTGGAGCCAACTTGGCAGTATGCTGCAGCTGCTGGGGCAACATGAGTGCCAGTTATTTGTGTGTCTCTGGCACCCCCTTCCTCTAGTTTGATTATACTCCCTTCCTCAACCTCAGAGATTGAATCAGAGCACTGTAGTTGCTGCGCATCCTAAAGCAGCATGTCACTGACATTGTAGTCAAACAATTCAGCTGACTCCTCCGTGTATGTTGGTGAGGCTATGGCAGGAGTAGCTGTGGACATGGAGGCTGCATTAGATGCTTTGGCAGCTGAGGTGGACTGTAAACCACTACAAGCCTGGCTGGCAGAGGACTCGGAGGACTCGGATGGCCTGGTTAGCCAATCCACCAAATCGTCTGTATGTTGCTGCTGCTTAAGCTGGCCAGCACCAGTTAGAAAGGACACGCGTGACCCTGCAGAGGATGCACCACGTCCACGATGACCAGAGGCACAGCCTCCCGACACAGATGCTGCTTGCCCTCTTATCATTTGTGTCTGGGAGCGTCTGCCTGTCCTTTTTGGTCTTTCTGACATGGTGAGTGATATATAGATTAAAGATATACAGAACTCTGATTCAACTCTGTTATAAAAATTGGAGATATGCAGAACTCTGATTCAACTGCGTTATCTAGATTAAAGATTTCCAGAACTCTGGTATAACTCAGTGAGCCACTCTGATAGCTGGCAACAGTGACAAGACACAGATTACAATTACCAGATATCTGCTACAAGTCTGTAAAACCCCCTGATGGGTGGCAGTGTCAAGACACAGATTGTAATTCCCAGATATCTGATACAAGTCTGTGAGACCCCCTGATGGGTGGCAGTGACAAGACACAAATTACAATTACCAGAAACCTCCTATAAATCAGTGAGACCCCCTGATGGGTGCCAGTGACAAGACACAGATTACAATTCCCAGATATCTGCTACAAGTCTGTGAGACCCCCTGATGGGTGGCAGTGACAATACACAAATTACAATACCCAGAAACCACCTATAAATCAGTGAGACCCCCTGATGGGTGGCAGTGACAAGACACAGACTAAAATTAGCAGAAATCTGCTACAAGTCTGTGAGACCCCCTGATAGGACCCCCTGATAGCTGTCAAAAATGACAAGACACAGATTACAACAATTCCCAGATATCTGCTAGAATCTGCTGGCACTGAGAAGACACACTAACAGAACAGTCTCCTCTCAAACAACACGTGCTGGGGCTGCGAGGCACGCCTTATATAGTGTGCCGCTGGAATTAGCTCTGTGAGCCCATGATTGGGCAAAATTTGCCCAATCAGGACTCTGAGCGGTGAATGGCATAGTCTTGCACCTGTCTTGTGGTCAGGTGCAATGCTGTAGCCAATTACAAGTTTCAGGCCAGTGGTAAAGGGCATTCTGGTGCATTGTGGGCGAACATGCCGCGAACACGCGGAAATGTTCGGAGTTCGTCGAACGGGCGATGTTCGAATCAAACACCGAACAGATCGAATCGAACAGCTCATCCCTATTCATGTATTGATGACAGCATATGCACGTCCTTTTTATCTGTGAATTTCACAGCTAGCAGTTCAGGCAATCGCAGGGCTGACATCTCTCCCCTCTTTTGCTTTCTAAACAAATGTTTAGGAAAGCTTTTCCTGTTGGCACGAATTGTACCACAGGCTCCAGTGCCATTGCTGTACAAAAATTTGTACAGCAGCACGCAAGTGTAAGCATGATGACCTTTACCAAATAGAGGGTGCATTAGATCCCACACTATTTTCTCACTGGCGGAAAAGAGGGGGGCCGTCAGGGGGATCCAGTTCGGAGTCCTTTCCAGTGTATACAAGAAATCAGTATGTGTATCCACTGGAGCTCTCGCACAGCTTATAAAGTTTTATGACATAGCGAAATCTCTTTGAAGGGATGTACTGCTTGAAAGCAATACTTCCCTTGAAAAGAAGCAAGGATTCATCAAATGACAGGTTTTGGCCCAGAGTGTAACACTCCTCAAATCTTGCTATAAAATGGTCAAGGACAGGCCGCAACTTGTACAGTCGGTCATGATCTGGGTGGGTCACGGGGCAAAGCATTTGCATTATCGTTATAATGCAAATACCGCAGGAGCAGTAAATATCTGTCCCTGCTCATAGTACCAGGGAAGATAGGGGTGGCCTGGATACCATCTTTCGACCAGTATGAGGATATGCTGGGTTTTTGCACAATCCCCATCTAAAGAGTGAGGCCCCAGAACTTCCTCATCTCTGGCTAACTGGTCGGGGTCCATTGTCGAGCCCTGGCACAGGGCCCCAATTCTGCCCTTAGACCCTGAATATATTGTTCAGCATAGAGATTGGTCTGCTGAACAATAGATTCCAAGAACCCATCGTCCATACACAGCCGGAAATAGTCAATGGGTTCAAAATTAGCGGTGTCCACCAGGATGCCATGATTGATAGAAAATTGTGGCAATTCTGGCTGGACCATATTAGGGGAGGTCCAATCAGATCCTGGTTCAGGCCTCGCTACAGCCTGTGTGCCAGATTATCATGCGGTGGGCCGGTGCAGGATCAGGCAGTGCAACCGCAGAAGTTGCACTGTCACTTGAGCGATGTGGGAACTCCGTGCGGTGATGCAGTGGCACACTACACTGTTCCTCTTCATCACTGGAGCTGTCACTAAATGATGATTTTCCAGCAATGAAATCGCTATCAGAATCTTCAAAAGAAGATTCGCCATCAGCACTGGAATCAGAGACTGACCTCATAAGGATGTCAGCTGCTTCCTCAGCGCTGAATTGCTTAGCCATAATTTATTTTTGAAAAATAAACTTATTCTCAAAAAGAATATTATGCCGTCAGAGTGTGTAAATATATATATATATATATATGTCTGAGTGTGTGATTTATATATATAGATTTTATACGTGTGTGTATATATATATATATACAGTATATATATATATGTTTGGGTAAGTGTATTCTTTTATATAAAATTCACCTTGATAGAATAACTGCAACACTATCACCAGGCGATCTACAGGCAGACTGAGAATACAAATGTAATTCCTTCGTGATTGGCTAGAAGCCCGTCGCTAGGATATGGGTTCACTGAAGGGTTACATTTGTATCCTTAGTGGCCATATTGGGGTTGGCAACGTGTCATTGTTACATGTAGGTAATCATTGTTACTACTTTTCACCCTATAATCCTTGAGACAGGCGCCAACTGTAGAACCCCCCCATTTTCTACAATGATCACCTGTCTGTAATACAAAAATATTAATAAAATATTATAGGGGGTTCTAATTTATTAAAAGGGGGGTCTCTAGGCAGTTTCGATTTTTAAAACTGCCATTAGAGACCCCCTGTGTAGTGTGTGTGTGTGTGTTTTCCTTTTTTTGGGGGGGTCTGCACCTTTTAGGAGGGACACCGATGGAAAGGTCAGACTATGACTTTTCCAGCGATGACTCTCTGGTATCGGTGCCCCTTAAGGATGAGGAGGTAGAGGGGTCCAAAAGAAATAATAAAATATTATTGGGAAGTTCATATTTATTAAATCGGGGGTTTGGGGGTCTCTAGGTCGTTTTGATTTCTAAAACTGCTATTAGAGACACCCACTGTGTTGTGTTGGTGCACTTTTTACTTAATTTTTTTGGGGGGCCTACACTTTCATGCAGGGCACCGTTGGAACGGTCAGACTATGACCGTTCCAGCGATGCCTCTCCGGTGTCTGAGACCCTTATGGATGAGGAGGTAGAGAGGTCGGAATGGGCTCCCCTTCACACTCGGCGGATGCCTACGAAATGACATCATCGTGACTGTGGCACAATGACGTCAGTGAGCTGGGAGGAGTCCCACGGCGAGGCCTGACATCTGGTAAGTCAGACCACCACGGGAGTTCTCTTGGAGCACTCGGAATTTCCCGCAGGGCAGCCGAACGTCCGTGACGTGTGGGGGACGTCCTCTGCATGCTGCGGGGATATCCCAGGACATCCCCCACACATCACCCGCAGCGAAGGGGTTAAATAGATTGTGGAGACACACAGCACTTGAGGAGAAAAATTCCAATTTGAGTAATGTGCAGGGCCGGCGCTTCCGGTAGGTGAGCTATGCAGAGTGCAAGGTGCGTGTCTGCTCCCGGACATTGGTGTCCATGAGCGGCCCTTGCACCCTTGCAGTTACACGGTCCACCACCAGTGCCTGTGATACCCCAGCCACCCGGCGCTCCCTATGACCTAATCAGAGGGAGCCTGCTGGCAGGGGTCACACGGCACACCACATGATGTCTGCCGCCCTATGCCCTAGCGGTAGACGTCACACGGTGCACCCTGTAGCCTTATCACCCCCCCAGTTTAAACACCCCCTGGCCATCACCCCCCAGTAAAATACCCCCGACCTTCACCCACCCCAGTATAAACACCCCCTAGCCATCACACACCCCCAGTAAAATAAAATACCTCTAACCAACACCCTCAGTCTTAACAACCCTGGCCATCACCCCCCCAGTAAAATACCCCTGACCATCACCCCCACCCAGTATAAACAACCCCTGGCCATTACACCCCCAGTATAAACACCCCCTGACCCTGGCCATCACAACCCCCCCCCAGTAAAATATCCCTAACCATCACCCTCCAGTCTAAACAACTCTGGCCATCACCCCCCCAGTAAAATACCCCTGACCATCACCCCCCAGTCTAGACACCCCCTGGCCATCACCCCCCAGTAAAATACCCATGACCATCACCCCCACCCAGTATTAACAACCCTGGCCATTACACCCCCAGTATAAACACACCCTGGCCCTGGCCATCACAACCCCACAGTAAAATAACCCTGACAATCCCAAACATCCCCCTACCCACCAGTGAAATACCCATGTCCATCACCCCCCCAATATAACCTTGGTCATTTCACCCCACCACCAGTAAAATACTCCTCCTCCCCCAGCCATCAAACTCCCTGCCCCAGTAAAATACAACAGCCATCACTCCCCCTCCAGTAAAATAAAATACCCCAGCCATCACTTTCCCTCCCCCACAGTAAAATACCCCTGACCAGCACACTCGTATCCCCCTCCCACCACCATTAAGCTAAGGAGATACACATAACCAGGCAACCCCCCACACACACATACACACCCAGGCCCCCCCACACACATATCCAGTCCCAGACAAGCACACATACCAACCCAGGCCCCAAGCACGCACACCCAGCCCCCCCACTGACACACCCAGCCCCCCACATAACCAGGCCCAAAACACATAACAGGTGTAGCCAGAGCCCCCAGAGTAAATGGAGCCCCGCACTTTCTTCAGTTATTACTCTTCCCCCAAGGTGAGTGACCCCATTAACCCTCCAATTCCGCATAGTGAGAGCACCCACCACCCCTTCATTTCCCCTCAAGGAAAGACCTCATCCCTCTGCCAAAATGAGTGTCCCTATTAACCCCTTCCACTCTGTAAGGGCCGCAAAACCTTCTCCCAAAGACTCAAACAGGGAGGGCCCTATGCTCTGGCGGCAGACATCATGCACGCGCCCGTAGCCTAATCAGAGGGGGCTGGCCACCATCTTGAAGTCAGCAGGGCTGAGACTGCTCCACAGTAATGTGCAGTGAGTAAGAGGGTATATCACAATCTCCCCAGTAATGTTCACTGTTTACAAGGGTATCACAGAGCTCCACAGTAATGTACTGTGTTTATAAGGGTGTCACAGAGCTCCACTGTAATGTACGGTGTTTATAAGGTGTCACAGAACTCCACAGTAATGTGCAGTGTTTATGAGGGTGTCACAGAGCTCCACAGTAATGTGATAGACAAAAGCACGGACAATTTTAATAGTATAATTTGTTTTCATTCGATTTGTACACTGCCCCTGAGGAAGTCTGGTGCTTCCGGACGAAACGCGTTGGGCTTATATATCTTTTAATGAATTTTATTAGCAAAATAGAAACATAGAAACATAGAAAAATGTCAGCAGATAAGAACCTTTCGGCCCATCTAGTCTGCCCCATTACATGGATACATTACCTGGATTTATCTTTTGTTTAGGATAGCCTTATGCCTATCCCATGCCTGCTTAAATTCAATTACTGTTTTGGCCTCTACCACTTCAATTGGAAGGCTGTTCCATGTATCCACCACCCTCTCAGTAAAATAATGCTTCCTGATGTTACTTTTAAACCTTTGCCCATCTAATCTAAGACTATGTCCTCTTGTTTTGCTACTTTGTTTCCTTTTAAATATACTCCCTTCCTCTACCCTGTGGATTCCCTTTACGTATTTAAATGTTTCTATCAGATCTCCTCTGTCTCGTCTTTTTTCCAAGCTGTACATAGAAAATAAAAAAAAAAATTTACTTTTATACTTTGCCGATTTTCTGCTGGCACAAGATACAGATAAAAACCATCACCTATGGGACATGAAGAGACCATAGATTTATACTGACTCTGAGAGGACTTCCTTCTTCCATTCTAAAGACTCGATTCTAAAAAATCGTGAGGTATCTGAATAACTTTTACTCTGTACAACTAACTGATCGAATAGGACATTCAAATATTCCGTGCTTTTGTCTATTACATTTTTGAAGGAGAGTTTGAACCACCTCCTGGAAGATTGTCCTAATGCTCTAAAGTTAAGTATTTGTATACACCCTCTTTTCTTTATTATACTCCACAGTAATGTGCACTGTTTATAAGGGTATCACAGAGCTTCACAGTAATGTACTGTGTTTATAAGGGTGTCACAGAGCTCCACAGTAATGTGCAGTGCGCCTGAGGGAACCAAGCCCACGAAATGGGAATTTCCTGCACCAAGATGATGCAGGTTTACTTTCTGTTTGTAGAAGCCCAGCTTTGTCTTAATGTGTATATATATATATTTCACACACACACACACACACACACACAGTAAGAGTGGCCATCCACTGAGTCTGTAATCGGACGATCAACTTGGCTGTCCGATTACAGACCGCACAATCGCCCACCACCATCGTCCACTGGAAGCGTCTGTGGATGACCCAGGTTGACGGACGAATGGCTGCAGGGGAGAGGAAATCCCTGTCCCTGGTGCTGAAAGGTGTTGAACAGTGAGAACACGAGGAGGGAAAAAAAAAACTTGTCTTTTTAATGAAATTATGGACTCAAAAATTTGGCCCAAAAAATACTCAAAAAAATTGGAAAACATCAATAAATAAGAAGGCTTTTTTTGCTGCAGATGAAAAGAATAAACGGATGAATAAAAAAAATAGATAAAAATGTTATGTTGCTTTAATTATTTTTTTTGGGGTGCGCAAGTAGCTGGTCTTGCCTAGGGAGCAAATAGTCTAGCACCGGCCCTGGTAATGTGCAAATTATTGGTCTGTTATCAGTAGAACAGTATCAACTATTAGACATGTGCACAGCACAAAATTTCGTTTTGAACTAATGGATTAGTCCTAAAATGCAATTTATTTAGTTGCTAAAGAAATTCGTTTTCAGTTCTTTAGTATGAAAACTAATTTCATTCATCCGAAAACCAATGGATACAATTACTATTGTAGTGGCTCCTCAGAGGGCTGAGATCGCTGCTTGTTACAGTATCTCTCACTCTCAGCACAATGTGGGCCATATTACATAGTTGGTGCTAACATAACCAGAGCTGTTGTAAACTTCCCAGAGCCATTATAGCCAATGGAGGTTTTCAGTTTACAACATCTCTAGTTAATTTAACACCAACATTGTAATACTGCCCCGTGTCAGGCAAAGCTGTTACAGTAACTGAGTGATGCTCATCACAGCGCTCAGAGTTTCAGTAAAACTAGTAAATAATATTTTTATATATAAGAGGTTAGAACAATATTATTTCCTTGTTTTAATGAAACTCTGAGCACTGTTATAGTCAGTTACTGTAACAACTGAGCCTGATACATTGTACTGAGAGATAATGTAACAAGCAGCCGATCTCAGCGCTCACAGCCACTGGATTTAAAGGGCTGAAAAAAAAGGATCCTCTCTGTTTAATGTTTAGAACATCCTCCTGCATTAATTAATACCCCTCTCTGTATAATGTATACAACATCCACCTGCATTAATTAATACCCCTCTCTGTATAATATATAGAACATCCTCCTGAATTAATTAATGTCCCTCTCTGTATAGAACATCCTCCTCAATTTATACCTTTCTCTGTATAATGTATATTACATCCTCCTGCATTAATACCCCTCTTTGTATAATGTATAGAACATCCTCCTGCATTAATTAATGCCCCTCTCTGTATAGAACATCCTACTGCATTGGCATGTGGAGGGTGCAGATCTTCGGATGTTGCGATGTTGCGTTCTTCATTGCTGGTCTCCTTCACTCATCAATGTAATATCACAAAAAGGACTGAAACTAAAATGTAGTGCATTTTATTTTAGTTTCTTTCGTTTTTTGTACTGAGCAGTTTCGTTTCTCTTGAGTCATACGAAAACTAAATTATCCCAAAATTCTGACTAAATCGTTTTAGTACTAAAACGAATGCACATGTCTATCAACTATCCCTATATTATTATGTCCCACAACAAAAAGTTGTGGGATACGGTATAAAAGTTGAGTTCAGTCATTTGTTCTTTTACCCCCTTCCCAATGCAGCATTGTGTGAGAACACTGCAAAAAAAATTGTACATTTCATGTTTACAGGTGCTACATTTTCTTGTCATGTATTTCTCTTCACTCCTTAATATCCCAGACCATTTGAGATCATTATTCTTCTCACCATCTTTGCCAATTGTGTTGCACTTGCTGTCTACCTGCCGATGCCAGAAGATGACACCAACTCTTCCAATGCTGTTCTGGTAATTATTTTATGTGTTTGTTTGTTCAATGCAATATACTCACATTTTAAATTCACTCACCTCCATCCTCCCCTCTGAATCAAGCCAGAAAGGTATTGTTCAATTAACACAACCTTTGCCACATTGTTTATGCTCTATTAATGATTTTACTGTTTTGTTTTTTATCTTTACATCAATTATATCTTGACTGCTAGTATTTTTATTTTATTTTCCCTCCATTTTTGTTTAATACTTCCCTGACTCTCAGGGCCATATTACAAACATCACGCTAAAACGAGGACGCTAAAGGAGAAAAACCTGCGCCTGCACGTTTTTACATAGCATCCCTGTTTTAGCGTGATATTACGGTGCAGGCGCTAATCCAGCAGTCTGCACCATAACACGGCCCTAAGCCGCGAGCATTCCCTCGATGGAGCCCATAGGACTCCATTGAGGCTTCTCCTCTGCCAGTCACATGACCTGCAGGATCTCACCTCGCGAGATCCGGCAGGTCAATGTAGTGATCCGCAGAGGGAGACTGAAGGACTTTTTCCCTCAGTCGCTCTCTGCTCCTGGCGGCAAGAAGGAGCGGATGGAGACACGGTATTTGAGGTGAGTATGTGATTTTTTTGGGGGGGGGTTGCTGCAGGTGCTGACGGATTCTACAAAAGCGGAATCTGTTAGCACCAGGTCCTAGCTGCGGTTAACGTTTTTTTTTTTTAAATGTAAAGTTTTTATTTCAGTAGTAAAGATATAACACAATGCAATTCGGTAAATAAGCATAATACATGTCGAGGTAAAAGAAAATTCTGTTACAATAAAGACAGTTTATCGTTATATAGCAAGAACAAATATCACAAGTATCGTAGAAAAATATGTATTAAACTGAAACCTGGAGACCAGTACGCTTCATAAATCTTGCTCCACAGTCAGTGCTCCCAAGAAAAGCATCTGTCAGCTTAGAACGCTTACATTGATAGATCAATAATAATATAAGATAAGAATCATGACAGAGGGAAAGTAACTCGGAAGTAAAAAATATAAGGAATGTCGCGAAAGATACAGGATCCAAGCTATAGGAGAAAGAGATGTCAGAAGAAAGAAGAGAGAGAAGTAGGGCAAAGAAGAAATAAGAAGAGAAAATAAAATAAAATAAAAAAAAAAGGGGGGGAAGGGGGTAGACTTGTGCGCCGATTTTTTTTTCGGTTCGATTCGGTTTGGTTCGTTCGGATGTTTAAAATTTTTGAATCAGCTCGTTTCGGCCGATTTCTGTTTCGATTCGGTTCGGTTCGGCTCATTTTTCGTATACATTTTTTTTTCGTGTTTTCGGGTCACTCTGCTCGTTTTTTGTATCGACTTTTCGTGATTTCGGAAATTTTCGTTTTTTTTGGGGCCTTTGTTCTCCTCGTTTCGAAGTGTCTAACTCTATTCGTTTTGACGTAAACTACTATGGTTTACTTTTTTATACTTTATATATTTTTTTATAATTAATTATTGGTTTGTTTTTCGGATCCGATAATTCATTCTGTCGATACGATAATTCTGGCGATTCTATCGTTTTTTTATTATTAAATAAAGATCTTTTTTTCTTATGAATATACATTTCACAACTTTATTTAATCATATTAAAATGGTATGAAAGGAACAAAAAAAAATGAACAAAACGATTTAAAAAACGCTAAACTGACCCAAATGGTCTGACTTTAAAAATAAAAACCAGAACAAAAGGTTTTAAAACGGAAAAATAGTTGATCAAAACGATCTGAAACGAAAAAAACAACAACAAATAAAATGATTTAAAGCAGACAAAAAAAATTAACCCTTTTCACGGCTTCCTTTCACGCCTGTGTGCGGTCTGCTGCTGAGCTTATTTTTAACAGTTTCGCTCCTCTTGTTTAAACGCGTTTTGAAGCCTTATTTTATAATATGACCCAGACATGTTATATATCGTTCTTTCCGGCAGACTCGGCAGATTCATAATATATCATTATCATATGTATGCTTCATGTCCTGTCTGTATATTATAACAAAAAATGCAATAAAATTTGAATTTTCAATGTTTTACAACATGTGTAAAAATGTGGTTTTTTTTCACATTTTAACATGCGAGTGTTTGCGGATATATTTTATGAGTTGCGTTTGTTAAAAAAAATTGAAATGGGGACTTAGTGTAATTTTCACCCAAAAAAATATAACATTTTTAACAAACGCACCCCATACAAAAATCCTTAGTGCAGCATCATTGTTCACATTATAATTGAAATGGCAACAATATTGCTGCATTAACAAAACAAAACAAAAAACCTGTTTATTTTGTTTTATATTTTATTATATTTTAATTTTTTATAATATTTAACCCCTTAAGGACGGGAGTAATTTTACAAGTTTGGAACACTTTTGAACACTTCTAAAAGTAGAATTTCAGCTATTCGCTGTTCAACCATAATTTACCTCTTACATATTAAGTGTACCCACCCTTATTATATATCATTTTGTTCAGGAGAAATAGGGCTTTCATCTTCCATCAAAGATTTATATATAAAATATATTCTAGTATGAAAAAAACCTTAAAACTATGAGAAAAAAGGAAATTTTGCAATTTTCAAAGTTCTCCATTGTATTTTTAGTGTGAATGACATTGTACGCTTAGCATTAAATGAAATAAAATACATATATTTCTGGTCAGTAATGTCTTACGAGTTCAACGGTACCCCCCATGTAGAGGTTTTAGGAGGTTTTGGAAAGTTACAGGGTCAAATATACAGGGTTATCCAAAAGAATTCGAATTGCTTGAGAAAGGTAACCGAATGCTGAAAATCAGGTTCGGTTACCTTCCTGGCCATTCGGCTATCCAGAGAGCAGGCAATTCGCCAATCCTGTCGAATTGCCTGCACATACGGTGCCTGTTCGGTGCCTGTTCGAGGGCAGTGAAATCCCCATCAAAAAGCACTGCTTCGGCTATTCAGAGAACACAAACCAGCAGTGAAAGGTTCCCCTAATGCCCTGCCATTCGGTGGTTTAATTCGGCAAATTTATTCAGGAGAATCCCATAGGCTTCAATGTTAAAAATATTCCGCGTTTTTAATTCAATATCTAATAAACCGTTCATTATAAAATTCTGCAGCAAAAAGTCTCTTTATTTATAGATTTTTTAGGATACTTTAAGCATTTTTCTGAATTTTTTTAAAAAAATTAAAAGTCCGATTTTTTTTTTTATTTTTTTTCAGTTTGCTTATTTTTTTTGTAACAGCCCTCTTTATTATCATTCCCTGGATCTCCTGTGAAAATTTCAGACATTTTCGCTCAGTAGTTTCTTTGCAAACAGCGTTTCTTTTTCCCAGATTCATACAAATGGTTTTTCTAATTTATTCACTGCCTCCTCTACGTCACAGCTGCTTCGGCTCTGTGTGATTCGGCTCCTTTTCGGCTCCTGTTCGGCTCCTCTTCGAAGGTTAATCCAGATGTTTTTGCTTGTTTTCAGCGTGCATTCGGTTAGTTTTCGTCAGGTTTTCGGCAGCTTTTCCCTGCAATTCGGGGACCCTGTGGTGTTTGCTGAATACACCGCAGGGTCACCGAAATGCAATCGGCAAAAGGAACCGAATTGAAGAGAACGAAAAGTCACCGAACGTGCGGTGACTTTTCGAATCTCTTTGGATAACCCTGATAGAGTTTGCCCATTTCACGTTTTACAACTTGAAATTTGCCAGATTGGTTTCCTGGCCCTATGTTGACTTTGAGAGGTTATGGCAGCCCATGTATGAAAAGTACCCCAACATGTCATACCATTTTGAAAAGTAGACAACCCAGGCTATTCCAAATGGTGTACGTTTTGTTTTTTTATAGTAGTCACTTTAGTCGCAAACTTGGTCTTCAGGTTTGTGTTTTGCATTTTTCACACAAAAGCTGTTATTTTACCGATGATATCATGCTCCCTCGACATTTTACTGGCCTAAAAAAACTCATATTTCTGGTCGGCAAGGTCTTACGAGTTCAACGGTACCCCCCATGTAGAGGTTTTAGGAGGTTTTGGAAAGTTAGGGTCAAATAGAGTTTGCCCATTTCACGTTTTACAACTTGAAATTTGCCAGATTGGTTTCCTGGCCCTATGTTGACTTTGAGAGGTTATGGCAGCCCAGGTATGAAAAGTACCCCAACATGTCATACCATTTTGAAAAGTAGACAACCCAGGCTATTCCAAATGGTGTACGTTTTGTTTTTTTATAGTAGTCACTTTAGTCGCAAACTTGGTCTTCAGGTTTGTGTTTTGCATTTTTCACACAAAAACTGTTATTTTGCTGCTAATATCATGCTCAGTCAACCTTTTACTGGCCTACAACATTGATATTTGTGGTCGGCAATGTGTTACGAGATCAACGGTACCCTCCATTTAGCATTTTTAATTTGCTTTTTGGAAAGTTACACGATCAAATGTAGAGTTTGCCAGATTGGTTTTCTGGCCTAGGTTGAATTTGAGAGGGTATGGCAGCCCAGGTATGAAAAGTACCCCAACATGGCATATCATTTTGAGAAGTAGACAACCCAGAGTGTTGAAAATGGGGTATGTCCAGTTTTGTATAGTAGCCACTTGGTCACAAACCCTGGCCACACTTAGTTTTCAAGATTGTGTTTTGCATTTGTTTTACACGAAAACTGTTATTTTACTGCTAATATCATGCTCAGTCAACCTTTTACTGGCCTATAACATTGATATTTGTGTTCGGCAATGTGTTACGAGTTCAACAGTACCCCCATGTTGCATTTTTAATTTACTTTTTGGAAAGTTACACGATCAAATGTAGAGTTTGCCAGATTGGTTTTCTGGGCCTAGGTTGAATTTGAGAGGGTATGGCAGCCCAGGTTGAGAAGTACCCCATCATGGCATATCATTTTGAGAAGTAGACAACCCAGAGTGTTGAAAATGGGGTATGTCCAGTTTTGTATAGTAGCCACTTGGTCACAAACCCTGGCCACACTTAGTTTTCAAGATTGTGTTTTGCATTTGTTTAACACGAAAACTGTTATTTTGCTGCTAATATCCTGCTCGGTCAACCTTTTACTGGCCTATAACATTGATATTGTGTTCGGCAATGTGTTACGAATTCAACGGTACCCCACATGTAGCATTTTTATTTAGTTTTTTGGTAATTTGACAAGTGATTTTCAGGATTTATGTCGACTTTGAGAGAACATGGCACGCCAAGAAAGAATATTGCTCCAAAGATGACGCCACCAATGATTCTAAATTAGTATTTTGAGTTGTTTGGTGCAGCCACTTTAGAATAGCTGGGCTTAACGTAAACAGGGACAGGCCAAATTCAGGGGATTCCAGAAGTCAGAGTAGTCGTTATAACAAGCCAATGAGTCGGTACAGGCAGCAAACAAAGAGTAGTCGGTATAACAAGCCAATGAGTCGGTACAGGCAGCATAGTCGGTATAACAAGCCAATGAGTCGGTACAGGCAGCAAAGGAATCGGGACGAAGCAGAAAAGGGGATTTAGTAATTTAGCTCGGTATGATAAATTTTGAAGCACTCGGTTATGCAGAGGCCAGGTAGAGATGGGCAGGTAGTGCAATAATAACTAGAATCCTTTCGGATTCCTTTCTTGCGGCAGACACGACACTTTTTCTGGGGGACTTTTTACAGCGGGTGGGAGGGACTCGGGAAGGAAAGTGTCTGCCGCTTAATCTTTGGAGATCTCCTGATTCCAAGCGGAATGTAACGGGCCGGGTTAGGATAAGTTGGGATATGATCTCAAGCATGAATTCTAGGAAGGGATATGGCTTTTGTACTGCTGCCTGCTTGTAGAGCACGTACGCATTGAAAATTGCTATCTCGGTCAAATAGATGGCAATCTTCTTGTACCATGCCCTAGTCTTTCGGTTCACCAGATAAGGCTGTATACATTGATCAGCCAAGTCTACTCCCCCCATATCTTGCTGTAATCTACAATGCACTTCGGCTTTTTCCAGTGGCTCAGTCCTCCTCTCACAGGCACTGGCACTGTACTTTCATCATGCACTGTAGATAGCATGTATACATCCTTCCTTATCGGTGAACCGAAGGCTAGCACTTCTTCCTGACGTAGAGATGAAGAGGAGCCTCTACTTCTTTTGCCTGCTGTCAGGATTTGGGGAAACCTCTGCGATTCTTCCGCACTGTGCCACACGCAAGGGTCTCAAAACAATATAAATTTTTAATCGGTCGATACTGGTGTAATAGTTATCGACCCATAAATGATATCCCTTGTTGAATAGGGGATAGACCAGATCCCACACATTTTTTCACTGGTGCCAATACAATCGGGGCATCCTGGGGGGTCAAGGTGACTATCTTTCCCTTCGTATATTCTAAACGCCCAGGTGTAGCCTGTTGTGGACTCACACAATTTATAAAATTTGACGCCATACCGGGATCGCTTGCTTGGATATACTGCTTGAAGAGCAGTCTGCCTTTGAATTTCATAAGGGACTCGTCTACAGATATATTTTGGTCGGGAACATAATTATCGGTGAATTTGGCAGATATAAGACTGATAAGGGGCCGAATTTTATAGAGGCGGTCATGCATTGGGTCGTTTCTTGGTGGGCACAGTGCGTTGTTCAAAATGAGGAATCGCATGAGATTTTTGTATCTCTCCCTCTTCATAACCCTTGGGAATAGTGGGTAGCCAGGATGGGTTTTTTGTGCCAGTAAGACCGGATACTTGGCTTCTTCACTATTCCCATTACGAGGTTAGAGCCAAAATTTTTTTTTAACTCTATCACATCCGTGGGTGCCACTTGTTACGTCTGTGGCGATGTGAATCTGGATGCGCATCAAGATACTGTTGTTGGTTTTGCTCAACCACCATCTCAATACGTCGTCCGACATAAACAGGTTAAAAAAAGCTCACTGGCTTCACAGTCTCTCTACCCTTACTGATGATGCAGGAGTCGCTAGAAATGGGGGTATTTCTGGGGCAGCCATATTTGGGGGTACCCAAATGCTCTCGTGTCTCCCCAGTAGATGGTGGGGGGTCACCATCACTGGAGGGTTCACTAAGGGGCTCTATATCAGGGCTGTGAGGGTGTCACTGTCGGCGAGAGCGTCGCTCTCAGAGGCGGCCAGGATCTCATATGCCTCTTCTGGGGAATAAAAGCGGGAGGACATTTTTATGGGAGGTCGGGGAACTGATGGGGTCAAGTACACAAATAAAATATTAGAACACCTAAACTAAGCCCTTCTGGTCCTTGTAGTGGCCGTACTTCTATCTATCTAGACAAGGGTAGTCAGGAATGCCACGGGTCGTATGCCAATGCGGGTAGTCAGAAATGCCAGGGTCGTATGCCAATGTGGGTAGTCAGAAATGCCAGGGGTCGTATGCCAATGCGGGTAGTCAGAAATGCCAGGGGTCGTATGCCAATGCGGTAGTCAGAAATGCCAGGGGTCGGTATGCCAATGGCGGTTCTCAATCAGGGGTACACTGCAGGCCAGGGGGTACAGTGCCTGGGTTTTTTTTCAGTTATTTTTTTCAGCCAGGGGGTACTGTGCCAGGAGGGTACAGTGTATGCCAGGAGAGTACAGTGCCAGCCAGGAGGTACTGTACCTGGGTTTTTTTTTCATTTTTTTTTTTTTTTTCAGCCAGGGGTACTGTGCCTGGGGTTTTTTTTCAGCGGGGTACTGTACCAGGAGGGTACAGTGCCAGTAGGTAGTGCCTGGGGGTACAGTGCCAGTAGGTGCCTGGGGGTACAGTGCCAGGTGGGGTACAGTGCCACGTGGGGTACAGTGCCAGGTGGGGTACACTGCCAGGTGGGGTACAGTGCCAGGTGGGGTACAGTGCCAGGTGGGGTACAGTGCCAGGTGGGGTACACTGCCTGGGGTGTGGTACACTGCCTGGGGTGTGGGGTACAGTGCCTGGGGTTTTTAGGTGCAGTGCCTGGGGTTTTTTCTCTCTCTGCTCCTTCTCTCTGTCTCTCTCTCTCTCTCTGCTCCTCAGATCGCAATGAGGAGCAGGAGAAAGGGGCAGAGACAATTCTCATCAGCATCATGGTTGAGACATTCTGACAGTTGCAGAGGTGACAGCTTGTCACCCGCTGCAACTGTCAGCTCCAGGCGCCGGATTGGCTGCCTTGCCGATTCCACGAGGGAAACGGCCGCCTCATTTCCCACAATGCCGATCGCCAGCTGGGAGGGTCTGCCCGGGTGTCAGGCAGACCCCCAGCCAGCGATCGGCATTGTGGGAAGGGAGGCGGGCCGTTTTTCGGCGCGCAGAGGCTCCAAACGCCGCAGGGCGTACCATGCCGTCCTGCTGCATTAAAGCCCACGTGGTGCAGGACGGCATGGTACGCCCTGCGTCCTTAAGGGGTTAAGATTGTCATGTTTGATATCGTTGGAAAGGCCATGCTCTGGTCGATCCAAAGATACCAAACATTAACCGATAGCTGCCGCGGATCGGGAGATAGGGGGTTCATTGGAACCCCCTATCTCCACCATTGGTCGCAGTTAGGGGTTAACTCCAGAACTGACGTCATTGTGACAAGGTCTTGGGACTGTCGGCAGCTGCCGTTCCCACGTGTATTGCATTCCCGTGTTGCGTGAAGCTGCAAACAGGGACAAATAAACTAGACCTGAGCCGCACTGAGGATCTTTGGGTTGTGTCGGAGAAGACTTCACGCAGTGCTGCCATCAATATTTTTTGATAAATTCTTGGTTATACAATGAATGTGACTGTGGACAAAAATCCATGTTGTTGTGACATCGCCTAAGCTTAACAAAACCATGCCACGTCGGTAATCAAATCTCAAGGCAGTACAACAAGGTTGTGTTAGTGTGTGACATTTTTTGGCCAGGCAGGCAGTGTAGAATGTGCACAGTCCCATTCATGGCCACAAATATGTTGACAAATTTATGACAAAGGGTCCATAGAAATGTCAATAAATTTATGTACATATAATTTTAACAGTGTGGAAACCAAGCAATACATATTAACTTATTAAGTAAGGAAAAGCAACGCACACAAACAGGAAAATATAGAAAAAATATAAAATTTATTTACAACATGCCACATGGCATTGGCAAACTGCCCAACAGGGGCACAAACATAGGGGAGGAGGAGACTGGTCTCTACTGCCACTCCAGGATGTCAATGGCGTTATTAAAATGCTCCCAGAATTCCTGGAGCAACTCCTGGATGGCTTCGAGGTGCCAGCCAGGCGTAGCTCGCCGATCGCCATCCTGACGCTGGACCTGTCAGTGTCCGGTCTGGCTTCTCCTTCTATATATCCAATAAATGAAAGAAGGAAAATACAGTAAGTAAAGCAGGTTTCTATTTTTGACTGAAAGTCTTGAAAAAATATAACAGTAGTACTGTATATACCAGAGCTGGCGGCCTCCTGAGGCTCCGACTCCTCCTCCTCCTCCACCACCACCACCACCATCAGCATCTCTTCCGGTGCTATATCTAAGAAATTAAAGAAATAAAAAATACAGTAAACAACAAAACTGATTTATTTTTGAACAAAAGTCGATGCAAAATACAACAGTAAAAAAACCCTGGACTCGCGGCCTCCTGCTGCGGCTCCGGCTCCCTCTCTCCATCATGGCCCTCCTCCTGCTCCTCCTCCTGCTCCTCCTCTTCCTCCTCCTGCTCCTCTTGTGCTATATATAAGAAAATTAAATGAAAATACAGTAAACAAAAAATGTTTCTGTTTTTGACCAAAAGTCGTTGCAAAATAAAACAGTATATACCAGCGCTGGTGGTCGCCCGTGGCTCCCCCTCCTCCTCCACTGGGGCACTGGTGCCCGCCGGGGCAGATGCTGCCTTTGCCTTCTTCCTGTCTTCTGCCAAATCCAAAAAATAACACTTAAATAATGCAGACTGGAAAAAATGGTATATCTATACACTATATTGCCGAAAGTATTGCGACACCCCTCCCACTACCCACTAGCACTACCAGCTTGACCCACCACTACTCCCATCTCATAGTTCTAAAGTCACAAAATATTTATTTATTTCCCCTGCACATAGACATATATTACCGTTCAATTATATATTTTTTTCAGAAGTAAACATTACGTTTATTCAATAAAAACTATTATTTGTGTTGTGTGCGTACAAAACGCATTGTGCTGACTGCTTTTAGTTATTTTATAGATGCCTCAGCTTCTGCGAATAAAACTGTGGATATTGCAGAAACAACAGAAATCCACCATTTTGTTTTGAAATTTGCATCTAAAGCGTTCAATGACACTGCTGTAGCAAACTGAATTGCTGCGCTGCAACAATTCAGCAGCTGCTGAGGACGTATTGAACGCGGCTCTGTTTGGATGCACTTTCAGAAGAACTACATGTCCCATCCTACCACTTAACAGAGACGCAGAGATTTTTGTTGATGCTCAGGTTGGAGCCAATATTGGGCAAGCTGCGGGTCATCTTGTATGCATCACTCAATCACAACAACCTCCCCCCCCCAGCACACTACAGTACACAGTGCCAAAAGAAATCCAGCATTGTAATTTCATCTACATACATCAAATATCACAATTTTCACGAATACGTAAAATCACAAAAAAGAAGAGCTATGGCAAAAATGCATGTATGAGTCCTGAAAACGCAAAGCTATACACATTGCATAAAAACAGGACTAGATAAATCAACGTATTTCTGTGCACATTAGCACATGCAAGCACATTATTATTATTATACAGGATTTATATAGCGCCAACAGTTTGCGCAGCGCTTTACAATATAACATGACAATGACACTTACGTTTGGCTATGACGCGACGGATGTGCCTCAGCTGCTCCTGCTCGCGTGCCTTCAGATCGGACCAGCGTTTTCGGAGCTGGTCCTTCGTCCGTTCTTTCCCAAATAATTCCGCGATGGTGGTGCGTAGCTTATCAAGGATACGGTCCTTGCGCGCGTTATTCTTTCTGCCGTAAGGGCCCTTACGGCAGTCATAATCTTTTTTATCAAAGATGCGGACCAGCTCCAACATCTCCTCAAATGCCATGTTGCTGGCCCGCTTCTTCCTGGGTGGTGTCTCTGGGGTGGAAGCAGATGAGGAGGTGTCCCAATGGGACTCTCTTCTTTCAGCCATGATACAAATTATAAATAAATTCAATATTTTTTGGCCTGTCAAAAAAATTTCAAAACTCTCTACAAAAATGGCTCAATAAAGTTTACGATATCCGCGCGCGTGCATGCGCGACCCGCGGACGAATCGGATCCGATTACGACAGAATTATCGTATCGACAGAATTATCGGATCATTGGAAACAAGTGATACACATTTACAAATACAAAATTTACAGAATCAGCGATATAACCGATAATAGTTAAATATACGATGTCCAAAATTACCGAAATGGAACCGAAATCACGAATGGAACCGAAATCATGAATAGAGCGAAAATAAATTTCGATTTGACACATTTCAAGTCCATTTGAAAACTCCGAAAAATTTTCGTTTCACCTCGGAAAACTTTTCGGATCTGCCGGTTTTCGGATCCGATTCGGAAATTCGGCCGAATCCAAAGACACGAATCGGGAAATTTCGTGAAAATTCTGAAATCCCGAAACGCACATCCCTAGAAGGGGGTAATGGTGGGGGTGAGGAGGATGAGGAAGGGGTAAAGGTATACGTGGGTTTAGGAGCTGGTGTACTAGAAAGGCAATCATAGGAGCTATCCCCATGCCACTAATGCTGAACAACTGTATCCGTTCTGGAACACGGAAGATTAGGCATCCTCCGTAGTAAGGGTCGCGCGCTGCCCGTCACCATCCTCCAGGACTCTTCGTAACTGAGCCGATGAGCAGAACGTGGACCAGTGCAACCACACCATGGTAAAGTGCTGTGCAGCTTTTGTAGGAGAAAGAGTGAGTTCCTCATTTGACCGTAAAGTTTCTAGCTGTCAGGCGGACACACGTACCCGTAGGTAGCTACGGTCAGCCCTAAGGCGAAACAGGAGGTTGGAACCCTAAATGCGATACCAGTCCTTAGTTTTGGCTGGGTTACGCAGTAGCTAGAAGTGAACCTATAAGGCAGGGACGTAAGCCAGGAGGATAGAAACCAGTCCTTAGGGTGGCTGGTATAGAAACAGGACAGTATGCAGTACCAGAGAGTGTACGTCAAGCTGGTATACGTAAGTCAAATAATAAGCAAGGTAGATATACAGGTAACCAGGAAAACCCCGAACACTAATCACAATACCAGTCCTTAAAGTGGCTGGGTTAAGTGATAGTGGGTAGTAAACCAGATCAGTACACAGGGAAAAACCGAATGCAGCGTCAAACACAATAGCCGGGTCAGAGGGATACGGAGATACTCAGAGTCGGTCGCCAAAAGCCAGGTCATGCACAGAAAGTCAAATAGGAATCACAGAAAATAGCACCAAACGGTATAGCAAGCTAAAACCACGAAAGGGCACTGAGAAATGGGGAAAGCAGGTTTAAATCTAGCGCCCTGCTTGCTGATTGGTCCATGGAGGTCACATGCGGAGCTGTGACGTCGCGCCGCCGGGAGAGGTATCTAGGGAACGACGGCGGCGCGCGCATACAGCGCAGAGACGGAGGTGAAGGAGACGCCGACCCCGGAACCGCAAGGAGGAGCGCCGGGCCGGCAAGCGCCGGTGAGGCATGACACTAGCTTGTCGATCAGTGTTTTGAAAGGAGGCGCGGAAGGTGATTTCCAATATAGTGGGATCAGGGATCTGGCCACCAAAAGAATGCGCAACAGTAACGATTTCTTCATCGACGTAGTCGAAAAAGGAAGTTGAAGGAGTAGGAATACTTGTGGTGTGAAATCTAGGTTCTCATCCGTGGTTCTATGGATAAGGTTCCGGACCTTTGTCCAGAATGGTTTGAGAGTAGCACATTCCCACCAAATGTGAATATACGTACCAATCTCAGCGGAACATCTCCAGCAGAATGGGGATATTGTGACGTTGAACGTGGCCAATAGTGCAGGTGTGCGGTACCAGAAAGTTAAAAGTTTATATGAGGATTCTTGTAATTTGGTAGTTTGCGAGCCTGAGTGGGTAAGGGTCAGTATCTTGGTCCAGTCTTCATCTGGAATAGAAATATCGAGTATGCGTTCCCAGCGAGACATAATTGCCGGGGATTCGTTGTCTACTTCCCGAAGCAGGCTGTAAAGATGAGAGACACTATGTGCCAACGGGAAAGTCCGTTTGCAGAGAGCCTCAAAAGTGGTAAGTGGTCTGATCAATGATGCATTACCCGGCAGTCTTCTTAAAAATGATCGGATTTGATGAAAATTGAAACTTTCTGCAAAAGTAAGTGCCGGCTGATCTGGAGTCTCTAAATTGACAAAGACTCCGTCTTTAAGCATATGATGAGCTCTGAGGATTGGAGTGTCTGTAATGCGTGATGTTAAAGTATGCAAAATCGTGACTGGGAAGTCTGGGTTATGTGTTAAGGGTAGTAGAGGAGACAGGTACGTAGACAAAGAATACTTTATTCGTATTTTATGCCAGATCACAAGAGTACTATCTACCGGTGACGATGCCTTGGCAGTGTGTTTGATCGCTGTCCATGATAACCATGGAAGAGACAATACCGGGCGTCCTGCATGCGCTTCTTCCAAATCTAGCCATTTTTGTTCCGGCGAACTAGTCATCCAGTCGACCACCCGGGTAAGATGTGCTGCGTAATAATAGAGGCGTGTGTCCGGGAGTGCAAGTCCTCCACAGAGTTTTGATTTACAGAGCATCTCATACCGAAGTCGGGGACGAGTCCGTGGCCAAATAAAGGAGGAGAATAGGGTGCGTATCTTCTTATGGAAGGACAAAGGAATAGAGATAGGGATTGTGTGAAACAAATATAGCAGTCGAGGTAATAAGTTCATTTTGATAACGCTTATGCGGCCCATCCAAGACAAGAATTTCGGGGACCACCTCGCCACGTCCTGCTTGAAGACGTCAAAGAGCAGGGTAAAATTCAGAGTGAATAGTTTCGAGAAATCAGAGGAGAGACGGATTCCGAGGTAAGTAAGTGAGGAGGGGCACCAGCGAAAAGCGTATTGCGCCTGTAACGTACGTTTCCAGTTCTTGTGTGGGGTGATCGCCAATATTTCAGATTTTGCTACATTTATTTTGAAACCAGAGAGCGAGCCATATTCTTGTAGTTCCACGATTACCGCTAGCATCGACCCCACCGGATCTGATAACAAAAACATAAGATCGACCTTATGCACAGTTGAGTGTCCCTGTACTCCTGTGATGTTGGTGTTCTGACGGATCGACGAAAGCAGTGGCTCCAAACTGAGGGCGAAGAGGAGCGGGGAAAGAGGGCAGCCTTGTCTTGTGCCGTTGCGTATCCGAAATGCTGCCATAAGAGCACCGTTCACTTTGACGCGTGCCGACGGCGTAGAGTACAAAGCACGGATCCAGCTTATAAAATTTTCCCCAACTCCGTAATGTTTCAAAGTTCGAAACAGATACGGCCATAAGACCCGATCGAAGGCCTTTTCGGCGTCCGTTGAAAGGAGTAATAGTGGGCGTGTCGTATGTTTAGAGTATGTTATGGCATTGATGACTCTAATAGTTGCATCCCTAGCTTCACGTCCTGGAATGAAACCCACTTGATCAGGCTTGACCAGTTGGGGCATGAATCATTTTAGGCGATTAGCTAGTACTCGTGCTAATAATTTCATATCGCAGTTAAGCAATGAGATGGGACGATAGTTTCCACAGTTTACGTGATCTTTTCCGGGCTTTGGTATTAGAGAGATCGTGGCCATCAGTGAATGAGGATGAGGTAGGATCCCTTCCTGGAGTGCACTGAAAAGCATCACCATAGTAGGCAGGAGGACTTTAGAGTTTTTTTTATAATATTCGATGGGTAAGCCATCAGGGCCTGGGCTTTTCCCATTTTTGGTCGTTTACAACGCATCCAGAATTTCATCCACCGAGATGGTGGCGTTCAATGATTCGCGATCTAAGGAGCTAAGAGGTTGAAGTACCGTTCGTGTCAAATAGGAATCTATGCTATCCATTTTCTGTGTTGAGGCGTCAGTATCGTCTAGATTATAGAGGTCTGTAAAAAATTTCAAGAACTCTCCCGAGATGTCTTTCGGGTCAGTGACCAGCGTTCCCCCAGTTGTTCGAATCTTCGGGATATAAGACTTAATACGTCTATCCCGAAGTATCCTCACCAGGAACCTGCCGTGTTTGTTCTCATTTAACGCAAAGAACGAGCGAGACCTCAAAGCTTGAAAATGAAGGGAGGTGTTTATCAATTTATCAAAGGCCTGTCTGGCCTGGATAAGGCGCTCATATACCGTGATGTCATTAGTAGCGACATGTTCAAGTTCCAAATGCTGTCTGCGAGTGTTCGTCGTTCTCCTTCCTGCAAATTCTTACGAGCCGTACTGTTACTAATGAAGAATCCTCTTATTACTGCCTTGTGCGCTTCCCAAAGCGTTGGGACAGGAGTCTCTGATACACTATTTTCTGCAAAAAAGCGCTCAAGAGTGACATGTAATTCCTCACGTATTAGGGGGTCCTCTAGCAGGGATATATTGAGTCGCCAGTGGCGTTCTCGGGGAACAAACAATGGTGAGTGGATCGCCAAATTAATCGGCGCATGATCCAACCACGTCGTGGGTGCCATATCTACTGAACTTGTTAAATGAAGATTGTGATAGTGCATAAAAAAATAATCGATTCGAGTATAAGTCACATGTACCTGTGAAAAATAAGAGTAATCTTGTTCCATGGGGTGTGATGCTCGCCAAACATCCACCAGCCGGTGGTCATGTAGTGAGCGACATATAATGCGCAGGACATGAGCAGGGGTGGCGGAACGGCCCTCTGACGAGTCAACCTGTGGATACAGCGCCACATTAAAGTCTCCTGCTATGATAGTTGTCCCTTGTTGAAAGGATTCTTAAGACCGAAGAATCCATGTCAGACAAGAATGCTGTTTTTTGTTGGGTAAATATATGGATACGAAGGTGTAGATCGTATCAAGAATTGATCCTCTGATAAATAAATATCTACCACCTTCATCAGTCATTGTGGCGTCCACCACAAAAGGCACCTCTTTCGATATCAAGATCGCAACTCCTTGGGATTTGCTATGAGAAAAGTTACTGAAGAAACCCAGAGGGTAATTTGCGTCCCTCAAGGTCGGAGACGATCCCGAGCGGAAGTGAGTTTCCTGGAGGAAGGCAACGGACGTACGCGCGGCCCTCAAGTCGCGTAACAAGCGGGAGCGCTTTTTGGGTAGATTGAGGCCCCGCACATTGTGAGATTGCAATTATAAATCACGAATAGCATACGGTTACATCCCACTCGGCATAGTGAAAGTCTAAACGATAACTTAGTACACAATTTGAGTTTCAGGAGAGTGTAAGGGAAGGGAGAGGAAGGTTCAGGCAGGGGGGGTAAGTATCGGAGGCGAGGGAGAGGAGAGGGGATAAGAAGAGAGGCGGAGAAGAAAAAAGAAAAAAGGGGGGGAGGTGGGAGGGGAGGATGGAGGGAGAGAAGCAGAAGCCAAGAAATGAAGAGCGGCCGAAAAATAACAGAGATGCAGGAGGAAGGTGAAGGAGCGACCAGTATAGAAGGTGAAAGAGTGTGAAAACCAGGAGGTGTCAAGTGCACCAACCAGGATATCCGTCTCCACCACTATACCCAAAGGTCAGGTGAGAGGATCCGTGGTTGGAGGAAGATTGCACTAAACCTCACGGGGGAAACCTAATCGGCCATATACCAGCGCTACACTATCTGTGTAGCAAGATAGGATAGATGTTATATTAACAGAGAAGAAGCTCATACAGTGTAACCTTTGGCCGTCTACACCGACATACGTTGCTACCAATAGGGTCCGTGGCTGTTGTCCAGCAGGTGACTAGGAGAAAATGGCTATCTAGAGTATAAGTGCGTATTTATGTAGAGAGTATGAGGAAGGGAACACGGGGGGGGGCGTCATCTGGAAACAAAGCAGGAGTATGGGCTGGATGTGTGACTATTAAGATTTGCTGCCAAATCTACGTCCATTCCACAGGTCTTGCAACCAAAATGAGACTGAGAGTCAACTATGTTGTGCGGTGCTCAATGAGTATCAAACCAAACATGCGAAAAAAAATATCAACTTGCATGTTCGTTGTTAATTAATATAACCGTTACATGTATAAAAAGCTGGAGTCCCATACGGGGTCTCAAGACATCAACGGGTAAAATAGTATTAAAGTCGCATATTTTGGAACCCATGTACAAAAACAATGACGTGCGGTTAACGTATGTGGAGAGAGGTCTTGGAACAGTTCGAATGTTTCGTTCGCAAAACGCCATTTTCAGCGTATGCGTGCTTTCATCAAAATTGCCTCTTTTAGTGCGAAGTCTGGGATGTGGCATATAAGGTCTCTAGGTGGTACCAAGACCGCTGCGGCCCTGGGGCGAAGGGCCCTATGAGCTCTGTCTATCGCCGTGTAGGGTAGGGTAGGGAAGCCCAGGATATGTGCAAAAGCACCAAGGAGGAAATCCTTCACTTCTGTGACCCCTTCATGGACCCCTCTCACCCTGATGTTGTGCCTCCGGGATCGATTTTCTAAATCATCTAGTCGACGTTGCATGTCCGACAGGCGTTGGTCTGTGATCGGGTCAGGATTAGGGGTGCAGATTGCTTGTGGAGCTGCAGCTTCTTCTAAGCGCGCCACCCGCGTGTCTATGGCGGTCAAGACTGCCCGAACTTCCGCTATCTCGTGCCCCACTGCCGCTTGCATTTGGTTGAGCATAGCTTTAAAGTCTGCTCTAATGGGCAGCTCAGCATGTGTAGGGAGTTCTGCAATAAGCATGTCCAAGTGGGCTATCGCTGTCTGACCTGTTACCTCCGTCGTCGAGGAAGAAGCCGCCATCTTGGTAGTAGTCTGGTTACCAGGCCGCCCTCGTGTTGCTCTGAAATATGCCGTTATGGGGCTCGTCTGGTTACCGTCGAGGGTGTGGGGGATTCTCCTAGTCGATCTACGATTTGTGGTGCGTACCATAGCCACGGGCAGATTCGAAAATGCGGATTTGTCGGCGGCGGTCTCAGGAGCTCCCGCACTAAGCATCCATCTCCGCGCTCGTTCAGGCCACCCCGCTCGCGGTTAACTTTTGAGTTAACCGCAGCAGGACGGTAATTAGCTTTAGGACTTTGTAATCCTAACGCTAATTAACACTTTGCGCTACCCATGTTAAGCATAGGGAGCGCAAAGTACAGTAAGCTCGCACTGAAAAGCGCAAGATCCGAATTGCTAAAGGTTTTGTTAACCCGTTAGCGTTCGGATTGTAATATGGTGCACTCACGCTAGGGCCACCCATGCTGACATTAACACTCACACAGGAGAGCGCTAATGATAGCGTTATCAATGTAATAGGGCCCCTCAGTCTGTTCTGCTCCTTCCTGTTGTAAATTTTTTGTGTGCATTGGCCATTTCTGTTCATGGTAAATATTTCTAGTGTTAGTGTTTGTTTCAGAAATGATGACTGGTAGTGGTGAAACAATTTATGAAAACTTTATGTGAGGAGGGGAATTAGTCAGGAATGTGACGCATTTATCTGAACAGATGGGTTGTGAGGGATTTCTTGAATAATCAAAGATTAGGAGATGGAAAGTTGGATAGGAAGAGGTAGCTTATTCCAAAGGACTGGTACCACTCTTGAAGTCTTGGAGGTGACAGTTGGTGATACATAAGTAAACAAGCTCCAGGCAGAGGTTGGCTGCAGAATAGACCCCATTGATCCAGGTGGAGTGTATTTGTGAAATAGGGAAGACCTATAAAGGAGGGGTCGCATTATTGAGGGCTTTAAACATGAACATCAGTATTATAACTTGCACCTTGGAAGGTAAAGAAAGCCAGTTATGGCCAACAACTGGCAGAATGTTAATGAGAGTGAAACCTAGTTGCAGATATGGAAAGGCAGCTCTTACACTGTCCGTGCTAGTCTCTTCTGGTGAGTAGCAGAAGTCAGAGGTGGATACAGTTGGATGCCAGACGGGTTTCAGAAAGTGTATTCGGTATGTGAAGCAGGAGGCATAGTCAGGAGCAAAGCCGGTGTCAGAAAGCGGGGGAATCCACAACTGAGCAGGAAACTGAGGTAGAATGTGATACAATGCTGGATTCTAAGCACAGGGGCAGCTAAATATCCAAGCACTGCAGAATTGGAGTGCTTAATATTTATGGACTTCCCCTAGCAGGGAGTCTTCCTGCCTCAGCATCCAATCAGTAGAAGTGCCTACTAGTGTCGGCACTTTATCCTTAGCTGTGCTGCCTAGGTGAAGCTTGGGGATCAATATGGCTGGAGATGTGAGTGTGCCTTCACCGATTGTCGTTGACATCAATTCAGGAGTTGGGGGCTGGGAGACAACACTGGTGTGTCATCACTGGATGTCGTTGGCTTCAGGCAGTGCACATTGCGTGCCAATATGATTACCATGAAGATGCTGGTTAGGGATGAGCTGTTCGGTTCGATGTGTTCGGAGTTCGATTCGAACGTCGCCACTTCGGATGTTCGCGAACTATGAACATTTCCACGTGTTCGCCGCATGTTCGCCCACAATGCACCACAATGGACCACAATGCACTTTTTCCACTGGCCTGAAGCTTGTAATTGGCTACAGCCTTGCACCTGACCACAGGTCAATAAAATATTCCTCCTCATCCTCATCCTTTCTGATCTGAGGACCCGCAGGAATGCTGTCTGCATAAAGACTGGGGTCTTGAGAGCTAGGGAAGTCCTCCTCTTCCTCCCGCTGCTCTGCCTCTAGTGCCACATCTATAATTCCCCGCAGAGTGTGCTCCAGCAGGAACACTAAAGAAATTGTGTCACTGATGCATGCACTGTCCCTGCTCACCATCCTCGTTGCCTCCTCAAATGGTGACAGTACAGTGCATGCATCCTTGATCATCAGCCACTGCGGGGGAAAAAAACAAGTTGACCTGAACCTGTCCTTGTGCCATACTCACACAGGTACTCATTGATGGCCCTCTGCTGCTTGTGCAGGCGCTGCAGCATTGCCACTGTTGAGTTCCACCTGGCGGGCATGTCACAGATCAGACGGTTTGTGGGAAGGTTAGTTGCTATTGGTTTAACTGCCACTTCGCCAGAGACAGAGAAGGAGGAGGAGGAAGAGGTGGTGGAGCAGACAGACCTCATACAAGCAGCTTTCTGGAGGCATGGTGGATGAACAAGCTCCAGCACAGAGCTCCGTCCTGGATCCCTTCCAGCTGCAAGCAGAGTTACCCAGTGTGCCGTGAAGGAAATGTAACGGCCCTGTCCATGCTTGCTGGACCACGTGTCTAAAGTAATGTGCACCTTGCTGCTGACTGTCTTTCCCAATGACTCGATAACATTGTCTTCCACGTGCTGGTATAGTGCTGGAATGGCCTTCCGTGAAAAGAACTGGCGTTTTGGAACCTGCCACTGTGGTACAACACAAATTCACGGAAGGAGGCAGAGTCCACCAACTGAAAAGGCAGCAGCTGTAATGCGAGTAATTTTTCCAAGCTGGCATTTAGACGCTGTGCTTGGGGATGGTTGGGACTATATTTTTTCTTACGCTGCAGCAGCTGGGGCAATGAAATCTGACTGCGTAAATCTGCAGCTGATGGGATGCTGTCACATTCTGAGGAAGGACCTGGTACACCCATTACTATAACATCATCCCTGTCAGGGGAGGTTGTAGACATGGCATGACATATAGTGGGGGTAGAGACAGATGAGGACTGATGGGAAGTGTTTTGCCAACAGGATGCATGACAGGTGGTCATATGTCGCTTCAAGCATGTGGTACCCAAGCGGCTGATGTTTCTCCCACGTTTGATCCTCTTCAGACATAGCTTATAAATAGCAATGCTGCGGTCTGCTGCACATGTCGTCCCAGACAGCAGAGTTCCTGGACGTGTGCTTTGAGACAACAGCGCTCTGCACCTGAGCAGCTCTGACATCTGATGCCTTGGACTGGCTACGGTTGCTCATAGAGGATGTTGTGCCTCCTTTTCAGACTCCTTTGTTCGATCAGGCACCCAGGTGGAGTCATAGTTCTCATCATCGTCATCACCCCCTATCTCCTCGTCACTGGAGCCAACTTGGCAGTATGCTGCAGCTGCCGGGGAACATGAGTGCCAGTTACTTGTGTGTCACTGGCACCCCCTCCCTCTTGGTTGATTATACTCCCTGCCTCAACCTCAGAGTTTTAATCAGAGCACTGTAGTTGCTGCACATCCTCAAGCAGCATGTCACTGTCATTGTAGTCAAACAATTCAGCTGTCTCCTCTGTGTATGATGGTGAGGCTACGGCAGGAGTAGCTGTGGACATGGAGGCTGCATTAGGCTAGGGTCAGACTAACGCATTTTTCGCGTTGTCCTTGAAAAAGTGTGTTCAAACGAATGGACGCATTTTTTCACGGAATACGTGATAGCGGTCATACTATGCGCATTTTAGCCCGTGATTTTGTACGGTTATCAATAAAACACTTTTTGCGTCTGGACGTGATGTTGGCCAGACATTAGCAGCGTCTGACGTCTCCTAATCACATACACATGCCTCTAGTGGACGCAGCGCACTCTGTACGTCAGTACTAGCGGTTTGACGTTCTCGAAAAAATGCGTTCGTTTGCCACTTGCGTTGCGCGGCCGCACTTTTGTGCGGCCGTTCTTCGTATGCTGCCCGGCATTGGAAGTAATTTACTGCTAGCGCGGCCGTGATTTAGTGCGGCTAAACGCACGTTAATACTGCGTTAGTCTGACCTTAGCCTTAGATGTTTTGGCAGCTGAGGTGGACTGTAAACCACTACAAGCCTGGTTGGCAGAGGACTCGGAGGATGAGGATTGCCTGATTAGCCAATCCTGCAAATCCTCTGTAAATTGCTGCTGCTAGACGGCCAGCACCAGTTAAAAAGGACAAGCGTGCCCCTGCAGAGGATGCACCACATCCACGACGAACAGGGGCACAGCCTTCCAACACAGAGGCTGCTTGCCCTCTTATCTGTGTCTGGGAGCATCTGCCTGTCCTTTTTGGTCTTTCTGACATGGTGAGTGATATATAGATTAAAGATATACAGAACTCTGCTATAAGTCAGCGATTTTACTGATATTTTACCTGCAACGCTGCCAATGTCCTCTACTCTCTCTCTCTGATTCACTTCCTCTCCTGCAGGCTGCAACACCCTGATACCTGGCAAAACACAGATTCAACGCTCAATAGATAAACATATGAACTCTGATTCAACTGTGTTATTGTATGGTATCTAGAATTAGATTAAAGATATACAGATTTTCCAGAACAATGCTATAAGTCAGTGATACACCCTGGATAGCCTTTGTAGTGCCAACACACAGATTCCAATTTCCAGAAATCAGATATAACTCAGTGATACAGCCTGTCCCTGATAGCTGTCAGTGCCAACACGCAGATTCCAATTTCCAGAACTCTGGTATAAGTCAGTGATACAGCCTGATATGCAACAATCTCCTCTCCTCTCTGATTCACTCCTGCAACAAACAGACACTGGGGCTGCGGGGAAGCCTTATATAGTGTGCTGCGGGACTTAGCTCTGTGAGCCCAGGATTGGCCAAATTTGCCCAATCAGGACTCTGAGCCCTGATTGGCATTGTCTTGCACCTGACCATAGGTCAGGTGCAAGGCTGTAGCCAATTACAAGCTTCAGGCCAGTGGAATAGTGCATTGTGGTGCATTGTGAGCGAACACGCGGAAATGTTTGCTGTTCGACAAACGGCCAAACGGCCAATGTTCGAATCAAACTCATGTTCGAATTGAATCGCCAGCCCATCCCTATTGCTGAGGGTGGGGATGGGGCAGAGGACTGGCTTTGGCCACTAACTTTTTGTTGCAGAGGAACTGCTTAACATGATAGCAGCCTTTCCAACACCAAGATAAATGATGCCACCTACTGGGGCAAGGGAGTCCACTTGTTGGGTGAGCGCAGCCAAAACATCAGCAATACCTGTGGGTTTCAGAGTGATGGTTCTGTTATTCTGTCATGCCTAAAAAGTGATTGTAACTTAATTGGGATGGAACCCAATGGCAGGTATGGAAAGGTAGTCTTTACACAGTCCTTGCCAGTCCCCGCAACAGACTCTCGTCTCTCTCTACATTACTTTAGAGAAGCCTATAGGCTCACTCCATGATCCCCCACTGTCATTTCCTGCTCCTCTTTCCATTCAGCCCCCCTGCAACCCACCATTCCACCTACCCTATTAACCCTCACCTAATGGGTCACCCCTCTCCGCTTTGATTGTAAGCCCTTGGGCAGGGTCCTCCCTCCTTCTGTTCCATGTGTGTAACGTGTATGTATATTTGTGATTCTGTCTCCCCCATTGTACAGTGCCATGGAATTTATTGGCGCTCTATAAATACTTGTAACTATAACTGGGAAGCGGCTGTTCTGAAGATGTGGTCAACCACGGGATTGCTGGGATGGTGGATGAGTCTATTCCATGAAAGTGGTATGGGAAAGACCTCAGAAGCATCTGGATTTTTGAGCAGTGAGTCCCTAGGGCCATGACAGGTGTTTTAAGAAAACAAAGATTAGACTCCTTTATAGCCAAAACAAAACCATTACTACTACTACTCTACTTCTAAGAGTAACACAACTCCTAAAGAGCAAATAACAGCCCTGTTTGTGTTTTTATCTTAAAGTGTTTGGCGATTGTAATAAAAGGATATAATCACTGGAGGTGATAGGAATCATCGTATACTAACATGGAATTACAGGCCAACTAATAAAAGATTGTAATTGCATTTTTTTCCATTAAAATAAACTAAACCTATACAAATGTTACTAAAATCCATGTGCATTTCTAGTAATGTAGATACAGGATGCTACATGTTTCTGTTACAATTTTTCAGATAAAATTATTGGTGAAGATAGTCTGCTTTTAATATGTGACACATTCTGATCTGATGTATGTTTGATATTTTTCAGGAAAAAATTGAATATATCTTCCTGTTCATTTTCACTATTGAAGCAATACTCAAGATCGTAGCCTATGGCTTCATTTTGCACACAGATGCTTATCTGCGAAATGGTTGGAATATTCTGGATTTCACTATTGTGTCTGTGGGGTGAGAAGATACATTCTTGTTTTATATATTAACATTGTATGTCCATGGGGTAGAGGATATCTAACAATTAAGGTATAGTTGTGAAGTGAAAATTTGCGAACATAAAAAAAAAACAGCCCCTGTAATGTGCTCCCTTCTTTTTGAAAACATAACGGGCCAAATTACATTCTTGACGCTAATGTTATCACTCACTTGCGTGAGCATTAATGTTAGCTGCGGTGTCTACTGCAGATTACGATCCAAACGCAAACGGATTACAAAATCCTAACGCTGATTACCGTCCGGCTCTGGTTAGCAGAAAGTTAACCAGAGCCAGGACTTGGTGTTAACGGATTCCGCTTCTGCAGAATCCGTTAAGTCAGATACTCACCTCCTGTCCCGTGGCAAGGACCGCTGCTCCGATTGGCTCAGACCGACTCCTCCGTCCGGCGGGAGCAGGGAAAGACTGGGGGAAAATGTCCCCCCAGGCTCTCCCTACATATCACTACGCGAGGCGAGATCCGGCTGGTCATGTGACCGGCAGGGGGAAACTCAATAGAGTCCTATGGACTCCATCATGTGGATGCTCGCTGCTGCACTCAGCGCTGCCACGAGCATCCTGTCCTGTAGCGCGTGGTAACAATGCAGGCAGCATTTTTTGCGCCTGCATTGTAATCTAGCGTTAAAACTTGGGAGCAAGGGGGGAAACTGCGGGTGCAGTTTTTCCTCCCTTGCGCCCGCGTTTTAACGCTAGGATCGTAATGTGGCCCAACATTTTTTTAGAAATGTTTCAGGATACTTGTCATGATAAGGGGGATTAACCTGAAGGAGCTTCATTATACACATATTCATCCTCTTTCAAATGCTCCAAGATTCCAAGAATATCGCAAATTCTGATACGTAATATACATAGGGCCATATTACAATGTTCACGAAAAAAAACGAACGCAAAAGCGAAATTTTAACGCAAGGTGTTAAGTTTAGCGCCTGGCAACTACCAACCATATTACAATGCTCGTGCAGGTTTTCATCCGGCCTCGTTTAGTGCATCCATACGGGACGCTAACGGTAAGCACCAGAACGCTAGGTTAACGCCGCCCAGCGCTAAAATGGTTGCCCGCCACATTTTGGCCTGTTTTTACCAGTCTAACCAGATGGCCACACCTATCCCCTGCCAATAAATAGCATCTGCTTGAGCCATTCTGTGACTGTGTCTGTGCTAATATTATTTAGATACAGGGTCCCGGGTGTCTGGAGGTCTTCAGTGAGTATAGAGAGAAGGAGCGTAGATTAATTGAGTGTAGGAGTGAGTTCATTGTCTTTTCACCTGTCTCTTTCATTCACACATTCATCACACTCCACATATAAACATCAATATACGTTAATTACATCTACTTTCACATATATACACATACACCTATATGTACCAAGCATCACATACATACCTGTTGTAACCCGTACCTTGCCCCCTCTTGTATTTATCTTCTTACCTTAACCCTGTGTATTCGTCTTTGTAACTGTCTGTCACTGTATGTCATGGAGGGTGTAGGGAGAAGGAGCAGGAGGTGAGGAGAGGTAGAGAGGTGTCAGGGAGTAAGGTTCAGGGAGGGGGAGAGAAGACGTAGGCGTGGAGAGGGTGGTAGTAGGCGTGGTGAGGGTGAGAGCAGGCGTAGAGAGGGTGAGCGTAGCAGTGACAATGCCTGGACTTCTGAGAGGGACAACGAGATCCGTGGCACGGTGTGTGCTCTGGGTAAAAACTGGAGCATACAGTCAATCAAACATCACTACCAAGATTGCAAGCAGGAACTCAAGGCCAAGATGTCCAAGTAGCGGCAGGATGTGAGGAGGACTGGAGGTGGACCACCAAGACGATATGTATATGCGAGGTGGGAGGAGAGGTTGAAGCAGCGGATCAGTTTGACAAGTGTGGAATGCTTTGAAAGCTTCCAAAGCGGATCCCTGCAGATCAACCACCGAGCATGAGTATTGCTGTCATTTTGATTGTTCTATGTCATTATTCAAAATCTACCTCATGTTTTGTGCTAAATAGTATATGCAGATTTTTGGAATAAATCTTCCATGATGCTTTGTCACTTAATCGCTCCATAATGCATCATGGGACGTGTATTCCAAAAACATTAGGTGCCAGCTTGCACAAAAATTATATAGAGATAATGTAAAGAAGGATTTGTTGTATTTGTTCTTGAATTTACCCTATATTAATAAAAGGGCAGAATTAACTCTAATTTAACAGAGTTAAATCTGCTGTTCTAATACAGGGTTAAATCTGCAGGTGTATTCATAATCTGTGGGGGGATGCTGCTGTTGTGGTATTTGCGTCTTAATTATGCAGGTGTGCCTATACAGGGATTACACTGTATTGAAGCACTGGCCTATTTTATTTTGTAGCTGCTGCTCTAATACAGTGTTAAATCTGCAGGTGTATTCATAATCTGTGGTGGGATGCTAATGTTGTGTTACTTGCGTGTTAATTATGCAGGTGTGCCTATACAGGGATTACCCTATATTGAAGCACTGGCATAATTTATTTTGTAGCTGCTGTTAAATCTGCTGACCCTTGATCCCACAACAAACAACCATAGCCCTTCCACAGCTGTGCGCCAGATCAGTGCCAATAGCAGACTTCCCCTGCAGGGTGCTGACATCTTGCAGTCACTGCGGCATCACTGTCACTGTAGGTAGGGGTTATTCAGAGAACGCCGACCTGGCCCCGAACTGCCTGCTCTCTGAATAGCCGAATGGCCCTGAAATGTCACCGTACAGGGAAATTCCCTGTTCTGTGAAATTTCAGGGCCATTCGGCTATTCAGAGAGCAGGCAGTTCGCCAAATATTGCCTGTTCGAAGGCAGTGAAATCCCCCACAGAGAAGCAATGGTTAATCTATTCAGAGAACACCGAACAACAGTGAAAAGGAGCTGAAGTGCCCTGCTGTTCGGTGTTTTCATTCAGCAGGTTTATTCAGGCGAACCCCATAGGCTTCAATGTTAAAAATATTCCCGTTTTTATCCAACATCTAATAAACCGTTTATTGTTTTAATCTGCAGTAAAACGTTTTTTTGTTTTTTTGTACGAGTTTTCTTTTTTCTGTAACAGCCCTTTTTATTATCATTCATAAGACCTTATGTGTTCATTCCAGGCATTATTGTTCAGTAGCTTTTTTGCAAACAGCGTTTCAATTTTGACATTTTCAAGCATAATGTTTTGTTTGTTTTGACCCCGTTCGTAAACTTGTCGACTTTTTCCAGCTTCTGGTCTGCACTGTGATCGGCGGCCTTTTCCAATGTGTTCGGCATGTTTTTTGCGGCGGTTCCGATGGGTTTTCGGCAGGTTTGTGCGGGTTTTTACTGCACTACGGGGACCCTGCGGTGAATGCTGAATTCACTGCAGAGAGGGGAACTTTGATTCCCCGAAGTGCAGGGAAGTGCGGGGAACGAGAGAGCACCGAAATGTCGGCGACATTTCGGTGCTCTCTGAATAACCCCCATAATATTTGAGAAGTGAACAATTGTGTTGCATAAAAATAATATTTTTACTTTAGTTTAAATATTAAACCTACTCATGTTTGTTATGATTGTAAAGGATACCAAACATCACCGTGTAAAATCTCTAATCAAAACAACCAAACTATTTATTCATATGGTGTGTTTGTGGTTTTTTTTTTTGATGTTGTGGGGACCAAAATTGCATGGGGTCCTAAAACGAGATTGCACATTGCATAGTCAATATTAAATACGCACCTATTATGACTTTAGTTCTGATGGGGCATTCTTTGGGGGAACATACCCAACATTTTAAAGGGACACTATTAATTTATTAATGCTGCTGTGCTGTTCATGGAAAATGCTGCCCTGCAGCATGTATAATCCATATACTGCAGGTAAGAAATCCAAAAGGAAGCACAGGCGACTTAACCTAGAGTTAACGGTTACAAATGTGAGCACTAACATTACTGTGAACATTGTAATATGGCCCATAAATAGAATCTGAGCCCACACAATCAGATGAAAAGAATTATAGCTTTAATACATATTAAAGGGGACTTCTGGGCACTGGCGGATCCAGAGAGGGGTCACAGGGGGCATTTGCTCCTCCTCCCCAGTCATAGTCCCATTAAAGGTCATACAGGGTGTGATGAATCCACTGAAGTATTGGCAGACAACAAGGAGCTTGACAAGAACAGACTTTACTCAGCAGCATCCATCTTACAATGACTGCCACTCCCCGCCCCCTGATCACATGACTGTTAACTGTTTCCTAACATGCCGATTGAACCAGGCATAACTATAATACACTAAATACATAACATGAAGCATACACATCATTACATCTTCCCCTTCAAGTATAAACGCTTAATATGATACAAAGTCTTTCCATAGGTTTAAAAGCTCGACCATAGCGGGAGAAAGTAACCGCTGGCTCACTATCAGTAGAATCGATGTCCAATTGAGAGTCACCTCCAGCATTATCACAAGATGATACACTTATGCTGTCCTCAACGTCCTCAGTAGACATTATATCCGTGTCCAGGAATTCCGTACGGTCTTCATTTTGCTCCTTATTTTCATTGTCGTTTGGTTGCCCCAGTGGAGTATCCGAGGCAGTGTCTGGGCAAAGATGATGCCTGTTTCGCCTGAGTTGAGATCCACACTCAGTTTCAATCACATACGATCTCGGAGAATCGGCTTCACTGACAATGCGAGCAGGTTCCCATGTATCTCCAGTGACTCTGTGCCTCACAGCTTGCCCAGCCCTGAGAGGATGAAGCGACTTGGTATTTTTGTCAAAATACAGTTTTTGTTTTTTCACGTTACTGTTCCTCCGACCTGCTACCTGCTCCTGTGGGATAGAGTGAGGCTGCAACTTATGTGGTGCAATAGGTACTGTGGTCCTCAGCGCTCTACCCATTGAACATAAACCGTCCATGGGTGTTGCACGATAGTTTAACAGGCCGAGGTACACATCCTGACCTGATAATTGAGCTTTCCGTATAATAGATTTGGCTATGCCAACATACTTCTCAGCTAACCCATTGGCCTGTGGGTGATATGGACTGGTGGGTATGTGCCGGACACCCCAGTCACGTAAAAAACACTGGAATTCGAGCGGTGGGGGGCGTGGCTTGGCCATCACCTAAGATGGCCGCTTAGTGCCTGAGCTCCGCTACACCCGCTCTGTAAACCGCGAATATCCTCTCCCCCGGGACTTTCTTACTCACCGCTGGACACCGCAAGGGACCCACACCATGCCCGGACCCGCCAAATCGGCGAAATCTAAAGACGCGGCTGTCGCGCCGCTGTTTACACCGCGACGGACCACAGCCCTCAAAGATGGCGGCCGCTCGAAATCGCGGCCTACCTCCACTGTAGGTTCTGGAGATGAGGATGGAGGTGAGTCGGATTCAGGGGTAAGCCGAGCAGATGCTGCCACTATATTAAGTCAGATGGCCGAGATGAGAACTTTTTTAGCTGGGGAGATGGACCGTAATACGAAGGCCCTACAGTCTGACATCCTGGCCTTGGGGCAGCGTACCTCGGATCTGGAGGATCGCACTGATGAACTCTCAGGGGCCTATAACTCCCTTATTGACCACTCTAATGCTATGTCCCATAAGGTTGATTACCTAGAAGCTCAATTGGAAGATCTGACCAATAGGTCCCGAAGGAATAATTTGAGGATCCGGGGTCTGCCTGAACGGGCGGAGGATGACCCCCTGGGGGATTTTATCTTCGCCATGCTTCGACCGCTAGCTCCAGAGCTCCCAGACCATGCTTGGGAACTCGATCGTGCCCACAGAGCTCTACGTGCTCGTAGCACTGCCGATGAATGCCCTCGTGATGTCATTGTCCACTTTTTACACTTTTCTACAAAAGAATTTATCCTAAAAAAAAAACGTACTAAGCCGATATTATACGATGGGACTCCCCTGCAGCTTTTTCAGGATATTTCTCCTGACACCCTTCGCCGACGCCGTTTATGGAAGCCTGTCGCTGATTTACTTCGCTCTCATAACATTGTATTTGCCTGGGGCCATCCTTTCAAGATCCTGGCATTCCGCAATAAGAAAACGTATGTCCTGCTCCCGCACTCGGATCCCACTACGTTCTTCCGGGCCTTGGAAATCCAACCCCCGGAGGACTTTGCATCGCCTGAAGGTCCTACACCTCCGCTTCCGCGTCTCTCCAGGGAATGGATTACAGTAAACCGCCCTCATCGTTGACTTATTGTCCCCGATTTTGCATAGCTAATTTTATTACCGCTGAGACGTGGGCTTTCCGGTTCTTTTTTATGGCTTTTTGTGGTACTTTCCTGGACTGCCCCTGGCTCTCCTTTCATTTGGAAGCTATTCTTTGTTCTACAAAAGCTACTCCGACTGGAATGTACTTTCCTTGTTTCCCACTCATTTTTTTTTATTTTCAAAAAAAATTTATTTGAGAGGTAAACGTCACAAGTTGACGAACGAGAAAAGCCTCACAGGGCCTAAAACAAAATAAGTGTCAAAGACAGTCTGCAAATTACCGTGAAAAATGGAGGGTGCTAGTCGTTCACTTTATAAAGGATGGTGACCCAAAGAGGGGGTGGGTAGGGGGATGGGGGTGAAAGAGGAGGGGAGAGAGAGGGAAAGGGGGGAAAAGGGGGTGGGGAAAATAATGGCCCTAGTCGTGACGCTCCTGGCACGCTCCCTACGGAGGCCATGGAGGGAAAATGTCACGAAGCCCAGAGGGCTCGAGGGCCAATCATGTCCAATAAAGTCATGGTGGCACACCCCGAGGGACCTCTAATTAAAAAAAAGAAAAAAAAAAAGGGAGGGGGTGAGGGTGTAAGAGGGATGGATGCACCATTGACGTGGTCATGTACCAATGTAAGGATAGTCTCAAACGGGGAGAGGGAAAGAATAACAGCAACCGTAAAAATTGTATAAAGTTCCCAAACAACGTCAAAAAGCTTTGCAGCGTAACGCGGACATCTCGAAGAAGATGAAGCATCGTTGGGCAGAGTCCAGGGCGTCTCACAGGGATTAAGACAGTGGTATCAAGTCATCCGGGAACAAAATATAAGTCCCATCTCAGTCCGGTTCACCCGGAGGTAGCGGAGATCTATCAGGCGGAGTCGCAGCAGGTTGACCGGGATCGGCGGGGAGCAGACCCAACGTGCGAAGGTGGTCCTCAGCCTCAGCCATCGTAGTAGCCACCAGGGCCCGGCCATGTTTTGGGGAGATTATGAGAGTGCCAGAGGTGCCCCATTTATATCCGATGTCAGGAGTACGGAGGAGGGCCGTAGCTGGTCGGAGCTGTCGCCGAGTAGCCAGCACCAAAAAGGGAATATCTCGGAAAACGGCGATGTTAGCTCCTTCAAATGGGATCGTGGGTAAATTCCGCACAGCTTGAAATAATGAGGAATGTAGGGTGATTTCTCGCAGTGTAAGGAGGACGTCGCGTGGTGCTTTCACAGGGGCCATTGCAGCTTTCCGAACACGAAGAGCCATGAGAACAGAGGCTCGGAGGGGTTCTGATGAATTGAGAACAGTCTCTAGAAAACGCGTGACAAATGACAACAACTCCGAGTCCGGCACGGTCTCCGGTATTCCACGGAGTTTCACATTCCTTCGCCTGTGCTGCGATTCTAGTGCCATCACGGCAGAGTGTAGACTGCTGACCTGGGCCTGCAAAGCGCTCACGGATGAGGAGGTCGCGGCCTGCACGCCCTCCACCTCCTGTTGTTTCCCACTCCTAACGTTTAATGAATGGTTACACTCTCACAGCCTCTTGATCAGGCCTTCCCGGGGGCCAGTTTTTTTCCTTGTGGGTGGGGGCTCGCCACTGGGCCTTTTCGATCTCCATGGCCGTGAGGGTTCTCTCTCTTTCTCCCCCACAGGTCCCGTCTATGGGTAAGTCCGGGCTTTTTGGACTTTGTTTTTTTTCTCTTTTATTTCCTGTTTGTTATAAACTTTATGTTATTTTCTCCCTCTTTTTTGTTTTTTCCTTCCATCGCACAAGCATTCAGTTCTTGTTGCTGGATGGGGCTATTGGGACATTGGACAACCTTTTCTCTGGGGCCTTTATTATTTCTGGGGAAAGTGATTGGGTTACGGGCCTACTGCTAATTGGACGAGGTGATCTGTTGCGCTTCTCATGGCACTGAAACTAACTTCTCTTAATGTCAAAGGCCTTAACTCCCCTACAAAGCGTAGATTACTCTTCCGCACATTGAAATCTGATAAAATTGATATTGCGTTCCTCCAGGAAACTCACCTTACTAAATCTGCCAAAATTACGTTAACCGACCACGTCTATACACGGGCGTATGTTTCTGGTGCCATGAGTAAGCTCAACGGAGTTGCCATTTTAATTCGGAAAACGTGTCCATTTCAACTAATATCGCAAAAAATTGTCACTGAGGGTCAATATGTTTTGCTTACTGGTACCCTATACTCTATGACCTATCATTTCTTGAATATTTATGCCCCTACTACCCCCTCCGTTGACTTCTGGAGCTCCATATGCACCTTGGTATCATCCCTTCTTCAAGCGGCAGTGATATTAGGAGGCGATATGAATGCTGTAGCGTGCCCAGCGGTGGATCGGAGTGACCACCTGGCCCCCACAGGCACACCGAACTTGGGTAGACAAGACAAGTTATTTGCCCGTTTTTTACACCAAGTAGGGCTTATTGATGTATGGCGTGTCTTATATCCAAGTGTGAGAGACTACTCCTTCTATTCCGCTCTCCATGGGTCTTACTCTCGTATAGACCTTTTCTTGGTTAACGGTTTAGCTATGTCCAATGTGATTCGCGCCGAGATTAATTCTATCTCGTGGTCTGACCATGCTGATATTGCGCTGTATCTCCATACCCCGAAGCTCGCGTATTCGTCTCTTCTGCGAGACCCCGATGTAATTCGACAGCTGCGTGAGACATCCCTATCCACGACATGGGCAGCTCATAAAGCGGTCATGAAGGGCCACTTCATTAAGATTGCCACCCACAGAAAACGCACCAAATTACATTTACTCGTCTCTCTACAACAGTCCCTACGTCGCCTTGAGATGCGACATAATGCCTCCCCTTCCCCTGAACTTCTCTCTGAACTTGTACGCACACGCTCCTCCCTGAAACAATTATTACTCGACGATGTAGCCAAACAGCTGCTCTGGTCCCGTCGGTTGTTTTTTGAGAAGGCTAATAAATTGGATACTCTACTGGCCCGCACTCTCAAGCCTCGAAGTAAATTCTCTTCTATCCCTGCAGTTAAAACAGTAGACAATGTCTTAGTTAACTCCCCGCAGGAGATCAGTACGGCTTTCACAGCATATTATTCTAACCTATACAACCATTCTCCCCACCATACTCCATCTGATAAATCCCATTTAGATGCCATCTCCTCTTTTCTAAATTCCCTCTCTTTGCCGCAGCTTGAGGATTCTCATATCAAGTCTCAGCGCTCCAATCCTGGAAGAGGAGGTTAATTGCGCCATCTCTGCACTGGGAGGTACGAAGGCCCCGGGCCCGGATGGGTTTTTAGGGGGGTACTATAAGCGCTGCGTCTGGAACTCGTCCCTTTTTTGACGTCGGTTTTTAACGACTGCGCTGGGGGGGTATCTCCACCCTGATTTGCTCGTGGCCAATATTGCCCTTATTCCTAAAGAGGGTAAGGACCCTGCAGCGGTTGAGAGCTACCGCCCTATATCCCTCATCAACTTTGATGCCAAGATTCTTGCTAAGGTCTTGGCGACCCGCCTTAGTCCACTCCTCCAATTTTTAGTCCATCCGGATCAGGACGGTTTTGTTCCTAACCGTCAACTATTTGATAACACTAGACGTAATGCCGACCTGATCTGGTGGCTATCTTCTTGAGCGACGCCTTCCCTTGTCTTGTCATTGGATGCGGAGAAGGTTTTTGACAGGGTGGAATGGCCTTTCCTTTTCTCTACAATCTCCCGCTTTGGCCTCCCGGATCTTTATCTTAATACGGTGCGCGCTCTTTACTCTGGTATGTCTGCGCAGGTCCGAATCCCGGGCTGTTGCCCCCACTCGGTTCCCTATTCTTAATGGCACTCATCAGGGCTGTCCCCTCTCGCCCCTCCTTTTTCTCCTCTCTCTCGAACCCTTATTAGCTGCCATACGAGGTCATCCCGGCATAAGGGGGGTTCCAGTAGGAGGAGATAATTTTACTGTCTCGGCCTACGCCGACGACATCCTTCTCACTTTGACAGATCCCATCTCTTCTCTTTCCCACCTTAGGCTGTTATTATCCGACTTTGGTAAAATAGCGGGGTTTCGCGTTAACTACACTAAATCCTGCGCTATGCCCCTCCATATGTTACACACAGACACAACCTCGATTGAATCAGATTTTAGGTTCCGTCTTGCTCCTTCTGAATTGCCGTATTTGGGTATCCTCTTAACAGCAGATCCGAAAGCTCTTTATAAACAAGAACTTCACACCCATGGTTCATCAGATTAAGTGTGATCTGGAGCATTGGTGCGACAAGCCCATAACGTGGATAGGACGCATTCATAGCATAAAGATGAACATACTCCCACGTATTCTTTTTCTGTTCCAGACACTACCTTTATTACTAACTCAACGAGACTTGGCCGGGCTCCAACAGGCGATCGACTCGTTTATTTGGCAGAATAAGAGACGTAGGGTTGCGCGCCGTCTTCTATATCGCCCTAAGACCCGTGGAGGACTAGGGCTCCCTAATCTATATTTATATTATTGCGCAGCCCAGTTGACTCAGGTTGTGGCCTGGCACTCTCCCGCTTCTACTAGACAGTGGGTTGCGCTAGAATCTGCCTTCATGTCCCCTGACCGCCCTGACCTATACATATGGCTCCCTAGAACCTCCAGACCTATTTTGCGCACGGCGTGTCCCTCGATCTTGACATCTCTCCGCCTTTTCGAACTAGCTAGAAAGAAATTTGCGCTGGTGGGCGCTTCCTCGCCCCTCACCCCCTTATTACGTAACAGAGAATTTCTGCCGGGACTAAGAGCCTCAGACTTTAGGGGACTGATGGGTGCAGGGCTACTGAGGTACCGAGACCTTTATCAGAATGGACGGCTCATCACTTTTTCTGAACTTCAGGAACGTGGCCATCTGACTACTTTTTCCTTTTTTCGGTTCTTACAGATCCGACATTTTGCTACTGCTCTGACTTTAGAAAGGGTCTCAACTGTTCCCCTCACCACTTTAGAGCGTGTTTGCATGGCAGATGGCCCACTGAAAGGGCTTATATCCCAATTTTACCTCCTCCTTAGCTCCAGCCCAGGACAGTGGGGGCCGCTCACGTACTGTGATAAATGGGAGGTTGACTTATGCGATCCTTTGCCAGGTGACGAATGGGAGGATATATGGGAACAAACAGCCAGGTCCTCCATTTGTGTCACTCACCAGGAACAATCATACAAAATTTTACTCCGCTGGTAAATCACCCCGGTATCCCTTTATCGTATGGGAGTCACCTCCAGTGATTTCTGTTGACGAGGCTGCGGGGATAAGGGCACTTCTATCCATATGTGGTGGGACTGCCCGGTAGTACGCTGCTTCTGGTCTCTTATTCACACAGAATTTCAGAAAATATTCCACCGACAACTACCTCTAGATCCCTGGGCATACCTCCTCTCTTGTCCCCTGTCAGCTCTGTCTCGACCTGAGCAACTTTTATTCAAAAAACACTGGAATTCAGAACACGAAAATTGTGGGCCATTATCGGACACAAGTTCTTCGCACACTCCATGTCTTGAAAGTATTGTTTTGAGAGCCCATATGACTGTTGATGCTGTTAGATTTTTCAGCTGCACCAGCTCAAAGTATTTGCTGTAATAATCTACTACTATCAGGTAGTGATTGTCCTCGAAATGGAAAATATCTGTGGCCAGTCTCTGCCATGCCCTTGATGGAGAATTCCACTGTGTGAGAGGTTCCTTTGCATTGTTCTTTTGAAATGTTTGGCAGGTTTCACATTTCTTCACAAGTGAATAATATCAAGGTCCAAATTAGGCCAGTAAATCACCTTCCGTGCTCTGCGCTTACACAGGGTGATGCCCAAATGTCCCTGGTGAATATGGTCCAGTACTTCTGCCTGCTGTGCCTTAGGAATAAGAATACGGTCTCCCATGAATATGATATCAGTATGAATGGATGGTTCATTTCTCACAGGCCAGAATCCCTGCAGCTCAGGACAAAGTTTCTTTCGTTTTTCTGGCCAGCCATTGCACATGACGTAGGAGTTTTTCTAGTACTTTATCCTGCTTGGTATCTTGTCTTATCATCTCCAGTCGTACATCAGATAATGGAATATTCACTAGTACCGTATGTACCTGTTCTTCCAAGTCAGGTTCATCTCTGGCTTCATGACCATCTGGAAACACCCTAGACAATGTGTCAGCCATTGGAATTTCCTTTTCAGGCTTATATTTCACCGTGAGATCGTATCGCTGTAATTTCATAACCATCCTCTGCAAGCGTGGAGGTACAGAAGAGAGCGGCTACTGCAAGATGTATTCCAATGGCTTGTGGTCTGTTTCCACAACCACAGGTCGCCCATATATGTACTGGTGAAATTTCTCGCATCCATTCACAATGGCCAACATCTCCTTCTCAATCTGAGCATAGTTGGCTTGTGTTGTAGTCAGCGCACGTGAAGCATATGCCACAGGATGTCCTTGTTGAATCAGTACAGCACCTAACCCAAACTGAGATGCATCCACCTGAAGCGTAGTGTCACAGTTTACGTCAAAATATTTTAGTATTGGCCCTGGATGTTTAGTGATCACTTTTTTCACTTTGTCAAAAGTCTTCTCCATGTTTGCATCCCAAGACCACATAGCATCCTTCTGTAGCAAAGCACGTAATGGTGCTGTCTGCTGAGCAAGACCTTGGGAGAATTTGGATAGATAGTTGAAAATGCCCTAAGACGTCTCCAGTTCCTTCCTGGAAGTTGGGGCCTTCATATTAATAACTGCTGTTATCTTCTTTGGATCAGGCTTCAAACCCTCTTTGGTTAGTATGTGTCCAAAATATGTAACTTCATCTACTCCAATTTGCATTTTGTTTGGATTGAGTTTCAGATTTTTCTCACGACATCGTTGGAGTAAAGCAGTGAGGTTTTTAGCATGCTCTATACGATCCTTTCCATAGACCAACAAATCATCAATTATTACTTCCACGCCATGTAGACCATCAATCAATTCATGTGATTTCTTTTGAAATATCTCCTGTGCAGACGCTATGCCGAAAGGTACCCTTGTGAATCGCCATCGCCCAAAAGGAGAGTTGAAAGTGGTCAGATAACTGCTGGCTTCATCAAGACGCAATTGCCAGTAACCAGACTGAGCATCCAGTACACTAAACACTGTTGCCCCTACAAGCTTGTGGGCTATGTCTTCAATGGTGGGGAGATTGTAGTGTTCTCTCATTATTACTTTGTTCAAATCACGTGGGTCAGTGCAAATACGGATAGCACCTGTGTTTTTCTTTTCCACCACAACCATAGAACTGACCCATTCTGACGGTTGTGTGACCCTTTTTACTACTCCCATCTTCTCCATCCTAGTTAGTTCTTCTCGCACTTTATTCTCCAGAGTTAGAGATATTTTCCGTGGTACGTGAATGACAGGCTGTGCACCCTTTTGTATACGTATGCGGCTGATCCCCGGGAAGCACCCTAGGCCCTGGAATAGATCACAGTACTCACGCTTAATGTCATTATTTGACAAAACGCTGTGCCCACCATCCACAGTCATTATAATCTGTACAAGACCAATCTCTTTACTTGTTTTTAGACCTAATACTGCTGTGGCTTGTGTGTCGATCACAAATAGTTGTAAAAGTTATTCAGATCCCTTGTGAGAACATATGACATTACAGCCACCCATTACTTTAAGCTTTTCGCCACCATATCCCATCAATTTCGGTAGGTACTGAGTTTCCAGAGGGCATTCATTCCTGAGGTATTCCAGGTATACGTGGTTTGGCACACAATTCACTTGTGCTCCTGTGTCTATTTTAAATTTGAGTGGAGTTTTGTCAGCCCCTAGCTGTAAGGTTACGTTAGCTTCATTTGCAAACTGATGTGATTTCTGTACTGCTGCAAGGTATATTGATGTGCAATCTGAGTCTGACCCTGCATTGTCGTCATTATTCTCTATGGCATATACAGCCCGTATTTGTGTCTTTGCAGTGTGTGAAAACCCATTACATACCCTGGCAAAATGTCCCTTTTTCTTGCATTTATTGCATGTCTGCCACCTTGCAGGACACAGCAGCCTCTTTATTGTGCATGTTTCCACAATAGTCACAGGTTGCTGGTGTGTTATTTTTCCTAGTGACGTGCTTGCTTTTGATCCCTTTGTGTCTTCTTTCTTGCCAGTATCTGCTGCTTTGATTTTCTATAGCATTGATCTGGTGCTGTGTTCCTCCCAGGAGCTGCATGTCTTTTCTTGACATTTCATATGCTCTAGCAATCCTTATGGCTTTCTCTAGATTTAAATCTTCTTCCTGCAGCAGCTTTTCCTGAACTTCTTTAAACTTACTGCCCATCACAATACGGCCTTTAATCATATCTCTAGCATCATGAAAAGCACAGTGTTTAGCGAGCAAGCGCAGCTGTCAGGGCTCGAGTCGAGCGGGAACGGCGTTCCCGCACTTCTCCCACAGCAGGAATGCTGTGGGAACACAGCGTTCCCGCTGTGGCCCGAGCCCGAACGCCGCACATTGCCGGCGGCTGCGTGCATCCTGTTAAAACGGCCCGCTGACCGGAAGTGGAGCCGCTCGGCTCCACTTCCTGTCAGCGGCGTTGAAGCAGGAAGCACGCGGCCGCCTGCAATGTGCAGCGGCAGTGGCAGCCACAGAAGAAGCAGAGGTGAGCTGGGGACAATATCCATGACACGGGGGGCAATATCCATGACACAGGGGGGGCAATATCCATGAGACCTGGGGGACAATATCCATGAGACCTGGGGGCAATATGCATGAGACCTGGGGGGCAATTTCCATGAGACCTGGGGGCAATAGCCATGAGACCTGAGGGGAAATTTCCATGAGACCTGGGGGCACAATCAATGAGACCTGGGGGCAATTTCCATGAGACCTGGGGGCAATATGCATGAGATCTGGGGGCACAATCAATGAGACCTGGGGGAAATTTCCATGAGACCTGGGGGCAATAGCCATGAGACCTGGGGGCAATATCCATGAGACCTGGGGGCACAATCAATGAGACCTGGGGGCACAATCAATGAGACCTGGGGGCAATATGCATGATATCTGGGGGCAATATGCATGAGATCTGGGGGGCAATTTCCATGAGACTGGGGGGCAATATCCATGAGACCTGGGGCAATATGCATGAGACCTGGGGGGCAATTTCCATGAGACCTGGGGGGTAATAGCCATGAGACCTGGGGGCAATAGCCATGAGACCTGGGGGGCAATTTCCATGAGACCTGGGGGCAATAGCCATGAGACCTGGGGGGCAATAGCCATGAGACCTGGGGGCAATAGCCATGAAACCTGGGGGCATATCCATGAGACCTGGGGGCACAATCCATGAGACCTGGGGGCAATATGCATGAGAGCTGGGGGCAATATGCATGAGACCTGGGGGGGCAATATCCATGAGACCTGGGGGCAATTTCCATGAGACCTGGGGGGCAATTTCCATGAGACCTGGGGGGCATTATCCATGAGACCTGGGGGTGGGCAATATCCATGAGACCTGGGGGGCAATATCCATGAGACCTGGGGGGCAATATCCATGAGACCTGGGGAGGCAATATCCATGAGAGCGGGGTGGCATTATCCATGAGAGCTGGGGGGCATTATCCATGAGAGCTGGGGGGCATTATCCATGAGAGCTGGGGGGCATTATCCATACGAGCTGGGGCAATATATACCCATATGAGCTGGGGCAATTATATCTATGTGAACTGGGGAAAATATATCCATATAACCAGTGCTGTGCATATTATTCTGGGGGCTCAGTGCTGTGCATATTATTCTGGGGGCTCAGTGCTGTGTATATTATCCTGGGGGCTCAGTGCTGTGTATGTTATTCTGGGGATTCAGCGCTGTGTATATAATTCTGGGGGGGGGTCTGTGCCTGGAGATTATATATATATATATATATATACACATATATAAAATGCGTTAGTCCAGTTGCCACAATCACGAGTATACCTGTACGTAGTGATACCTTTCACTTATCAGTATAGTTTCCAGTTTACACTCTTGAAAGCTTGTCTTTTAAATGTAATACTAACCCAATAAAAATGGTATCACCACGTACTGCTATACTCGTAATATATATATATTTTCTTCAGGTAATACGGGTTGTGGAATTCGTGGGTGAGTTCCCTCACTTTTTTTCCCAGGACTTGACCCCTGGCAGCTGTGTCACCCATTCATCCACAGATTCACCTGTACACTGATTCCTCTCATAGAACACTTTCCTTTGCACTGTGGACACACAGCCTCTTTATTGTGCATGTTTCCACAATAGTCACAGGTTGCTGGTGTGTTATTTTTCCCAGTGACGTGCTTGCTTTTGATCCCTTTGTGTCTTCTTTCTTGCCAGTATCTGCTGCTTTGATTTTCTATAGCATTGATCTGGTGCTGCGTTCCTCCCAGGACCTGCATGTCTTTTCTTGACATTTCATATGCTCTAGCAATCCTTATGGCTTTCTCTAGATTTAACCCCTTAGTGACCGGGCGGTTTTACACAAATCCGTCCGTTCGTGACCGCAGCTGTTTTTATGTTTCTGCGCTCTTAGTGTTTACGTCAAATTTTCCTCTTACTCGTTTATGTAACCCACACATATTTTACACTGTTTTTCTCGTCACTAAATGGACTTTATAAAGATACCATTTTTTTCATCATTTCATATAATTTACTATAAAAAATATTGTGAAATATGACACAAAAATTGAAAAAACACCACTTTTTCGAACTTTGACCCCCAAAATTTCTTATGTATCAACAACCGTCAAAAAAAATTTATTCCTTAGTAGTTTCTAAATTTAGTACTGAGTTTAGCAATACCCAATGTTTACATATTCCTCGCTTTTTTCCTTATTTTATGCAACAATAAGTGCAAGTAGCACTTTGCCATTTCCAAAGAGTTTATTTTCAAAACTAGTGATAGTGACATTGTAACACTGATATCTGTCACTAATTCCTGAATAACCCTCCACATATACATATTTTTTTAAAGTACACAAATCAAGGTATTAAACTTGGGGTATTTTGACTCTTCCATGCAAACCATTTTACCACAAATCTATGCCAAAGTTTGAGAAAAAAAAAAATTTTGGTGATTTTTTTTTTTTGAACGCAATTTAAGAATACATGTACTGTGAACTTTAAGGTTTACTGCCAAAAAGCACCCCAAAATATGTTCAGCAACATCTTCTTGAGTAAATTGATACCACCCAAGTATAGGTATGTCGGGTCATTTGGGGCTAAAAGGCCTTATTTGGGGGTGCGCATTTCAGTTTTCCAACTTGGAATTTTCACATTTCGTCATCATGCACCCATGTCCTATTTGGGACATTTTTGAAGCCGGCCAAAGTAATTTACCCCCATCAAACCATATATTTTTAGAAAGGGCACACCCTAGGGTGCTTCAAAGAGTTGTATTTTAACACTTCCATGCACTAGCTCTTTGTCAAACTTTCAGGTAGTCACTTTTTGTGTTATTTTTTCACACACATTGTACTTTAGGCATGAATTGTCAAATCCAGTTATGGGTTACTGCCAAAAAACACCCCAAAATATGTTCAGCAACATCTTCTGAGTAAATTGATACCACCCATGTATAGTATGTCGGGTCATTTGGGGCTAAAAGGCCTTATTTGGGGGTGCGCATTTCAGTTTTCCAACTTGGAATTTTCACATTTCGTCATCATGCACCCATGTCCTATTTGGGACATTTTTGAAGCCGGCCAAAGTAATTTACCCCCATCAAACCATATATTTTTAGAAAGGGCACACCCTAGGGTGCTTCAAAGAGTTGTATTTTAACACTTTCCATGCACTAGCTCTTTGTCAATCTTTCAGGTAGTCACTTTTTGTGTTATTTTTTCACACACATTGTACTTTAGGCATGAATTGTCAAATCAGTTATGGGTTACTGCCAAAAAACACCCCAAACTATGTTCAGCAACATCTTCTGAGTAAATTGATACCACCCATGTATAGGTATGTTCGGGTCATTTGGGGGCTAAAAGGCCTTATTTGGGGGGTGCGCATTTCAGTTTTCCAACTTGGAATTTTCACATTTCGTCATCATGCACCCATGTCCTATTTGGGACATTTTTGAAGCGGCCAAAGTAATTTACCCCCATCAAACCATATATTTTTAGAAAGGGCACACCCTAGGGTGCTTCAAGAGTGTTATTTTTAACACTTTCCATGCACTAGCTCTTTGTCAATCTTTCAGGTAGTCACTTTTTGTGTTATTTTTTCACACACATTGTACTTTAGGCATGAATTGTCAAATCCAGTTATGGGTTACTGCCAAAAAACACCCCAAAATATGTTCAGCAACATCTTCTGAGTAATTGATACCACCCATGTATAGGTATGTCGGGTCATTTGGGGGCTAAAAGGCCTTATTTGGGGGTGCGCATTTCAGTTTTCCAACTTGGAATTTTCACATTTCGTCATCATGCACCCATGTCCTATTTGGGACATTTTTGAAGCCGGCCAAAGTAATTTACCCCCATCAAACCATATATTTTTAGAAAGGGCACACCCTAGGGTGCTTCAAAGAGTTGTATTTTAACACTTTCCATGCACTAGCTCTTTGTCAATCTTTCAGGTAGTCACTTTTTGTGTTATTTTTTCACACACATTGTACTTTAGGCATGAATTGTCAAATCCAGTTATGGGTTACTGCCAAAAAACACCCCAAAAATGTTCAGCAACATCTTCTGAGTAAATTGATACCACCCATGTATAGGTATGTCGGGTCATTTGGGGGCTAAAAGGCCTTATTTGGGGGTGCGCATTTCAGTTTTCCAACTTGGAATTTTCACATTTCGTCATCATGCACCCATGTCCTATTTGGGACATTTTTGAAGCCGGCCAAAGTAATTTACCCCCATCAAACCATATTTTTTAGAAAGGCACACACCCTAGGGTGCTTCAAAGAGTTGTATTTTAACACTTTCCATGCACTAGCTCTTTGTCAAACTTTCAGGTAGTCACTTTTTGTGTTATTTTTTCACACACATTGTACTTTAGGCATGAATTGTCAAATCCAGTTATGGGTTACTGCAAAAAACACCCCAAAATATGTTCAGCAACATCTTCTGAGTAAATTGATACCACCCATGTATAGTATGTCGGGTCATTTGGGGGCTAAAAGGCCTTATTTGGGGGGTGCGCATTTCAGTTTTCCAACTTGGAATTTTCACATTTCGTCATCATGCACCATGTCCTATTTGGGACATTTTTGAAGCCGGCCAAAGTAATTTACCCCATCAAACCATATATTTTTAGAAAGGGCACACCCTAGGTGCTTCAAAGAGTTGTATTTTAACACTTTCCATGCACTAGCTCTTTGTCAATCTTTCAGGTAGTCACTTTTTGTGTTATTTTTTCACACACATTGTACTTTAGGCATGAATGTGTCAAATCCAGTTATGGGTTACTGCCAAAAAACACCCCAAAATATGTTCAGCAATATCTTCTGAGTAAATTGATACCACCCATATATAGATTTGTTCTGTTGTTTTTGGGGTGCTACGCCAATCTTTGACATGTGCTTGTCATTTTCTAATTTGACATACAGTATCTTCTTTGCTTATCTTCTTTTTAGGGGCCTTTTTACATACCCCAGTTTTATGAACGTGCATATATTTGGTAAGCTAACACCCAAAGTATTGTAAATGGAGTGTTTTTATGCTATGGATGCATCCGTTTGCTCCAAACAAATAGATACTGTTTGTGGTCATTTTTCATTTTCACACCCACATCAGTTTTGGACTGTGATTTAGGAGACACTGTTGTTTTTTACTGCATGAAAACTCTCCAGGTTGTTTTCTGCAAGGTCTCCTGAGTTCACCCATGCCCCCATGCATAGGTTTGCCAGGATTTTGGGAAGGTTCAAATACAATTTTTATGACTTTGTCATTGGAGTTGAAATTGAGATTATTTCTTCAGCTAGGCCTAGCTTTGGTTTTGGGTCTACCGCATACCCCAGTTTGAATTATTGCCAGAAAATTGTTTATATTTGTTATGTTGACACCCCAAGGTATTGCATATGGAGTGCTTTGATGCCATGGATGCAACGGTTTTAGCCCAAAACATTTGAGAAGGTGTATGGGGTAATTTTTTCAATTTTCAGATTTTTACGCCACACAGTAGTTTTGGACTGTGATTTAGCAGACACTGTTGTTTGTTACTGCATGAAAACTCTCCAGGTTGTTTTCTGCAAGATCTCCTGAGTACACCCATGCCCCCATGCATAGGTTTGCCAGGATTTTGGGAGGTTCAAATACAATTTTTATGACTTTGTCATTGGAGTTGAAATTGAGATTATTTCTTCAGCTAGGCCTAGCTTTGGTTTTGGGTCTACCGCATACCCCAGTTTGAATTATTGCCAGAAAATTGTTTATATTTGTTATGTTGACACCCCAAGGTATTGCATATGGAGTGCTTTGATGCCATGGATGCAACGTTTTAGCCCAAAACATTTGAGAAGGTGTGTGGCGGTAATTTTTCAATTTTCAGATTTTTACGCCCACAGTAGTTTTGGACTGTGATTTAGCAGACACTGTTGTTTGTTACTGCATGAAAACTCTCCAGGTTGTTTTCTGCAAGATCTCCTGAGTACACCCATGCCCCCCATGCATAGGTTTGCCAGGATTTTGGGAAGGTTCAAATACAATTTTTATGACTTTGTCATTGGAGTTGAAATTGAGATTATTTCTTCAGCTAGGCCTAGCTTTGGTTTTGGGTCTACCGCATACCCCAGTTTGAATTATTGCCAGAAAATTGTTTATATTTGTTATGTTGACACCCCAAGGTATTGCATATGGAGTGCTTTGATGCCATGGATGCAACGGTTTTAGCCCAAAACATTTGGCAACAAGGTGTGTGGCGGTAATTTTTTCAAATTTCAGATTTTTACGCCCACAGTAGTTTTGGACTGTGATTTAGGCTAGGGTCAGACGAGCGTAGTGTTCACGTCCGTGATCGCGCCTAAAAGTACGTCCGTGATAGCATGACATAAAGTCCAATGGAGCCCGACACACGAAGTACGTCCGCACTGAACTGCGGACGCACAACGGCCGCGGCCCACGGACGCAAGGCAGGCAAGAACGTAGAACTGCTAGAACGGCCGCACAAAGTGCGCTGCGTCCGCAACGTCTGCATAGCTTTGTGTGTGAGTGATGGAACGTGGTCAGACGGACTGCATTTATACGTCCTGCATTTTTCACAGACAAAATGGTTTGCAATTGAATTTATTGTCCCTCCTACATCTGTCAAAAAATAAATGTCAGTGAAAAAACGGACTGTGTGACCACTACTGCGTCTTCCGTACTGACGATGTCCGTACTGCACGACGTACAGTCCGTAGAAATCACGCTCGTCTGACCCTAGCCTTAGCAGACACTGTTGTTTGTTACTGCATGAAAACTCTCCAGGTTGTTTTCTGCAAGATCTCCTGAGTACACCCATGCCCCCATGCATAGGTGTGCAAAGATTTTGGCAAAATACAGCACCAATTTAGAACATAAAAATGTACGAATAAAATGTAAAAGTCTGGTGCCTGTCAAACTGGGGATGCTCTCTAGGGGAGCACAGGCTGTTGTCACTGAAGTGCATGAAACGCAAAATGTTTTCATACCTTCTACGTGACATTGATTGGAGGTAAATGGGGGTAGAGCAGATGGGGCTACTGCTCCAGCAGGAGCGAATTGAGGGCTTCTTTATGATGCCCTCAGCATAGTAAGTGCCCAGAATTTCAGAATTCTGGCACATCTAGCGGGGTCCATTGCTGCCTTGCAAGTAGGAGTCTGGCTTCGCAGCACAATGCTGATGGGCATACAGATTTGATTGGGCCACGATGTGGCCCACAAATCATCCCCCATAAACACCTGCAAAAACTGTGTGGCGGTAAATCCTGCAACATCAATATTGATGCCAGGATTTGCCGTGAAAGGAGGGATATCTGGCCTCTGGCGATGAGGCACTACCCACTCCTCAGCTGGAGCTGTGCGTCTCCTGCTGGCAGGTGGTGACCCAGGATCTGCATCAGAAACATCACTAGATACATCAGCCAGCATAGATAATGTATCTAGCGACGCCTCTGAGCAGTTAGCGGGGTCGAAATGAGGGTCTGAGTCTGACGCAGATGCCTCAGATTCTGACGCCAGGATGGCATATGCCTCCTCGGCGCTGTACACCCTCTCAGACATTATATATAATAGATTATAAAATTTTTTATAATTATTATATATATATATAAGCGGATTGTTGGTTCTTAGAAGAACCGTTGGGTTTCACAAGAAAATACAAATAAACACCTAAATCTCTCTAAATCCCTCTAAACCTGCCTCAATTCTTCTAAATCTCCCTAAAATCTCTCTAAATCTGCCTCAATTTTTCTAATCTCACTAAATCTCACTAAAATCTCTAACCTGTCAAATCTGATCTCTCTCTCTCGCTCACCAAAACACAAGTGAGGAGAGGGAGGGAGAATCACAGAGGTCAGAGCCAATATTTACAAAATATTGGCCTGACCTGACAAATTAGAAATTTTATTTTGATTTTTTCTAACTTCTGATTGGATGTTGCTAGCCTGCCTCTCTGATGAGGCAGGCTAGGAACATCCCACTCAGCCCCAAGATGACCCTGCCCTTAGAACCCTAACCCTACCCTGACCCTGCCCTTAGAACCCTAACCCTACCCCTAACCCTACCCTAACCCTAACCCTACCCCTACCCCTAACCCTACCCCTAACCCTACCCCTAACCCTAACCCTACCCCTAACCCTAACCCTAACCCTAACCCTACCCCTAACCTAACCCTACCCTCTAACCCTAACCCTACCCCTACCCCTAACCCTAACCCTACCCCTACCCCTAACCCTACCCCTACCCCTAACCCAACCCTAACCCTAACCCTACCCCTACCCCTAACCCTACCCCTACCCCTAACCCTACCCTAACCCTAACCCTACCCCTAACCCTACCCTACCCCTACCCCTAACCCTACCCCTAACCCTAACCCTAACCCTACCCTAACCCTAACCCTAACCCTAACCCTACCCCTAACTGTCAGTTTATTTTATTTATTTTTCTTTTTTACACTTTTTTTACACACTTTTTTTTACTTTTTTCTACACTTTTTTTTTCTCTGCTGGGTGCCTTGATCCCTCGAGGCACCCAGCAGAGCACCTGATCACTGAAGTGATCGATTTTGTACTGAGTGCCACGATACCTCGTGGCACTCAGTACTTCCTGCCGCTACCGGAAGTGATCGCTCGGGGGGAGCGATCACGGACGGACCGGCGGCAGGTAAGTATATTACAAGGATGCCTCGATGTCGAGGCATCCTTGTAATATGCTCAGAGCAGCTGGAAGCGATCCGATCGCTTCCAGCGCTCTGTAGAAGTGCCGGGCACCTCTCCGGTGCAACGGATGTAGATCGCTCCGGGGAGCGATCACATGGTGCCCCGGCACTTCTAACGGCCATTGCACGGATGCCTGGACTCCCAGGCATCCTGCAATGGCGTTTGAGCTGCTGGAAGCGATCCGATCGCTTCCAGCAGCTCAAAAACGGCAAGACGTACCATGTACGTCAGCGGGTCTAAGAGAGACCCGCTGCAATGACGTACATGGTACGTCCGAGGTCCTTAAGGGTTTATAATGGGATGTGAGTTTCGGGCTTCTGAATTTCGGAATTTTCACGAAATTTCCCGATTCGGGTCTTTCGATGCGGCCGAAATTCCGAAATTTTTTTGAGCCAAAAACGGCAAATCCAAAAAGTTTTCTGAGCCGAATCGAAAAATTTTCGGAATTTTCGAATGGACTTGAAATGTGTCAAATCGAAATCTATTGCTTTGGAACGAGAACAGACTTTCTGAAAAAACGAAAAATTTTCAAAAACTGCAAATCCGAAAAGTTTTCCGAGCCAAATCGAAAATTTTTCGGAATTTTCGAATGGACTTGAAATGTGTCAAATCGAAATTTATTTTCCCTCTATTCATGATTTCGGTTCCATTCGGGATTTCGGTTCCATTTCGGTAATTCTGAACATCGTTTATTTAACTATTATCGGTTATATCGCTGATTCTGTAAATTTTGTCTGTAAATGTGCTGGGGCAAATCAATGAGCTGGGGCAAATCCATGTGTGAGCTGGGGCAATATCCTATGAGCTGGGGCAAATCCATGTGCTGGGGCAAATCCATGAGCTGGGGCAAATCCATGTGTGAGCTGGGGCAAATCCATGTGTGAGCTGGGGCAATATCCTATGAGCTGGGGCAAATCCATGTGCTGGGGCAAATCCATGAGCTGGGGCAAATCCATGTGTGAGCTGGGGCAAATCCATGTGTGAGCTGGGGCAATATCCTATGAGCTGGGGCAAATCCATGTGCTGGGCAAATCCATGTGCTGGGGCAAATCCATGAGCTGGGGCAAATCCATGTGTGAGCTGGGGCAATATCCTATGAGCTGGGGCAAATCCATGTGCTGGGGCAAATCCATGAGCTGGGGCAAATCCATGTGTGAGCTGGGGCAATATCCTATGTGCTGGGGCAAATCCATGTGCTGGGGCAAATCCATGTGCTGGGGCAAATCTGTGAGCTGGGGCAATATCCTATGAGCTGGGGCAAATCCATGTGCTGGGGCAAATCCATGTGCTGGGGCAAATCCATGTGTGAGTTGGGGCAATATCCTATGAGCTGGGGCAAATCCATGTGCTGGGGCAAATCCATGAGCTGGGGCAAATCCATGTGTGAGCTGGGGCAATATCCTATGAGCTGGGGCAAATCCATGTGCTGGGGCAAATCCATGTGCTGGGGCAAATCCATGTGTGAGCTGGGGCAATATCCTATGTGCTGGGGCAAATCCATGTGCTGGGGCAAATCCGTGAGCTGGGGCAATATCCTATGAGCTGGGCAAATCCATGTGCTGGGGCAAATCCATGTGCTGGGGCAAATCCATGAGCTGGGGCAAATCCATGAGCTGGGGCAAATCCATGTGTGAGCTGGGGCAAATCCATGTGTGAGCTGGGGCAATATCCTATGAGCTGGGGCAATTCCATGTGCTGGGGCAAATCCATGTGCTGGGGCAAATCCATGAGCTGGGGCAAATCCATGAGCTGGGGCAAATCCATGTGTGAGCTGGGGCAATATCCTATGAGCTGGGGCAAATCCATGTGCTGGGGCAAATCCATGAGCTGGGGCAAATCCATGTGTGAGCTGGGGCAATATCCTATGTGCTGGGGCAAATCCATGTGCTGGGGCAAATCCGTGAGCTGGGGCAATATCCTATGAGCTGGGCAAATCCATGTGCTGGGGCAAATCCATGTGCTGGGGCAAATCCATGTGTGAGCTGGGGCAAATCCATGTGTGAGCTGGGGCAATATCCTATGAGCTGGGGCAAATCCATGTGGGGGCAAAATCCATGAGCTGGGGCAAATCCATGTGTGAGCTGGGGCAAATCCATGTTGAGCTGGGGCAATATCCTATGAGCTGGGGCAAATCCATGTGCTGGGGCAAATCCATGTGCTGGGGCAAATCAATGTGCTGGGGCAAATACGTGAGCTGGGGCAATATCCTATGAGCTGGGACAAATCCATGTGCTGGGGCAAATCCATGTGCTGGGGCAAATCCATGAGCTGGGGCAAATCCATGTGCTGGGGCAATATCCTATGAGCTGGGGAAAATCCATGTGCTGGGGCAAATCCATGAGCTGGGGCAAATCCATGTGTGAGCTGGGGCAATATCCTATGTGCTGGGGCAAATCCATGTGCTGGGGCAAATCCATGTGCTGGGGCAAATCAATGTGCTGGGGCAAATCCGTGAGCTGGGGCAATATCCTATGAGCTGGGCAAATCCATGTGCTGGGGCAAATCCATGAGCTGGGGCAAATCCATGTGTGAGCTAAGGCAATATCCTATGAGCTGGGGCAAATCCATGTGCTGGGGCAAATCCATGAGCTGGGGAAAATCCATGTGTGAGCTGGGGCAATATCCTATGTGCTGGGGCAAATCCATGTGCTGGGGCAAATCCGTGAGCTGGGGCAATATCCTATGAGCTGGGCAAATCCATGTGCTGGGGCAAATCCATGTGCTGGGGCAAATCCATGAGCTGGGGCAAATCCATGTGTGAGCTGGGGCAAATCCATGTGTGAGCTGGGGCAATATCCTATGAGCTGGGGCAAATCCATGTGCTGGGGCAAATCCATGTGCTGGGGCAAATCCATGAGCTGGGGCAAATCCATGTGTGAGCTGGGGCAATATCCTATGAGCTGGGGCAAATCCATGTGCTGGGGCAAATCCATGAGCTGGGGCAAATCCATGAGCTGGGGCAAATCCATGTGTGAGCTGGGGCAATATCCTATGTGCTGGGGCAAATCCATGTGCTGGGGCAAATCCGTGAGCTGGGGCAATATCCTATGAGCTGGGCAAATCCATGTGCTGGGCAAATCCATGTGCTGGGGCAAATCCATGAGCTGGGGCAAATCCATGTGTGAGCTGGGGCAAATCCATGTGTGAGCTGGGGCAATATCCTATGAGCTGGGGCAAATCCATGAGCTGGGGCAAATCCATGTGTGAGCTGGGGCAAATCCATAACTGTGTGAGCTGGGGCAATATCCTATGAGCTGGGGCAAATCCATGTGCTGGGCAAATCCATGTGCTGGGGCAAATCCATGAGCTGGGGCAAATCCATGAGCTGGGGCAAATCCATGTGTGAGCTGGGGCAATATCCTATGAGCTGGGGCAAATCCATGTGCTGGGGCAAATCCATGAGCTGGGGCAATCCATGTGTGAGCTGGGGCAATATCCTATGTGCTGGGGCAAATCCATGTGCTGGGGCAAATCCATGTGCTGGGGCAAATCCATGTGCTGGGGCAATATCCTATGAGCTGGGGCAAATCCATGTGCTGGGGCAAATCCATGTGCTGGGCAAATCCATGTGTGAGTTGGGCAAATATCCTATGAGCTGGGGCAAATCCATGTGCTGGGGCAAATCCATGAGCTGGGGCAAATCCATGTGTGAGCTGGGGCAATAATCCTATGAGCTGGGGCAAATCCATGTGCTGGGGCAAATCCATGTGCTGGGGCAAATCCATGTGCTGGGGCAATCCGTGAGCTTGGGCAATATCCTATGAGCTGCGGCAATCCATGTGCTGGGGCAAATCCATGTGGCTGGGGCAAATCATGAGCTGGGGCAAATCCATGAGCTGGGGCAAATCCATGTGTGAGCTGGGGCAAATCCATGTGTGAGCTGGGGCAATATCCTATGAGCTGGGGCAATTCCATGTGCTGGGGCAAATCCATGTGCTGGGGCAAATCCATGAGCTGGGGCAAATCCATGAGCTGGGGCAAATCCATGTGTGAGCTGGGGCAATATCCTATGAGCTGGGGAAAATCCATGTGCTGGGGCAAATCCATGAGCTGGGGCAAATCCATGTGTGAGCTGGGGCAATATCCTATGTGCTGGGGCAAATCCATGTGCTGGGGCAAATCCGTGAGCTGGGGCAATATCCTATGAGCTGGGCAAATCCATGTGCTGGGGCAAATCCATGTGCTGGGGCAAATCCATGAGCTGGGGCAAATCCATGTGTGAGCTGGGGCAAATCCATGTGTGAGCTGGGGCAATATCCTATGAGCTGGGGCAAATCCATGTGCTGGGGCAAATCCATGAGCTGGGGCAAATCCATGTGTGAGCTGGGGCAAATCCATGTGTGAGCTGGGGCAATATCCTATGAGCTGGGGCAAACATGTGCTGGGGCAAATCCATGTGCTGGGGCAAATCAATGTGCTGGGGCAAATCAATGTGCTGGGGCAAATCCGTGAGCTGGGGCAATATCCTATGAGCTGGGACAAATCCATGTGCTGGGGCAAATCCATGTGCTGGGGCAAATCCATGTGCTGGGCAAATCATGAGCTGGGGCAAATCCATGTGTGACTGGGGCAATATCCTATGAGCTGGGGAAAATCCATGTGCTGGGGCAAATCCATGAGCTGGGGCAAATCCATGTGTGAGCTGGGGCAATATCCTATGTGCTGGGGCAAATCCATGTGCTGGGGCAATCCATGTGCTGGGGCAAATCAATGTGCTGGGGCAAATCCGTGAGCTGGGGCAATATCCTGTGAGCTGGGCAAATCCATGTGCTGGGGCAAATCCATGTGCTGGGGCAAATCCATGAGCTGGGGCAAATCCATGTGTGAGCTGGGGCAAATCCATGTGTGAGCTGGGGCAATATCCTATGAGCTGTGGCAAATCCATGTGCTGGGGCAAATCCATGAGCTGGGGCAAATCCATGTGTGAGCTGGGGCAAATCCATGTGTGAGCTGGGGCAATATCCTATGAGCTGGGGAAAATCCTTGTGCTGGGGCAAATCCATGTGCTGGGGCAAATCCATGAGCTGGGGCAAATCCATGTGTGAGCTGGGGCAAATCCATGTGTGAGCTGGGGCAATATCCTATGAGCTGGGGCAAATCCATGTGTGAGCTGGGGCAATATCCTATGAGCTGGGGCAAATCCATGTGCTGGGGCAAATCCATGAGCTGGGGCAAATCCATGTGTGAGCTGGGGCAATATCCTATGTGCTGGGGCAAATCCATGTGCTGGGGCAAATCAATGTGCTGGGGCAAATCAATGTGCTGGGGCAAATCCGTGAGCTGGGGCAATATCCTATGAGCTAGGGCAAATCCATGTGCTGGGGCAAATCCATGAGCTGGGGCAAATCCATGTGTGAGCTGGGGCAAATCCATGTGTGAGCTGGGGCAATATCCTATGAGCTGGGGCAAATCCATGTGCTGGGGCAAATCCATGAGCTGGGGCAAATCCATGTGTGAGCTGGGGCAATATCCTATGTGCTGGGCAAATCCATGTGCTGGGGCAAATCCATGTGCTGGGGCAAATCAATGAGCTGGGGCAAATCAATGTGCTGGGGCAAATCCGTGAGCTGGGGCAATATCCTATGAGCTGGGGCAAATCCATGTGCTTGGGCAAATCCATGTGCTGGGGCAAATCCATGAGCTGGGGCAAATCCATGTGTGAGCTGGGGCAAATCCATGTGTGAGCTGGGGCAATATCCTATGAGCTGGGGCAAATCCATGTGCTGGGGCAAATCCATGAGCTGGGGCAAATCCATGTGTGAGCTGGGGCAATATCCTATGTGCTGGGGCAAATCCATGTGCAGGGGCAAATCCATGTACTGGGGCAAATCAATGTGCTGGGGCAAATCCGTGAGCTGGGGCAATACCCTATGAGCTGGGGCAAATCCATGTGCTTGGGCAAATCCATGTGCTGGGGCAAATCCATGTGTGAGCTGGGGCAATATCCTATGTGCTGGGGCAAATCCATGTGCTGGGGCAAATCCATGTGCTGGGGCAAATCCGTGAGCTGGGGCAATATCCTATGAGCTGGGGCAAATCCATGTGCTGGGGCAAATCAATGAGTTGGGGCAAATCCATGAGCTGGGGCAATATTCTTTGAGCTGGGGCAAATCCATGTGCTGGGGCAAATTCATGAGCTGGGGCAAATCCATGTGTGAGCTGGGGCAATATCCTATGTGCTGGGGCAAATCCATGTGCTGGGGCAAATCCATGTGCTGGGGCAAATCCATGAGCTGGGGCAAATCCATGTGCTGGGGCAATATCCTATGAGCTGGGGCAAATCCATTTGTGAGCTGGGGCAATATCCTATGTGCTGGGGCAAATCCATGAGCTGGGGCAAATCCATGTGCTGGGGCAATATCCTATGAGCTGGGGCAAATCCATGTGTGAGCTGGGGCAATATCCTATGAGCTGGGGCAAATCCATGTGCTGGGGCAAATCCATGTGCTGGGGCAATATCCTATGAGCTGGGGCAAATCCATGAGCTGGGGCAAATCCATGTGCTGGGGAAAATCCATGTGCTGGACTGCTGGGGCAATAGAGTTAGACAGCTTTGAAATGAGGAGAACAGATGTTCCGAAAAAAACAAAAATTTCCGAAATAGCGATAAGCCGATAACCAAAAAACGAGCAAAGTGACACGAAAATACGAAAAATAGTCGATATATACCGAAAACCATGTACAATTCCGAAAAACGAAAATTTCCGAAATAACGAAAAGTCGATACAAAAACCGAGTAAAGTGACCCGAAAATACGAAAAATGGTCGATATTCCGAAAAATACATGTACCCGAAAAACGAATCGAGCCGAACCGAATCGAAACAGAAAGCAGTCGAAACGAGCCGAATCGAAAAGTTTAAAAATTCGAAAAATCGAATCGAACCGAAAAAAAAAATCGGTGCACATCCCTAGATTTAAATCTTCTTCCTGCAGCAGCTTTTCCTGAACTTCTTTAAACTTACTGCCCATCACAATACGGTCTTTAATCATATCTCCAGCATCATGAAAAGCACAGTGTTTAGCGAGCAAGCGCAGCTGTGTCACCCATTCATCCACAGATTCACCTGTAAACTGATTCCTCTCATAGAACACTTTCCTTTGCACTGTGGAGTTTTTCCTGGGGTTGCACTACGCTTCAAACTTTGCAAACAGTACCTCTGTATTTCTCTTGTCCTCTGCAGTGATATCCCCACTTGCTTGCCACGCTCTGCACACATCATGTCCTGTTTGTCCCACACATATCAGGAAATGAGCTGCTTTTTGTTGATCAGTCCATTTGTCTGCATCTGGGCCTGCGAACACAAGTTCTATCAGCTCCCTCCATTTTGACCAATTTTCTGATATGTTCCCTGATTCCAAATCCAGGGAAGGAATGCTCTTTGTGTTGCTGTTTGCTGCCATGTCTCTCTGACCCCACTCCTGGTACCATGTGATGAATCCACTGAAGTATTGGCAGACAACAAGGAGCTTGACAAGAACAGACTTTACTCAGCAGCATCCATCTTACAATGACTGCCACTCCCCACCCCCTGATCACATGACTGTACTGTTTCCTAACATGCAGAATGAACTAGGCATAACTATAATACACTAAATACATAACATGAAGCATACACATCATTACACAGGAGACATTTGGATGTTTGAATCCCTGTATCTGGCCTTCCTAATGTACATAGTCATGGTTGGTACCAACGTACAGAAATAAAAATAAAACCCAAGAGAAAACAGTGTATTTTTCCTCAATATGTTTAACATTGTGTATTTCCTTATAAAAATACAGGATGGGAAGTGAAATGGCTCAAAAGCAAAGGGGTTAACTTCTATGTGTCAAACCTATAGAGTTCACTCGACAAAGCTATTTCCTGGATACACTCAAAAGACCTCTATAGTGTGTATACTGTATGTCCAAGCCTGTGTATGTATCTGGTGTATATGGATTTGTATGTGTCTTTAAAAGTGTGTGTCTGTATACAGCTGTGTATGAGTGTGTACCTGGGGGCATATCTCCCAAATGTCCCTGTTTTTGAGGGACCAGCTCTATTGTGGACCCAAATCCCCATTTCCCTCCTTTTTTCTAATGTCCCTCATTTAGAAACTAAAAATATATTCAGGGTGTGCAGGTGTATAACAGAGCTGCACTTGAATAAAACTCACAGCAATGAATCTGTAAACTATAATACATGTAAATAAGATACTTTGCATTGAATTTAGTTAACATTTTTATTGACCTAAATGGCTCAAAAATTTGTGATGCTGCATCTAAAGTCTGGGAATAGCCTAGTTTCTGAGCCTGACTTTAGTGGCTTCTCTAAATGGTATGTCTGTGTGTATAGATATGTATGTGTTTTGTATCGGAGTTATATTGCTATGTATGGGTGTCAGTGGGTGTATATCCTGGCAGCGTGTTACTGCTGTTGGTGCTTGATTCTCAGTGACAGGCAGAGCATTTCTGTGCAGGGTCTATCCTGTGTCACCTGAGCCGCATGAGGACACATCCTCTGCATTGCTCTGGAGAGAGTGAGTGTGGTGAGGACAGCCTGTGATTAGGGTCAATGCTGTCTCTCACTGCGAACTGAACACCAGCTCTTAGCCAAAAACTGGTGCCCCCCCCCAAATCTGTGTCTGGATCTGCCCCTGCTTCTGGGAGGTGGGCCAAGACGTTGACCGCAAACTGTCATATCTGTGCATGAGACCTCAGTCATCTTGAGAGGCCAGTCCTCCATGGGTGGACTACACAGCCACCACCCAGTGCAGAGCACTCCCTCAGGTGGACAGCACATGCTGGGACACGGACACACGAGGGTCCCCGGTAGGACAAGCACTCCATGCACTGGGAGTCACGGACCGAGTTGCGGCCGAACACCCTGCTCACGCCTTATCATGCGTCTTTGGCTGGCCAGGGGGGTACCTCCTGAGTGGTGTCCAGGAGAGCTGGTAGGTGCCAGGCATCCAGTGGATCGCAGCAGCACCGTTACCTAACTATACAAAATGTACGCTACGGTGTTTGCGAATGCTTATGCTCCCAACGCACCAAATGACTCTTTTTACCACAGGTTCCTTACACATTTTTTAACGATACAGGTATCGCGTGTGATAGCCGGGGTTACCAATGTTATTGATGTGGTCTTGGACCACTGTTACTCTCCCTCCACAGATACACACAATATGTCTGAGCTCTCAAATTTTATTTCCACAATAGACCTCCACGATCCATGGTGAGTGCTACACCCCATGGAAAGGGATTACACTTTCCAATCTTGAGTCCACAAACCCTTCTGACGGATTGAAATATTCCTGATTATTTTCACTCTTCTAGCTAGAACCCGTAGGGCCGGATTGATGCCCTAGCACTATCTGAGCATGATAACGAAGGCGTGCACCCATATACCAAGCATTGATGCTTTCCCTCCTATTTCGCCAATAACTCTTCATTCCGTCTACATTTGCAAACGTGCTGGGCCAATTTTCTAGATGTCAACCTAGAGGATATCAGTTATTCTGGAACCCCAGGGTCATATGCAAGAAGTGAATGTTACATGCAGGATAGCATAACTCATCCCATTTTGAAAGCACAGAAAGTCTTTTGTATTTTCTTCACTTTATTGGGAAAGTAACAGTAAATAAAAAAGGTGTATTGTGGATTTATAGGGCTCCTATCTATGGTATGCTTTGTTATGGGGGACAGGTAAAACAGAATGCCCAGTACAAGATAAGTGTTACGGTGGACCTGGCCTGGCATGGGTGCAGAAGGGTGTGAGCTAAATATGCAGTGATTAGACATGAAACATGAAAACAACTAGGTTTATTTGTAACCCAAATAAACATAGAACCAAATCAGAATGAATACAAGAAAACACAGATTACTGAACTAAACAACATGAGAGAACTAAACACTAGAGGAAAATAAGCAAGAGCATGAACCTGATTTAAACTAGAGAAAACACAAGAAAAGAACATAAACCAGAAATAAACATGAATAACAAGCAAGATCATAAACCCGAATACAGACAGGAGATTTAGAAGCAAAACTGCACCTAACCAGGACTGTAATGGCAATGAATCAAAATCAAATCAAAATGAGGCGGCGCCCTTCCTAGGGTGATGCCTGGTTATAAACACCATTTAATTAGAACTGAGAGAGTCCAGGTGAGTGTCCAAGGCTAGAAATCCAAAAAGGAAACGAAACGAAAGTCCAAAACGTAAATGGCAAGGTTCTTGATACCATAGGGGGCGCCAGGGGTCCAGAACGTCACATATCCCCCCTCCAAGAGCGGACACTGGACGCTTACAACAAAAACCAAAAACAGACAGTTCAATGTGTCTTTTGGGCATGCAGAGCCCTCTCGTACTCCTCCCAGGATCTATAACGGTGTTCGGGTTCGAAGGCACTGGCACCAGTCCTTTGCAGCCTTCTCCTCCTGGTACGAGGTATGGCACAGACAGCGTCAGTGTCATCTCGGCTCTGCGGCGACAAAAATGCTAGGATAGCACCCATGGCTCTGCTCGACTTGTCGGTGACCTTGGTACAACTCGGTTTGTCGGCGAACATAGTTTGTCAGCGAACTCGGCACACTGCTGGGCAGCACTCATGGAGTCTTTCTCCTGCTGGGCAGCACTCGTGGAGTCTTTCTCCTGCTTGGCAGCAGTCATTTTTTTTCCTGCTGGGCCGCGGACACAAATTCTTTCTGCTGCAGGGCAGTGGACACGGATTCCTCATGCTGCAGTGCAGTGGACACGGATTCCTCATGCTGCAGTGCAGCGGATATGGATTCCTCATGCTGCAGTGCAGCAGACATGGATTCTTTCTTTGAGGCTTGGCAAGACTTGAACATAGAGACCTGGGAAGGCTTGATCATGGAGGTCTGGGAAGGCTTGATCATGGAGGTCTGGGAAGGCTCGAACCTGAAGGCTTGGGAAGGCCGGAACATGGGGACCTTCTGTGGGCGCACTGTGCAATCTGCTCATCTGTGTTAGGACGAACCACAGTAGAAGCACAGGTTATTGGTTCTCCTCCACACTTTTTCCTCCTGGGTTAGAGGTCCTCTGGGACTTTTCACAGGAACAGGAATATGAACACATTCTTTCGGGAAGACGTCCCTAGGAGTGTGCAGCAGAAAAGCACACAGGGCATCCAGGTGCTGCTTAATTAGTTCATTAGCAGTTCTCAGCTTTTCCAGCATAACATGAATCACTGCGTACTTACTATTTACTGGCTGCCTCATTATGTTACGGTGGACCTGGCCTGGCATGGGTGCAGAAGGGTTTGAGCTAAATATGCAATGATTAGACATGAAACATGAAAACAACTAGGTTTATTTGTAACCCAAATAAACATATAACTAGAGCAAGATCACATGACTGATTAAACCTGGGACCTCCTTGACCCATACCCCTTAAATATAAAGAGAGACTCAACACCTTCTTAACTGGAAAGGGCATGGGCCACAGCTTTATTAAATATTTACACCTTGTAATCCAGCAGTGCTTTTCCTCCGTTATCCGCCCTATTACCCATGTAATAGGCAGTTACCGATCCAAAACCAGGAGCTCGTCACTCCGCCTGACCGAGATCAAGCAGGGCTCGTCTCGTTAAATGCCTCACCCGAAGGCGGCTTAACCATTTTAAAGCACCGCTGTCCAGGAACCACGCCAACGCCAGGGGCACCATGGTCTCCTAATGGCTGCCCCTGCGCCCCACCGGAGACAGCGCCTCCTCAATCCACGACATCACACCAGTTAAAAATATATCCAAACCAATGTCCATCAAATGGACCCCATCACCGCGAATCACATTCTGATTGTCGCCTTCCAACTCCGTGTGACGGATTGAAACCCCCCTAACTGCCGAACAAATTTAGAAACCTCCCTGCTAACCCTCTTCCTAGCCCTGTCATTGGCCCGTGGCGCCGCCATCTCCTCCCAACGAGGTCGAGAAATAATGTCAGACCACACCAGCGACAATCCCCCAAATTTAGCAAAACAGCGGGCCAGATCCAGCTTTATAGCCCGAATCAGAACCACCGAACGCACCGTCCAAGTCATTTCCCCCAGCGTGAACAACCAAAATAACCTCCCTGGGAGCCCTCCCAGCCAAAACATTGCATTCCTTCGACGCCCGAGCCCAACGCAAACCCAGGATTTCCAACCAGCGAATCTCCGCTACCTCCGCCGGGAAACCAAGATTTTTGCCATGCGGCCGATGCTCAGCCCGCATGGCCGCCCAATGCACGAAGGAATGACCCAATCTCCAGACCATCCTTGGGGAAGCACCTGAAATTATAAAAGGTTAGGACGAACCTAAGAGCAAAAGCGATCTGATCCCACCTACCCAGACGCTGAATCATGCCGTCCGTTGCGCCAGCACCCACAGCCACAGTTGCCGCGCCTATACGGAAAGAATGGGAGGCAAACAACCCCGGTTCAGAACCCAAAACCTGAACACAGCGCTTAAAAACTGTCGGAAATTGGTATCAAGTCAAAGGAACCCCATCAATATAAATCAAAAAGAGTCAGTGAAATCCGGCCGAATAGCCAACTACTCCCGCGCGAGGCCCAAAGGACACCCGATCACCCCAATCGCATTTAAGTAATAAGAACGCCCCTACCCAAGCGGTCCGTCTTGTACCTGACAATCAAAAACCTCACCTCATTGGCTGACAGAGAAACATGCGCAAGGCGCAAGGTAGAATGCATCTGAGAGTTAGGAGCAACCAGCTCACCCACCCTCAGGACACCATAAAAGGCAAACGCTACTCTAAACAATCGCGACCTCAAAAGATCACGACAAACGCCGAGTAAAACATCCAACAGTTCCAAAAACATGGGGCCAGAAGCTGGGCGCCGAACCTCAGGCACCGCAGTCCGCCACCAACGCAAAACAATCCTTCAAAGCAGGAAATCCAGACCAACATCCTCCCAACCAACCGCCTCGCACAAAAAGAAACGTCAGTCAGTACTCTGGCCGCTCCCAAACCGGAGCCCCCTTACTCCCGGAGGGAATTGAAATAAATCAAGGTTGCCCCTACGATCCTCCGCAGAATACCAACCCCGTTCCCCCGTGACCCCCACCTCAGCCAGACCTGAGAATATGCCGTCCACGTCGCTCCCGACAAAGAGCCCCCCAACAAAATCCTCAGCCCGGCGAAGCGAGGGTCCAGAGCCACAGCGGAAAGGGTGTCGCATTCCTTTCTGCTCCCGGAGCCACTGGAACCGGGAGGGAGCGTCAGCAATCACGTTCCGCACACCTGGCACGTGCCAGGCCCGCAACCACACATTCCTCTCGAGACCGCGCAGCACCAGGTGACACAAAAGAGCCAAGACAGGAGGGGAACCGGCCGACGATCGATTCACCACCCCAGGTTGTCCATCCAGAACACCACTCGCCTATTAGCTAGATGCTCCCCCCACAGCTCCAGGGCCATAATCAAAGGAAAAAATTCCCGACTTGTGAGATTCCTCACCAACTCAGACGTCGCCCAGCACGGGTGCCACGCTTCGGCACACCAAGCACCCTGAAAGTACACACCAGAGCCAGGAGCCCCAGACGCATCGGCAAAAAGCTCGAGGGACTGATTGTCCACGTCCGCCTCTTGCCAATACGTCAGCCCATCATAATGCAGCAAAAAGGATTGACACACCACAAGGTCCGCCTTCAAGGAACTGGTGATGCGAACAAAGTGGCGAGGTGCGTGTACCCCGGCGGTAAAGACTGAATATCAGAAAGCCGCAACTTCGCAACTCCCCGCACCCTCCCCACCAAACGCACAAGGTCTGAATTTCTCTAAAGACAAACGGAAACACGGACGGTATAGATCTCAATGCCCAAAAAGGCAAACAATTAAACTGGGCCCCCCGTCGTATCATCGGCCAAAGGCACACCGAATTCCCTGGCAACCTCCCGAAAAATCTGCAGCAGCGCGGCGCAATCGCCGGAATCCGCCGGTCCCACCAATAGGAAATCATCCAAATAATGGACCACCGAATACCGTCCAGCGCGCCGACACACCACCCAGTGCCAGCAGGAAGAGAACAATTCAAAATAGTAGCAAAAGATCAAGCAGCCCAGCGGAAGACAACGGTCGTAATAAAAACCTCCACGAAAGGAACACCCCAGCAAGTGATAGCAATCCGTTCGAATCGGCAACAACCGAAACGCAGACTCCATGTCTGCTTTTGCCGATAAACAACCAGGTCCAGCCACCAAAGCGAGGAAAGTCAGAAGGCACATGTGGAATAACAAAACCCTCATGAAAACCAACAATAACAACGCAGCGCATCCCCTATTGGGGTACCTGTCAAGCCAAGGAGCCATGGCCCGCACGATCACCGGGGTGATCCCTTCTATCAGGCTGTCCGATCTGAAGCCCTAAAGGCCGAGCCATGGCCCTTTCTGAACCATCGAAATGCCGGGTTGGGACCCCCCACAGGAAGAACATTCATGCTTGAACCTGCAATAAGAGGACCAATGGCAATGGGACTCATTAAAGAGCCAGCATCACCCCCTCTCTGCACCCGCGGGCACTCCAGGGGCACTGGGCACCACGGATGCAGGAAAGGGTGACACCACTGGGCAGTTTGGCATCATGAGTAAGAGCCACAGATTGGCGTCCTGCAAATCAAAGTGAAGCCCAGGACGCACCACCATCTTCTGCCAAAACTGTTGGTCGTAACAAAACCAAATAGACCCCCGTAAATTTTGCAAGCCCCACCATATTAAGACTAAACGCGCAAACAAAGACACGCTGTGGTCGTGGAAACCCTCGCACAAAATTGCGCTATAAGCTAGAAAAACCTTGAATCCAGTTACCAAAGGTCTGTGGTAAAGTCATCGCTTGGTCCTAATCCTTGCCCCCGGGCAAGGAATCAACATGTTTCGGACAATCAATTGTCTCCCTATCCGAAGAAAACCAAAGTCATAACATCAACATATTCACCTTTCCAAATTTTCTCCTTAATGTCATTAAAGACCTGTAAGCCCATTGGACATAAACCACAAGCCCCATAAGAGCCTACCGCAGGACCAACTGCACCAGGCACAGGAATACCACTAGCGAGTGGCGCAGGAACATTTACCGCAGCAGGTACCGAAGGTCCAACCACCGCGTCCAACGGGGAAGCCCCAGCTGCAAGCGGAGCTCCACCAAGCACAGCAGGAACCTGCACAGGAGCAGAAGCAGGCCCCAAACCTTGTGAAAGAGCAGACTCAGGGGCTCCCATCACAGCGGAACCAGGCGCAAAATTGACAGACGCCGCGCCCCCAGCAACAGCATGCCCAGCTGAACCCAGCGACGCTTGCGCACGTGACGCAGCAACCGACCCATCCTGCCAGTGCCTAATAGCTGCAACCAGGGTCTCTATTAACCCCGTCGTCACCCCACTAGCCCTGCCAGACGCATCAGTGCCCGAAAGGCCCAGCGATCCAAACACCGCACCCCCAAAACCCGACTCACCAGCCGCCAGCATGGATGATCCTCCAGCAGCCCTTGGGACAGCAGTCAAAGGTGGATCCAGTGATGGTCGCCCAGAAACAGCACCTCCACTGATATTAGGCATCCACCGCAAACCTCCAGATCCAGAATCCAAGCCACCCCTCGGAAGAGAGCGCTGTAAACGACCATTCTGACCCATAAAGCTACCAACTGAAGTGCTAGGTAAGGGCGCTGATCTGTCCACAGCCACCGGTATGACACCGGTCCTCACCAGCCTGGCCAGCACCTTCCACTTGTTGCTCCTCACCAACCACTGCACCTAAAACCAGAGGGGAAAAAACCTGCAGCAGCAGCACGCACCATGCTCACCCTCCGCCACAATCCAGAATGCAGCTCACGAGGCGGCGTATCCAAGACGATAAACCCCTCAGATGACCAGGGAAACGGCGTCCTGCACCTCAGCTCCACCATCACGCCTCTGAACTGCGAAGCCTCCACTGGTGGGGCTCCTCAGGAGACTGTTCATGGGCCAGCACCAAAGTCTCGTATAGCAAGTCCTGCAAAATGAAACCATCGAGCAGCAGCATGCTCCCTGTAATGATGTGTATGCTTCATATTAAATATATCATAATTATGCCTAGTTCATTCTGCATGTTAGGAAACAGTACAGTCATGTGATCAGGGGGCGGGGAGTGGCAGTCATTGTAAGATGGATGCTGCTGAGTAAAGTCTGTTCTTGTCAAGCTCCTTGTTGTCTGCCAATACTTCAGTGGATTCATCACATGGTACCAGGAGTGGGGTCAGAGAGACATGGCAGCAAACAGCAACACAAAGAGCATGCCTTCCCTGGATTTAGAATCAGGGAACATATCAGAAAATTAATCAAAATAAAAGGGAGCTGATAAAATTTGTGTTTACAGGCCTAGATACAGACAAATGGACTGGTCAACAAAAAGCAGCTCATTTCCTGATATGTGTGGGACAAAAAGCAGCTCATTTCCTGATATGTGTGACACACTCCCTAAACTGACCCAGCAAACAAACAAAATAAATAACAGCCATTTCAATCACCACGTTTCCTTGTCTCTCACAGAATCTCCTTGATGCACAGTTGACGCTGGCAGGGAACAAAGAGACAGAACCCACCCCCCACAGATGCATTTATAGTTAGTGAAACAATGTTGCACACATATGACCAATAGCTCCACATTTCCTTTACTGACCATCCGGCCCAGGCCATCAGTCATGTCCCCCTTCCTTAAAGGTGCAGGGGATTCTATACCAAAAATTGAACCAAATCAGAATGAATACAAGAAAACACAGATTACTGAACTAAACAACATGAGAGAACTAAACACTAGAGGAAAATAAGCAAGAGCATGAACCTGATTTAAACTAGAGAAAACACAAGAAAAGAACATAAACCAGAAATAAACATGAATAACAAGCAAGATCATAAACCTGAATACAGACAGGAGATTTAGAAACAAAATTGCACCTAACCAGGACTGCAATGGTAATGAATCAAAACGAGGATCAAAATCAAATCAAAATGAGGCAGCACCCTTCCTAGGGTGATGCCTGCTTATAAACACTTTTCAATTAGAACTGAGAGAGTCCAGGTGAGTGTCCAATGCTAGAAATCCAAAAAGGAAACGAAAGTCCAGAACGTAAATGGCAAGGTTCTTGATACCAGAGGGGGTGCCAGGGGTCCAGAAAGTCACAATTAGATGCTTGCTCACTGCTTCTATGGTTAGTCTGACAGGAAGAGCAGCTTGCTACAGAAGAAATGGGGCAGGGCCAAACTAACTGTGGATTAGGCAGGGAGAGTGGACTTAACCACTTTGAGTAAAAACATAAGGAGGAGACAAATGAGGAATCTGGTCCCATGATATCAGTCAACCTAAACTTTTTAGGAGGCCTACAAACCAGTGCTTTGGGGACTAATTATTTCATATGTTACTTCACAACGCAAGCAATGGTGCACCACGTTATATTCTTGAGACTGCCCTACATAAGACTCATACACTATAAAAACTGTTACACTCCAGCAAAATGTTGCTCTGGAAACCTTAATATCTGCCAAAGCCTAAGAAAGCTGTGACTTTCATGCACATTTTTTTTAATTGCTGGGTTGGTATATTGGGCAAACCTTTAGCTTCCGTGGCTAAACCTAAACATAAAAGACAGTCTATCACTAGACTTCATACATCCGTTATGAATATATCATGTCACATCCCGCCATAAACTAACAAATTCTTTAAAAAATATACTCAAGTTACATAGTTACATAGTTATATAGGCTGAAAAAGGACATGCGTCCATCGGGTTCAGCCTCTCCCACATAACCTACTGCTGTTGATCCAAAAGAAGGCAAAAAACCCAGTCTAAAATATGCAACATACCGGGAAAAAATTCCTTCTTGACCCCAGAATGGCAGTCAGATTTCTCCTTGGATCAAGACGCTTTTGCCCACATATTAAATATTATAACCCTTAATATTCTGTGTCTGCAGGAAGTCATCCAGTCGTTTTTTAAAAGTCTGTACAGACTCTGACCCAACCACCTCAACAGGCAGAGAATTCCACAGCTTTATTGTTCTCACCGTAAAATAACCCTTCCTATGCTTTAAGCTAAATCTTCTTTCTTCCAGTCTAAATGGATGACCCCTTGTCCTGTGTATAGTCCTGTTAATGAATAGGTTATCAGACATTGGTTGATAATGGCCCCGTATATATTTATATAAGGTTATCAGATCCCCTCTAAGGCACCGTTTCTCTAAACTAAACAGGTTTAAGCTTGTTAGTCTTTCCTCATAACTTAACCCTTCCATTCCCCTTATTAATTTAGTTGCCCGTCTCTGCACTTTTTCTAACGCTATAATATCTTTTTTTAAGACAGGTGCCCAAAATTGCACAGCATGTTCAAGGTGCGGCCTGACCATTGATTTATACAGAGGCAAAATTATGTTTTCATCCCGTGAGTGAACTCCCCTTTTAATGCATGCCAATACTTTGCTGGCCTTGGCGGCTGCTGTTTGACATTGCACATTGTTACTTAGTTTGAAGTCTATGATTATTCCCAAATCCTTCTCCTGCTTGGATTTCCCTAACTCCGTACCATTTAGCGTATAAATTACTTGCGTGTTTTTCACTCCAAAGTGCATAACTTTGCATTTATCTAGATTAAATCTCATCTGCCATTTAAGTGCCCAGTCCCCCAATTTATCTAAATCCCTCTGCAGTGTAGTGCTAATGATGGAAAAGTCTAAACAAAAAGGCAGATGCTGCTTATTACTTAATAGGGTTGATCTTGTAAAGGCAACCAAAAAAAGTCCAAACACAAAAAAAGAATAATAAGTATAGCGCACTCAATGTCTCGAGGGTACTCTCGTGGCTGGGTGTCTTAGTGGAACCTCAAAAGAAAGATAAGAACATCATGGTGTAGATAGTATAATCAGTTATCATATATTTATCACACCTAAATAGTCCCACTTACATTATTCTGAGCCCAGACAGGCTCTGTCGATTTCTTTTCTGGTTATAGCTTGGAAAAAAGACGAGACAGAGGAGATATGATAGAAACATTTAAATACGTAAAGGGAATCCACAAGGTAGAGGAAGGGAGTATATTTAAAAGGAAATAAAGTAGCAAAACAAGAGGACATAGTCTTAGATTAGAGGGGCAAAGGTTTAAAAGTAACATCAGGAAGCATAATTTTACGGAGAGGGTGGTGGATACATGGAAGAGCCTTCCAGTTGAAGTGGTAGAGGCCAAAACAGTGATTGAATTTAAGCAGGCATGGGATATGCATAAGGCTATCCTAAACAAAAAAGATAAATCCAGGTAAAGTATCCATGTAATTGGGCAGACTAGATGGGCCCGAAAGGTTCTTATCTGCTGACATTTTCTATGTTTCTATGTTTCTAATTATGGCCGCCCAACGGATCTTTCTGGCGGTATTGTTCCTTAAATTGGAATATAGAGGCAAGATAGTCTTGCATTCCAGCCAGTTACCACACCAATAGAGTCCTTCAAGTACATTGAACATCCTCTTGCTCTTATGTTTCTTATTATGGGTTTTCACTAGAGTTGTCCTTAGGTTTTTAGCTCCACGCTTGATCAACCTTGGTTTATTCTCTATAACCCCTTTTAGGAGGGGATCTTGTTGCAAAATAGGCCAATATTTTCTGATGATATTGTGGACAGCACCAGTATGGCTCTTGAAATCATTAATGAAAGGCGCAATTTCTTTCCTGTTGTGGTGACGTTCTGGACATTGTGTGCATCTGGCGCCCCCTCTGGTCTCATGAACTTTGCCATGTCCTACTTATGCTGGTTCCTGGACATTATCTTGCCTCCCATGATCAAGCCCTGGAGCCACACCTTACTCATGTCTAATTTAACAGTGTTTAAAAAGAAAGGGTGCTGCCTCATTCTCTCACTGATTCACTTCCCTTCAGTCCTGGTTGTGTGCAGTTCTGATTCCTGGATCTCCTGTCTGTATATCCAGGTATTCTGTAGGTCTTCTGTTTTCAAGTTTATTTCATGTACCTTCCTGTTGCCTCTTACTCTGCTTAGTTCTGTTCATTCACTGCCTGTTCAGTTATTAGGGATGTGCATTTAGTTTCGGACAGATTTGTTTTTTAACGAATTGGCCCGATTCGCTGCCTCGGATTCGGACGATTTTCTGAATTGGATCGGATCCGAAAACGTCTGAAAGAAAACGATTTCCGATCCGAAACAAAATAATTGTTATTTCGTATGGAAGTGAAATTTGTAAATTTGCATGTCATTTTCGTATTTTTCGGTTCCATTGCTGATTCCGTATTTTCTTATGAAAATGCATTACACAACTTTATTTAATCATATTAAAATGGTATGTAAGGAACAAAATTGAACAAAACTATTTAAAAAACGCAAAAATAAAATTCTGACCCAAGTGGTCTGACCTTAAAGAAAGTAACAGAACAAAAGGTTTGAAAACGAAAAAAAACCCAGAACAAATAAAATGCTTTAAAAAAATAAAAAAAATGCAGCATATGCATCCACACACTGCTGGGAAGCGCCTCTCTGCGGTATAATTAATGTATACGTCTCTGTTATAATATACAGACAGGATACATATAACTTAAAATGCAATAAAATTTTAATTTTCAATAATTTACAAGGTGTGAAAGTGTTTTTTTTTCACATTTTAACATGCGAGCGTTCACAGTTATATTTTCCTTTTTTTTTGTACATATGTTTTTATTCAGATACTCGGCATAACAGAAAAGGAAATAGAACTCGCAGTTTCCCAAATATGTGCATCATCCAAAAAAAAAGTGAAATATGTAAATATCGATCAGGTTAACTTTTCATATATGAAACAGTCATAAAAAGAAATTCAACAGTACAGTAAGGAAGGAGGAATGAAATAAGGAGAGGGAACAAGCATGAGGAGCCAGATTATTCTATTGAGGGGACCAGTGTAGGAGTGAGTAAGGGGGCCGATGATGCAGCTGACTGCTTACTCAGGGTCTTGCCACTAGGGAGGAGCCGAACACCGTGTTCGGTTCACATTCGAACTCGAACAATTTCAAAAGTTCAATTTCGAACGCGAACACGAACCAAACTCAATGCAAGTCAATGGGACTCGAAAGTTCGAATTTTAGAGAGCCCTCCAAGAGTACATATATGCAAGATATTTGCCATAAGAGGTGTTCTAATCTTTGTGTTCTCACTGCCAGCAGCAATTGTGGGGGTCTCACTTTTAGAAGATATCTGGGAATTGTTGTAATCTGGGTGTTCTCACTGCCAGCTATCAGGGGGTCCCACATACTTCTAGCAGATTTCTGCAAATTGTAATCTGTGTCTTGTCACTGCAACCCATAAGGGGGGCTCACTGATTTATAGGAGGTTTCTGGGAATTTTAATCTGTGTCTTGTCACTGGCTGCCAGATAACAGGGTGTCTCACTGAGTTATACCAGAGTTCTGGAAATCTTTAATCTAGATAACACAGTTGAATCAGAGTTCTGCATATCTTTAATCTATATATCACTCACCATGTCAGAAATACCAAAAAGGACAGGCAGACGCTCCCAGACACAGATAAGAGGGCAAGCAGCCTCTGTATCTGAATGGCTGTGCCCCTGTTCGTCGTGGACGTGGTGCATCCTCTGCAGGGGCACTCTTGTTCTTTCTAACTGGTGCTGGCCATTTTAAGCAGCAGCAACATACAGAGGATTTGCAGGATTGGCTAACCAGGCCATCCTCATCCTCCGAGTTCTCTGCCAGCCAGGCTTGTAGTGGTTTATAGTCCACTTTAGCTGCCAAAGCATCTAATGCAGCCTCCATGTCCACAGCTACTCCTGCCGTAGCCTCACTATCACACACGGAGTAGTCAGCTGAATTGTTTGACTACAATGAGAGCGACATGCTGCTTGAGGATGCGCAGCAACTACAGTGCTCTGATTCAAACTCTGAGGTTGAAGAAGGGAGTATAATCAACCTAGAGGAAGCGGGTGCCAGTGACACACAAATAACTGGCACTCATGTTGACCAGCAGCTGCAGCATACTGCCAAGTTGGCTCCAGTGACGATGAGATAGGGGGTGATGACAATGATGATGAGGTCACTGACTCCCCCTGGTTGCCTGATCGAACAGAGGAGTCAAGTGAGGAGGAGGCACAACAAACACGAGGCACAACGTCCTCTATGAGCAACCGTAGCCAGTCCAAGGCATCAGATGTCAGAGCTGCTCAGGTGCAGAGCGCTGTTGTCTCGCAGCACACGTCCAGGATCTCTGCTGTCTGGGAGTTCTTTAAGAAATGTGCAGCAGACCGCACCGTTGCAATTTGTAATCTATGTCAGATGAGGATCAAGTGTGGGAAAGACATCCCACGCTTGGGTACCACGTGCTTGAGGCGACATATGACCACCTGCCACGCATCCCATTGGCACAACAATTTGCATAGGTCCTCCTCCTCATCATCTGTCTCTACCCCCACTATATGTCCTGCCATGTCATTGCCTACAACCTCCACTGACAGGGATGATGCTACAGTAATGAGTGTACCAGGTCCTTCCTCGGAATGTGACAGCATCCCATCACCTGAAGATTTAAGCAGTCAGATTACGTTGCCCCAGCTGCTGCAGCGTAAGAAAAAAATATAGTCCCAACCATCCCCAAGCACAGCGTCTAAATGACAGCTTAGCAAAATTACTCGCATTACAGCTGCTGCCTTTCCAGCTGGTGGACTCTGCTTCCTTCAGTGAATTTGCTGAATGTGCTGTACCACAGTTGCAGGTTCCAAAATGCCATTTCTTTTCACGGAAGGCCATTCCAGCACTATACCAGCATGTGGAACACAATGTCATGGAGTCATTGGGAAAGGCAGTCAGCAGCAAGGTGCACATGACTTTAGACAGCAAGCATGGACAGGGCCGTTACATTTCCTTCATGGCACACTGGGTAACTCTGATTGCAGCTGGGAGGGATCCAAGACGGGGCTCTGTGCTGGAGCTTGTTCATCCACCATGCCTCCAGAAAGCTGCATGTATGAGATCTGTCTGCTCCACCACCACCTCTTCCTACTCCTCCTCCTTCTCTCTCTCTGGCGAAGTGGCATTTAAACCAACGCATGACAGGGGCTACGCAATGGCTCAAGCAAAAAGATGCCATACTGTGCTTGAGCTGGTTTGTTTAGGGGACAGGAGTCACACCGGGACAGAAATTCTGTCAGCTCTGCAGGGGCAGGTGCAGAGATGGTTAACACCACGCCAGCTTGAGCTGGGAATGGTCATCTGTGATAATGGCAGCAACCTTCTCTCCGCCCTACGCCAGGATAAGTTGACGCATGTACCATGCCTATCACACGTCCTAAATCTGGTGGTACAGCGTTTCCTAACCAGGTACACAGGGCTGGCAGAGCTTCTCAGCCAGGCCAGAAAAGTCTGCAGCCACTTCAGACGGTCTTTCCCAGCAAGTGTTCACCTGGCAGAAATTCAATGAGAATTCCACCTTCCCACAAACCGTCTGATCTGTGACATGCCCACCAGCTGGAACTCGACATTTCAATGCTGCAGCGTCTGCACAAGCAGCAGAGGGCATCAAGGAGTACCTGTGTGAGTATGGCACAAGGACAGGTTCAGATCAACCTGGTTTCCCCCCCGCAGTGGCTGATGATCAAGGATGCATGCACTGTACTGTCGCCATTTGAGGAGGCAACGAGGATGGTGAGCAGGGACAGTGCATGCATCAGTGACACAATTCCTTTAGTGTTCCTGCTGGAGTGCACTCTGCAGGGAATTATAGATGTGGCACTAGAGGCTGAGCAGCGGGAGGAAGAGGAAGCCTTCCCTAGCTCTCAAGGCCCCAGTCTTTACGCAGACAGCATTCCTGCGGGTCCTCGAATCAGACAGGAGCAGGATAAGGAGGATGAGGAGGAAGAGAAATATTTAAGTAGTGGGGGCATTGAAGGTGGGGATTCCTCAAGGGAGGGTTTTGTGTGCCCAGAAACCCAAGGACTAGTACGTGGATGGGAGGAGGAAGTGCACGATGGGGTCATTGACCAGGAAGACTCGGAAGCTAATGCCACCTCCAACCTACGCTGCATGGGCAAAGCCTGCTAAAGGACCCCAGGATTCGTGCTATCAAGGAGAGGAATCATTACTGGTTGGCAAGCCTTCTTGATCCACGATACAAGAGTAAAGTTGCAGAGCTCATCCTGCCCACGCAGAGGGATCACAGGATGAAACAACTTGAGGACGCTCTAAAGCGACACTTGTGTAACACCTTTCCAGGCACTGGTAGGTTACCAAGTGATGACACAGGTTCTTCAGAGGCTGCGGATGATCAGAGGAAGAGCGGTGAAGGCCGGGCCACTTGACTGATTCCTTTTTAAATTTTAGTCCACGACGCCCAGGGACGTCAAATGTAGGCACCCATTGCCAGCGTCTTCACCATATGGTGCAGGACTACCTAGGGGCAAAGGCAGACCTGGATACCTCTACAGCACATGATCCACTGGCTTACTGGGTATTGAGATTGGATCACTGGCCAGAACTTAGCCAATATGCTATGGAGCTACCAGGTTTCCCTTCATCCAGCGTGCTTTCTGAAAGGACGTTCAGTGCCGCTAGAGGTTTTGTTACAGACAAAAGAGTGCGTCTGTCCACCGACTCTGTAGACCGGCTGACATTTATAAAAATTAATCAGTCCTGGATCAGCAGCTATCAATTCCCTGATGCTGACGTAACTGAATAGATCGGGGATCTCTTCTGCATTACCAAAACCTCCACCACTGCACTTTTCCACAATACCACAGAGGGGTTACTTACAGTGTAAAGGCACTTGCTGCCACCAAAAGGCATAATATTTGGGTGCACTGCCACTGACGCCTATTACCAGATTCATATCATTTTAATATTGGACCACAGGGTCCAACCCTGCACTCTTCCACAATACCACAGAGGGGTTACTTATGGTGTGAAGGCACTTGCTGCCACCAAAAGGCACAATATTTGGGTGCACTGACGCCTGTACCAGATTCATATCATTTTAATATTGGACCACAGGGTCCAACCCTGCACTCTTCCACAATACCACAGAGGGGTTACGGTGTGACGGCACTGTTGCCGACACTAAAGGCCCAATTTTAAAGCACCTATTGTTACTTTCATCCAAAGCCTGCATAAGTTTCACCATAATTTAGCCCAAAAAATCACTAAACTTGTTCTGCGTCTCCTAAAATGTCTCCTTTTCATACAGGCTGCCGCCCCAAGCAGTTGTTAATGAATAGATTTTCGAATGCGAACCAAATACGGGGGTGTTCGGCTCATCCCTAGTCCCAGTCACCCGCCCTTCTGTGCTGGTGAGTCGTTCCTCCACCAACTACCTTTCCGACTCAGATGACCCCTGCACCTGTAGCCTGTCCGAGTGGGCCAAGATGTTACGGATGTAATCAGCTGAGACACATCCAACAACACTGTCCCTGGAACCACAACACCCCACCCTGGAACAGAGTTCTGGCCGTTTCCATCCGAGCAGCCGGTCATTGCATGAAGCCTCCATCGGCAGTGAAAATGTCCCGATGGGAAGAGGAGCCATTTGAAGTGCTGCATGAAGCTGTCCTGGTCCAGGCGGCTTCCGTTGACAACCGGCAGCACCATCGGCAGACTGTCAGAGTGAACGGCCGAAATAGCCAAGGGCTCCGAGACAGCGGGGCCACCATCACTTTGATCCAGCCCAAGACAGTGGCAAGTCGAGACCATACCGGTCAGGCAATTGACTTGCAGGTGGCCGGCAGAAGAATTTCGAAGATTCCCACAGCCCAGGTCTACCTAGACTGGGGACCAATGCCCAAGATTAAGGAAGTCGGCATTATGTGAGATTTACGAAATGTGCTGCTAGGCAACGATCTGCGTAACCTCTTCTCCTCTTTCCAGGCTGACAATGCTCCAGAGGATTACCCAGTAACCACCAGAAAGCAGGCAAGAGAGGCAGAACTTGGACTCCATGACGGGAACCAGGAAAACCCTGACAAAATTGAAACCAACCTTTTCCTGCCTAACTTTCCCTGTGGTCCCCCTGCCCAGTTTGCCCACGACATCCTTAACAATCCTTCCCTGGTCTAACAACGAGACTGACCTGGGACTAACCCCAGGGGTTTATGGGGCACTAGGGTGGAGTGGGAGGGGGGCCTGCTGTATAGGTTTACGGAAGGCATGGGAAAGCACCCAGTATCCAAAAAGCAGCTAGTGGTTCCCCAAAAGTATAGGCCCCACTTCCTTTGTATCGGGCACGACATTCTCCATTGCAGGGCACCTTGGTGTGACTAAAACCCATCGAGTCTCCCATCTCTTCTTTTGGCCCGGGGTAACCAATGATATCCAGCAATACTGCCGTATCTGTGACGTGTGCCAGCAGGTGGGGAAAAAGGGTGACCACTCCAAAGTTTCCCTCTACCTCTTGCCTGTCCTCTCCAAACCCTTCAGCCAGATCGCAGTAGACCTGGTTGGACCATTACCCCGCCCCAGTTCCTCTGGAAAGAGATACATCATAACGGTAGTGGACTATGTCACACGTGACCAAGAGGCATTTCCCCTGATGAATATCTACTCAGAGACAGTGGCAGATACCCTGCTCCGGATATTCACCAGGGTGGGCTTTCCTCAGGAGATCATCTTGGACCAGGGGACACAGTTTACCCCCGACCTGACCCCGAAGCTCTGGAAACTATGCAGAATAAAACCTCTGTGTAACCAAAGCTCCCTCTACATTTGTGCCCTCACCCTCCTTGGCACCCTGGCACACACTTTACATGGCCTCTGTGCCTGTTGGAGAGGTGTGGTTGCTGGTCTCCTTCCAAAAGATCGTGGACCAATTTGGAAAAGCCAGTTCTCAAGGACAATGGGCATAAGGGCCACCTAACGGTTAAGGAGTTAGAAATACATTTATCTTGAAACTGTATTTTAGGAGTTAGTTTGTGAGAACAATACATCTACATTGTATCTCTATGTTTATGTTCTTAGATTAATCTGATGCTCTGTGTTTGTAAATCCCGTCTATTGTGTAGCTAATTAAGTTTCTGTGTCTTCTCTAGGAATTCAACTCCCCCTCATGTAGACAATATATTCGTTTGATTGTGTCATGTTACCTCCCCCCTCAATTGTCCACAAAACTGCTCTCATTTTCGTTAAAGATATTCATTTCCACCTGCATTAAGCTGTGTCTGGTGTTTGGGGAACGATACAGAGAAAGATACAGCACTCCCTCAAGTTCTGACTGAGGTTGTGAGAAGAGAAGCTGCTGCGGAACAGTTACTGTTACACCCTATATATCTCCCCCTACCATCCCCAGACAAACTGAACGGTTCAATGGAACATTGAAGCAGCTGCTTTGTATGTTTGCTATTTCTCACAAGGACCGTGAGAGATTCTTGCTGCACCTCCTGTTTGCTTACCGGGAGGTGCCCCAGGAATTGACCGGATTCTCCCCCCATTTCAGTTATGGTATGGGAGGAGGGTGAGGGGGCCCATTAGATCTGATTAGAGCCCACTGGGAAGCGGGGGAGGGGGTGCAGGATCCTTCTATCATAGGGTATGATCAGCTGACAGCTCACGGACATGGTCCAAGAGAATTTGCACTACGTGCAGAGTCGGCAGAAGCGGTGGTACAATCGTACCGCCCCGAACCGTACCTTGATAATAGGGCAGAAAGTTCTTGCCCTCAAGCCATCCCAGACGGAAAATTGGAAGCTGCTTGGGATGGGCCTTATAACATAGTGGAGCAGTGCTGAAACACTACCTACCTGGTAGCTAATTGTTCAGATGAAAGAATCCAGTGGATCTTCCATGTGAACATGCTCAATGCGTACCTGGAAACACTGGAAGATGTAGCTGTTATCTGTGCTCTGGCCAGGGGCGACTCTGGGAGTTTTCTTCTACCAGAGCTCCTGGAGTGGAATAGGAATGGTGTAGGAGTAGAGGCAGTCAGGCTAGATGGGCAGTTAGGGACTGTGCAGCAGGAGCAGGTCAGGAGGGCCATTAGTCAGAGACCGGAGATGTTCTCCACCGCTCTTGGGTATGCTGCCTTCCAGTACACTGTGTGGAGACCCCGGGACAGGGCTGGACTGGGACAAAAAAACAGCCCTGGACTTCATCCAGACCGACCCACTCCAATATGCAAACATGCAGAGCTGGATTAATATATTGATATGGACTGGAGCAGGGCCAGCACAAGACATTGTGCTGCTTGGATCCAAGGATGAATTACTGACCCCCCACCATGCCCACCTAAACATGTTGATGCGTATCAGAGAGCGGCACAACAATAAAACCCACAGTAAAGTACAGTGTCTATGAGCGTATCACAAAGCTCCACAGCAATAGAATTAAAAAATAATTATGGACTATTAAAATAGTATTTTAATATGAATTATATATTCATGTAAATAATTTGAACAATTGAAATAGATATTGCGATCCTTGTACCCGCCCTATCCTTAAGAAAGCACGGTCCTCTTGCGTTTTCATAAACAAGTTCTTTGCTTTATTGAATTAACTGTTCAGCAGGCAGCAGTGTCAGCATTCAAAATAAAACAAACACATCCCTATAAAACAAACTCTAGCTCTTTTGAGCACTGACTCACTTAAAGATCCCTTACTATCAGGGGCTTTCTTTTAAACTAAACAAACATAGGTTTCACCAACCTTAGAACTGTTGTTTCTGCTTGGACCCAAAAACACTTTGCTCCTCTCCACACAGGCACCTCTCTCAGAGTGAAAAGCAGGCAGTGATTTATTTTTACTGCTGCTAAATGACTTTCAGCTGATCAGTGTGTGGAGAGAAAATTAACCTCTTGGGCTTACTTATGTAGCACACAAATGCTCCCCCTGGAGCTAAACAGCATATCCCTCCCTAAAATGATTAGAGGGAATATACACACTGTCACAGACCACACCGTGTACTTTATTACAATATGTATTAAAATATACTTAATTTAAATTAGAATATTGATTCAATTATTTTATAAAAAATAAATCATATGGTAAATATTAAAATATACTTTAATAAAATGTAATTCGGGTACACTTTTAAGGGGCTCAGAACTGTGACATACCTTGAGAATTGCCAGGAGAATTAACAATCTAGACCAAATAGCCAATTTGGAAAGTGAGATAAATGGGAGAATTTTTCTGGTTTGGCTATTTTGACCTAGAATTTGGACATTTCTCCTTGCTACATGGCTATAGCTGATTAGCAAATACTTTCCTGAGCTCTGTGCAGACTCCTGTGAAAATTAACCCCTTGAGTGCTCCTATAAAGAAAGCACAGCACTGCCACACTGAGCTCCGGCTTAATAGGCTATAGAAAGAGAGCAGGGGAGAGGGACTGTCAAATCAGAGGATCTGTCAGATTTACGGCTCCCTGCATGCCTGGCTGTGAGTCTGGCCTCTATAATGCTCTCAGGAGACGCATCAGTGCCCAGGTATAAAACATAAGGGTGGGATTCAGCCTCACTTGGCATGTTTAGTCAATACCTTACGTATTTTCACATTTTTTGGATGGCTCCTGCTCACAGCACACAGCACAGGAGAGGTTTGTAGCAACATGTGGTGCTACTGACTTCAAACTCCGAAGGCAGTCACTGGAAGGAGAAGCTGTAAGTAAAATGTGGAGCGGAATTCTCACAGTCTCTGTGGATTCCGCTCCTTTACACACAATAAAGCCCTAGCCAGCTCAAGAATCCATGTGTGGGTGTCCAAGGAAGTCCCCCTAACTCACCCCTGCAATGCAGAAATCCTTCAGACCTTTGAAACAAGTGCTGACATTCTACACTAGTGTTATCCAGTCCTGGTTATACTAAGTGCTGGACTAAGTTTTTTTTTTTTTAAAAACGCACCCCGAGGCTCAGCCGGCCCACTGACCCATCGGCCCCTCTGGATTCTCCCGGTGCTCCCAATGGCCAGTACATGCCTGCCCCAGGACAGTGGCCCTACGGCAGGCTGCGTACAGGGTACCTGAGGCAGTTAGAGACAGGCGAGGAAAGCAATCAAGGAGATGCTCGAGCTAGGAGTCATCGAGCTGTTCAATAGCCCCTGGGCATCCACAGTAGTTCTGGTACCAAAGTGGGATTGTACGACCTGCTTCTGTGTGGATTATAGAAGACTAAATGAACGTACCATGACCAACGTATACCCCATGCCGCGAGTCGATGAACTGTTAGAGCGCATCGCTCAGGGTAATTTCCTGACTACCCTTGACTTTTGCAAAGTGTACTAGCCAAATTTCCCTGGACAAGGAAGATATTCCGAAGTCAGCATTCATCACCCGCCTCGGCAGGTACCAGTTTAAGATCATGCCGTTCGGCATGAAGAACGTGCCAGCGACGTTCCAGAGGATGGTAGACCAGCTCCTGGATGGCCTCCAAGACTATGCATACAGTTGTGTTCAAAATTATTCAACCCCCACTGAAATTGAGTGTTTTGGCCAGTTTGACATTGATTTTGATCATTCAGTCATCTTGCTTACAATTAAATCAAAGAGGCACGTGTAGGTCAGACAAATATAACATAACATTTATAATGAAATAACCACAAATGTCTTTTCTGTGCTCACATCATTATCAGTTTTATTCAACCCCCAAGTGACATTCAATCTTAGTACATAGTACAACATCCTTTTACAGTTATAACAGCTTTTAAACGTGAAGCATAGCTTGACACAAGTGTCTTGCAGCGATCTACGGGTATCTTCGCCCATTCGTCATGGGCAAAAGCCTCCATTTAGTCACATTCTTAGGCTTGCGCACTGCAACTGCTTTCTTTAAGTCCCACCAGAGGTTCTCAATCGGATTTAAGTCAGGTGACTGCAATGGCCATTGCAAAATGTTCCAGCCTTTAATCTGCAACCATGCTCTAGTGGACTTGGAGGTATGCTTGGGATCATTGTCCTGTTGAAAGGTCCAACGTCTCCCAAGCCTCAGGTTTGTGACGGACTGCATCACATTGTCATCCAATATCTCCTGGTACTGAAGAGAATTCATGGTACCTTGCACACGCTGAAGCTTCCCTGTACCTGCAGAAGCAAAACAGCCCCAAAGCATGATTGACCCCCCGCCATGCTTCACAGTAGGCAAGGTGTTCTTTTCTTCATAGGCCTTGTTCTTTCTCCTCCAAACATAGCGTTGATCCATGGGCCCAAACAGTTCTAATTTTGTTTCATCAGTCCACAGAACACTATCCCAAAACTTCTGTGGTTTGTCCACATGACTTTTGGCATACTGCAGTCGACTCTTCTTATTCTTTGGAGACAGCAAGGGGGTGCGCCTGGGAGTTCTGGCATGGAAGCCTTCATTACGCAGTGTGCGCCGTATTGTCTGAGCTGAAACTTCAGTATCCACATCTGACAAATCTTTTCTCAGTTCCTCAGCAGTCACATGGGGACTTTTCTCCACTCTACGCTTCAGGTAGCGAACAGCAGTCGAAGTCAGCATCTTCTTTCTGCCACGACCAGGTAGCGTTTCAACAGTGCCCTTTGCCTTGAATTTGCGAATGATGCTTCCTATGGTCTCTCTTGGTATGTTTAACATCTTTGCAATCTTCTTATAGCCATTTCCCTTCCTGTGAAGAGTAATCACCTCTTCTCTTGTCTTCCTGGACCATTCTTCATGTTTGTAACCTTGTCTTCCTGGACCATTCTCCATGTTTGTAACCACACCAGTAAATGTCTAGAAGGAGCGGAGTATCACACTCATTTTAAAGCTGCCTAATTGGTGCTTATTATGCTTTATTGCTGCTCCGTGACATCCACAGGTGTTTTCAATACCTGATTGAAAACACTTGAATGAACCTCTGTTCTTCAGAGTGGTAGTCTTTAAGGGGTTGAATAATTGTGTCAATGAAGAATTCACAAAAGAAACATTTACTACTGTATTACAAAACCAATTGATTTCATTTTAGTTGCATATGGTTCTTTAAAAAGTCCTTGTAGGATTTCATTCTGAATACAATTACAAATGTACACTAAATTCCCTAAAACCCTTTACAGCATTGGGGGTTGAATAATTTTGAACACAACTGTATGTGGACAGCATTCTTATCTACAGCGATACCTGGGGGGATCATTTGGTTCACCTAGATGTCATGTTAGACCGCATTAGGGATGTGGGACTAACCTTAAAGCCAGATAAATGTAGCATAGGGATGTCCGAGGTCCAGTACCTTGGGCATCGTGTGGGCCACAGGCGGCAGCGCCCCAAACCTGCTAAGGTTGAAGCAGTCACCAATCGGCCCACCCATCAGACGAAAACCTAGGTCTTAGCGTTTCTACGGATGGCAGGCTACTATAAGAAGTTTGTGCCTGACTACAGTGCTACCGCTAAGTCCCTGACCGACCTTATCCATAAAAACCTTCTGACAGGTCCTGTGGTCCCCAGAGTGCGAGGCTGCCTTTCAACAACTCAAGCATGATCTAATCTCCGCACCCATCCTCGCTGCCCCTGACCCCAACAAACGATTTGTGTTCACACAGATGCCGCAAGCTGCTACCCAGGGAGGTTGGGTACATGGCTATTGAAAAAGAGTGCCTGGCACTGGTGTGGGCTCTGAAGAAACTGCAGCCGTACCTATATGGAAGATCTTTCACTGTGCTCACTGACCACAACCCCTTGATTTGGCTGAACAGAGTCTCTGGAGACAACGTACACTTGTGCTGGAGCATCGCCCTGCAGTCCTACAACTTCAAGGTTCAATATCGGCTGGGAAAGCAGGATGGAAATGCAGATGGGCTTTCCTGGCAAACCGGATTAGAGCAGTCTGTACTCCCGGACATCCCTTAGGCTGAACCGTGTGGATCTAGCCAGGTCTGCCAGACTGTGGAACAGAGGGTGTGGGGTATTGTGACAAACCCAGGCTGCAGGGATTAAATATTTCTCTGGGGATCTGTTTTGTCTGGGGGTGTTGGGAAAGTCCTCCAGGGATCATGGTATAATGGCCAGTTACTCCAGAAGCAACTACCTTTGGTCCATTAATGTCCTATCCCTTGAGGTCTATGTATGATTCCCTCTGTATTAGCTCACTTTGCTCTCTATATAGTCTGTATAGTGTAGAAATATTGCTTTGTTTTACCTGCTTCCCCCTCCCCCCGCTTCTCCTCCCAGGAGGTGCCATTGTTCATTGCTTGAAGGTCCCATTCCCTGTACAGTTACTTGATCTGTTGATCTAATCTGGTTGTAGCGATGAAGGGGGTTGTCCCTGACCTGATATAGCTGTATGTTTTTCGAATAAAAGAGTTTTGCTTTGCTGCTCTGAACACTGGTTGTTCCAGGTGACTTGGGATAAATCTTTATTATTTTGGGGCTGAAGTTGCTGGATTTCAGACCCCAGCTTGGAGAAAGCCAGAGTTTGTCAAAGGCACACAGTCTGTGTGCCAGGTGGTCTGTCACACATGGTACTTATGGATGTAGATAAATTGCCAGACAAAATAAGGAAAGACAATTTAAGTAAAGTAGAGAAAAAATGCTTTACGGGATTTACACAACAATGATAATATTGTGATTAAGTCAGCTGATAAGGGGGGGGTAGTGAATCTCTCCCTTGAGAATTATAGGCAGGAAGCCTTGCATATGTTGTCTGATAGCACAAATTACCGCAAAATAGAGAACAATCCAATGGACTCCATACAAAAGAAATTTGACCATTTGTTGAATATGGGTGTCCATACAGGAGTCATTAATGAGAAGGAAAAACAATATATATATGTTCAGCATCCAAAAATTCCTGTTTTTATTGGCTCCTAAACTACACAAGGACCCCATTAACCCAACAGGACGACCCATTATATCGGGTATAGAGTCAGCCACTAGCCACCTTTTTAGATATATAGATGCAGTACTACAGCCACTAGTTTGTTCTATCCCTTCGTATTTGAAGAATTGTATTAGTATACTACAAGAATTGTATAAGGTCGAATGGAAAAAGGCATACATTTTAGCCACGTGTGACGTATGCTTTATTGAACAGTATAATACCCCACGATATGGGTTGCGATGTGGTACGTAGATATTTGGAAGCTCACCCAACCATTACACAAATGGGAACAGAATATAGATGGCATTCAATTAATCCTACACAATAACTTTTTTAAATGATGACCAGTTCTATATCTAGGAGAGGGGCGCAGCCATGGGGACCAGGTTTGCGCTCAATTATGCCAACTTGTTCATGGCCAATTGGGTGGATTGGTTCATCTACGGGCAGCGTGACTGAGCGCAACACCTGGTCCTATTCAAACGTTATATTGAAACATGTAACCTGTAACATAATGACTTTATTTCCTACATATTTATTTTTCTGTTAATCTGTATAGTTGGTCTTGTGTTAATATCTTGCATTTTACTATTTTGTATTTCTGTAACCACTTAATGTTCTTGAACCCAGGACATACTTGAAAACGAGAGAAATCTCAATGTATCCTTCCTGGTAAAATCCTTTATAAATAAATAAATAAAATAAATAAATATTATCATTATTTGGGAAGGAGGAGCTGAATCCCTTAACCAGTTTTTTAGTTACCTTAATGTCAATGATTGGGACATAAAATTGGACTACAAAATCAGCGAGACATCTATCAATTTTTTTAGATAGATCAGTTTCAGAGACGCTTCCCAGCAGTGTGTGGATTCATATGCTGCATTAATTATACTGCAGAGAGACGCTTCCCAGCAGTGTGTGGATTCATATGCTGCATTGAAACCTATGGGTTAAAAAGCCTTGATGTTTAAAAAAACTTAGAAAACCTAAAATTTCACCCAAAAAATGGCTAAAAAATCCTAAAAGAATAAGAATATAAGTAAAGAAACTTTCATTCTATTGGTAGTTGTTTAGGTTCGAATATCGCTTCAGGTGATAATCCTGCGCAATGTGCCTTTTAAAATAGATTGCTTCGCTTTAGATGAATTATTGACACCAAAGGTTGTACAATTAATGCTGTCATTAACATGTGCTCAAGTGAGCACCAAGATGGCTGCCAGCCCTTGGCTTAAAATGGCCAACACATGTGCTTCCAATTCTGACGTTCCCCGGGACAGACCTGGTAGGATCCCTGGCAAGAGACCTCTAGCCCTCCGATCCTTGAAATGGTCGGGACCGCTAACCCTAACCTCTAGCAGCCACAGAGGCCAGGGAAAATAGCAACACTGAGAAAGATTATATATATATATATATATGCTGCGCAAGAGTATATGGCAGGATAAGTGGCGCACACACCAAATCTAACAGATATTGATACCCAAATAGGGGCACAGAGCAAGAGTGGTCATACAAACAGAACCGGGTCAGCAGCGTAAATACACTTTGTACTGCGCTACCCTGCTATACTGAGTACCCAAATTGCACACACCTGTAGCATAAATATCAGACAGAGACACAGAGAGAAGGAGTAGGCGTATGACCAAACCGGACCAGAAATTAAAGACACTTGGTACTGCACTATAGTATATGTGGCAGGATCTAATAGCACACAGCAACAGCACCAGGATGCAACAGTACGGGCAGGGAGTAAGAGAGAGCGAATGGTGAATGTTCAGGCAAAAAGTCGGCAACAATTCGGGTACTCAGTATAGCAGGGTCAGTAACAGAATATATGATACGAATATATGAACAGCTATGCGGGAAAGCAAGTCCACATTAAGGGAAAGCTCAAAGGATCCCCCTATCTCCACTTTACCAAGTGTTTTGAAACCGTCAAGCAGATATTTCTGTCCCTTAAGATCAATACTCCGCTACTCTTGTGTGAGCGCTACAGTGCCCGTTACATACATGGTACACACTGCGACAGAGAATATGTACGATAGCTACAGATACACTCACTTGGTATGGAGCCTATCCTTGTTTCGGCTCACTTAATGTGCCTCTGCGTCCATAAGGGTGACCTCCTCCCCTTCTTTTCCTGTGTCTCCTCTGTCACTTGTTAAGGGTTAGGGGTTGTCTGGCTGTGGGTATCCCTGGTCTATTGGTTGTCAGGGTGGAAGGGGCCTGTTTCAGCTGCTGGAACTTAACCAAAAAATTAGCAAGAGGGAGACTTGGCTTAAAAAACCTGGTGGGGGGGTTAATAAGTAAAATACAAAAGCTAATGGAAATGTAGTGAAAACAATAAAAGTTCAGTATAATATAAGGGTAGGGGTCTCCAAAACGCGTTTCACCAGTCACCTGCTGGCTTCATCAGTTGAATGCCACTCAGTCGTAAGTGCACTCGTTTTATAGGTCCTATGGTCCTCGTGGGACCTGATCAGTCCAGTCCATTTTCACTTTCGATTTGCACCCGCACAGACCTCCAGAAGTCCGTCCTGCGTGTCTATCCTTCTGGAGTTTGTATACTTCCACACACAGGATCACCGTCTATGGTTCCTCCTATTCGATGGCCCGAACTGAGGTGTTACAAGGTCTCAGGTGTGAAAGGGGAGCAGGTCTGTTAAATTTGGTGTCATCGCTCTCAATCTCTCATGCTGGTCACTGGAAGTTCAACATGGCACCTCAAGTCAAAGAACTATCTGAGGATCTGAAAAAAAGAATTGTTGCTCTACATAAAGGTGGCCTAGGCCAGTGGTCCCCAACCCTGGTCCTCAGGGCCCACTAACAGGCCAGATTTTGTAGATCACCATGGGGAAATGCAGACTGAATCCTGCAATCACTGAGTAGCAAATCATAACACCTGTGCTGTGCTTCAGATATCTGGCAAACCTGACCTGTTAGTGGGCCCCGAGGACCAGGGTTGGGGACCACGGGCCTAGGCTATAAGAAGATTGTCAAGACCTTGAAAATGAGCTGCAGCACGGTGGCTAAGACCATACAGCATTTAAAACAGGACAGGTTCCACTCAGAACAGGCATTGCCAGGGGCGGACTGACCCGTCGGGCATTCTGGTACTGCCCGAGGGTCAGTAGGGGCCCGGTTTTGGAAGGCAAGTTCCAAAGGGAAGATCATCTCTATGAGGCTGTGGCAGCCGGCCCAGCGGCGCACTACCAAACCGCGTTGTCGGCGGCCCTGCAGTGTGCCTATCTGGGCCCCACGTTCTCAAACAGGAGTAGTGCACGCTGCATTGATGCCGCCCCTCACGTGATGCGCGCACATCAAGTGAGGGGGTGGCGTCAATGCAGTGTGCACCAATGCAGTGTGCACTGCTCCTGTTTTAGAACGTGGGGCCCAGATAGGCACGCAGCAGGGCCGCCGACGAGGGGGTTTGGTAGTGTGCCACAGGGCTGGCTGCCACGGCCTCCCAGAAATGATCTTCCCTCTGAAGCTGAGGTAAAATAGCAGGGCCCTATGGGACAAACAGGCCAGGGTACGTGCAATAGTAGCCTGGCCAGCGGAGCCAGCGTCCATAGAAAATGGTTTACTAATGTAGTATTGTGGGTGAGCAACTGGGGGGGGGGGTAATAACATGATGACTGAAATGCTTGGGGGTAATAAGAGGAAAAATTAAATACTTGGGGGTAAGAAGAGGAAAAATGAAATGCTTGGGGGTAATAAGAGGACAAATGAAATGCTGGGGGTAATAAGAGGATATATGAAATGCTTGGGGGTAATAAGAGGAAAAATGAAATACTTGGGGGTAATAAGAGGAAAAATGAAATACTTGGGGGTAGTAAGAGGACAAATTAAATGCTTGGGGGTAATGAGAGGACAAATGAAATGCTGGGGGTAATACGAGGACAAATGAAATATTGGGGGTAATAAGAGGAAAAATGAAACGCTTGGGGTAATAAGAGGAAAGATGAAATGATGGGGAAATAAGAGAACAAATTAAATGTTGGGGTTATAAGAGGACAAATGAAATGCTGGGGGTAATAAGAGAACAAATTAAATGCTTGGGGGTAATAAGAGGACAAATGAAATGCTTGGGGGTAATAGGACAAATTAAATGCTGGGGTAATAAGAGGGCAAATAAAATGCTGGGGGTAATAAGAGGACAAATGAAATGCTTTGGGGTAATAAGAGGACAAATGAAATGCTTGGGGGTAATAAGAGGAAAAATGAAATGCTGGGGCTAATAAGAGGACAAATTAAATGTTGGGGGTAATAAGAGGACAAATGAAATCCTGGGGTAATAAGAGGACAAATGAAATGCTTGGGGGGTAATAAGAGGACAAATGAAATGCTGGGGGGGTTGAATATATCAGTACGTTACTGAGTTTTATTGCTGTAGATCTCTGATATGCTCACGCACACCACACATTACAGTGAGTTTTATTGCTGTGGAGCTCTGTAATGTGCAGTTTGTAAAAGTGTGTCAGTAATGTTTTAAACCTGAGTGGTGATCGGCAGTTTCCCATGTGTGTCACAGGGACCTTCTGTGCCGCGGCCTTAGCTGCCACGAGTGTGTGACGGCTACAGCAGCAGAGCAGTGGCAGTTTGTAAGTCTGGAGGGGGCACAATGGATTCTCCAATTCGCTGGGGGCCTGAGTGGATTTTATTAACTCGTTAAAATTAATAGTTGAAAATTGTCTGAAGAAATAAATTCTCTAATGCAACAATGTGCATGTGGGTTGTGCGTTGTATGGGAGGGGTTTATGGATGTGGCCTACACGGCACAAGGGGCCCCACTAACTCCTATTGCCCGGGGGCCCCATTACTTGTTAGTCCGCCCCTGGGCCTTGCCATGGTCGACCAAAGAAGTTGAGTGCAAGTGCTCAGTGCCATATCCAGAGGTTGTCTTGCGGAAATAGACATATGAGTGCTGCCAGCATTGCTGCAGAGTTTGAAGGGGTGGGGATGTCAGCCTGTCCATGCTCAGACCATACGCCACACACTACATCAAATTGGTTGCATGGCTGTTGTCCCAGAAGGAAGCCTCTTCTAAAGATGAAGCACAAAACAGCCAGCAAACAGTTTGCTGAAGACAAGCTAAGGACATGGAATACTGGCGCAATGTCCTGCGGTCTGATGAGATCAAGATAAACTTATTTGGTTCAGATGGTGTCAAGCAGCTGGGTGGAGTAGAGGTAACATCACTGCTCTGTGTGTAGAGAGCCTTTTGAGACATGGGTTTGATCACAGCAAGAGCACCTCTCCAGTAAGTGTCCTTGGGCAAGACACCTAATGGTACATACTCGCCACCCAGGACATACTTGAAAACGAGAGAAATCTCAATGTATCCTTCCTGGTAAAATCTTTTCAGAGAAAAAAAAAGCTTGTGTGGCAGCAACCAAGTGAGGAGTATACAGACAAGTGTGTCTCGCCTACAGTCAAGCATGGTGGTGGGAGTGTCATGGTCTGGGGCTGAATGAGTGCTGTCGGCACAGGAGAGTTACAGTTCATTGAGGGAACCATGAATGCCAACATGTACTGTGACATACTGAAGCAGAGCATGATGCCCCTCCCTTCAGAGACTGGGCCGCAGGGCAGTATTCCAACATGATAATGACCCCAAACACACCTCCAAGACTGCCTTGCTAAAGAGGCTGAGGGTAAAGGTGATGGACTGGCCAAGCATGAGTCCAGACCTAAACCCATTGAGCATCTGTGGGGCATCCTCCATGGAAGATGGAGGAGTGGAAGGTCTCTAACATACACCAGCCCCGTGATGTCCTCATGGAGGAGTCCAGTGGCAAACTGTGAAGACACTGCTGGAAAATAATGGTGGCCACACAAATATTGACATTTTGGACATTTTCACTTAGGGACGTACTCACTTTTGTTGCCAACAGTTTAGACATTAAAGGCAGTGTTTTGAGTTATTTTGAGGGGACAGCAAATTTACACTGTTATACAAACTGTACATGCACTACTTTACAATTGTAGCAAATTGTCATTTCTCCTGTGTCGTCACATGAAAATATATAATAAAATATTTACAAAAATTTGAGGGGTGTAGTCACTTCTGTGTGATACTGTATTTGAATGTGTTATTTACATGTATTTTAATACAATTATTTTGATATATAATTTGCATTAATCTATAATTATTTTAAAATAGTATTGCTGTACAGCCACACATTACTATATCACAGCATTAAAACTCACCGTAATGTATGGTGCGACCAAACTTGACTTGATTGTTGAGGAAGATATCAGGGTGGGTGGAAAAATACACCTTTGCCTGTGTAGACAAAAAATCTTGCATCAAGGCATGCTAACCTGTCCACAGGTGGAGGGGGCTCAATTGTTCCTGCCTTGCCCTGGGCACTGACAACCCACGCTACGCCACTGTATGCCAGAAACAGAACAGGTTGCAATAATACATAAAAAAACTTGTGGATAAAAGTTTGCCGTTATGTGTGTACATATACACCTTGGAAGGGGTCATATTACGGTAGTGGATGGCGGAAGGTTTATAGTCTACCAGATGCCTTGCATGAGAGAGGGCAATAAAGTGTGAAGTCATACCACCAACTGGCATTGCACTGACCATATTAAATTGTTTTTGCACTGGCATTGTTTTATATACTGTATCATTTGATAAGTATTACAGATTGCTCATATTTGCACTAGGTCCGTACTGGATCTCCAGGTTCTCCAACCAACATTTTATTAATTTTATCATCATTTGTATTTGAACTTATATTTGCTATATACTGTTTTTATAATTCAGACTCCTACCAACCATTTACTGTGATTAAAAACGCATTAACGCGAGGGGAAAAACCATTTGCGCACAACGTCGTATTACAATGTCCGCGCAAAAAATGCGCGTTAACGTCTACCACGGATGAACCTGCGCGAACGCTGCGCGAGCTTCCTGTACTTCGCGCATCCTATACTTAACATTGTGAGCGCAAATGCGTTTGTGCGCTGGTACGCGGATGGTATTAAAATCTATGCGCAAACTTTAACAGACAACGTTTGCGCTCATAATTTTAATGTTTTTGAAAAACCTGGTGTTAATGTCAAATCTGAACGTCCTGCCCGAACCCAAATACACCAGCGCAAAAAAAAAATACAGCTAAGTATAGTTACACATTCTACACATACCAAAACATGTTTTTATTATTGCTGCAGCATATATACTCAGATTGACTTTGACAGGCGCAAAAACTTAAGTGAGTCAATTAAGGTAAATTAATGTCAATTAAGATTCTTAATTCTGTTTGGCTGAATCCCGTGAAAAAAACAGTCCGCACACTGATTTCCGCGCACTACGTTACTGCGCGCGTATTACTCTGCGTTTTGCGCATCCATTTTACTTGCGTTATTTTTTGATGGATGAAAAAATGCGCGAGGATTGTAATACCACCGTTAATTTTCGCACGGTAACGCTCAAATCTGTGCGCAAAATTTATTGCTCTGCGCGCGCGTTTTTGCGCGGAGAATGTAATAGGGCCCAAAGTGTATAGCACCATTGTTGTGAATTTAAAAAGGTAACATACCAGCCGATAGTGTGAGTTGTCGATTAGCGAGTGACGACACAAAAACACCGTGATGTATATAAAGAATTTACTTTAAAATAAAAAGGATTAACAGAAAGATAATACATTAAGGGCCCTATTACATTCTTCGCACAATTCGTAATGCTCACATACCCAAACAATAAAATCGTGAATTTGTGCGTTTTTTTTTATTGCTGCAGCATGTATACTCAGATTTACTTTGACAGGCGCAAAAACTTAAGTGAGTCAATTAAGGTCAATTAAGGTAAATTCATGTCAAATAAGGTTCTTAAGTCTGATTGGCTGAATCCCGTGAAAAAAACAGTCCGCACACTGATTTACGTGCGCTACATTACTGCGCTCGTATTTCTCTTCGTTTTGCGCATATTTCTCTTTGTTTTGCGCGTTGGCTTTACGAACGTTATTTTTTGACGGATGACAAAATGCGCGAGGATTGTAATACCACCGTTAATTTTCGCGCGATAACTCTTGACGCTGCACGCAGAAAAAAAAAGCGATGCGCGAGCGAAATTGCATGAAGAATGTAATAGGGCCCTAACCTAAACCATTATTAAAATAAACCCTGGACACTGCAATAACACAAAGACTCAACATCTATAAAGTGATATACAAAGGGATCAACAAGAGCAACATTTACCCTTAGCCATGTGCTCTCAACTCAAAGCCAAATCACAAAAGGGCTGATCCTTTCCTGGAATTCCTATTGAATGAAAAGAAGGTTGGCCTAGAGTCTTGTCTCCCCCCACCAGAGTGGGTTGGCTTAATGATGTCACAGCTAACCACACAAGGCAAAAAGCCTCACACTGCTCCTAGTGTTCCCTCTTTGGTATAACAATTAATTAAATATCAAGATAGACGGAACGGAGGCACTGATAACAAATAAAACAGGAATCGCTATATACATAATAAATGATCCTTGTCTGTAACCTTCAAATAGTTACATAGTTACATAGTTACATAGTTATATAGGCTGAAAAAAGACATGCGTCCATCAGGTTCAGCCTCTCCCACATAACCTACTGCTGTTGATCTAAAAGAAGGCAAAAAACCCAGTCTGAAATGCTTGCCAATGTGCAACATACTGGGAAAAAATTCCTTCTTGACCCCAGAATGGCAGTCAGATTTCTCCTTGGATCATTCCTCATTTCTCCTTGGATCCTTTACCCACATATTAAATATTATATCCCTTAATATTCTGTGTCTGCAGGATGTCATCCAGTTGTTTTTTTAAAGTCTGTACAGACTCTGACCCAACCACCTCAACAGGCAGAGAATTCCACAGCTTTATTGTTCTCACCGTAAAATAACCCTTCCTATGCTTTAAGCTAAATTTTCTTTCTTCCAGTCTAAATGGATGACCCCTTGTCCTGTGTATAGTCCTGTTAATGAATAGGTTATCAGACAATGGTTGATAATGGCCCCGTATATATTTATATAAGGTTATCAGATCCCCTCTAAGGCGCCGTTTCTCTAAACTAAACAGGTTTAAGCTTGTTAGTCTTTCCTCATAACTTAACCCTTCCATTGCCCTTATTAATTTAGTTCCCCGTCTCTGCACTTTTTCTAGCGCTATAATATCTTTTTTTAAGACAGGTGCCCAAAATTGCGCGGCATATTCAAGGTACGGCCTGACCATTGATTTATACAGAGGCAAAATTATGTTTTCATCCCGTGAGTGAACTCCCCTTTTAATGCATGCCAATACTTTGCTGGCCTTGGCGTCTGCTGTTTGACATTGCACATTGTTACTTAGTTTGAAGTCTATGATTATTCCCAAATCCTTCTCCTGCTTGGATTTCCCCAACTCCGTACCATTTAGGGTATAAATTACTTGTGTGTTCTTCACTCCAAAGTGCATAATTTTGCATTTATCTAGATTAAATTTCATCTGCCATTTAAGTGCCCAGTCCCCCAATCTATCTAAATCCCTCTGCAGCGAAGTAACATCCTGCTCACATTGTATTACTTTTCCTAGTTTTGTGTCATCTGCAAACACTGATACATGGCTTTCAATGCCTATCTCAAGGTCATTTATAAATAAATTGAATAGTATTCGTCCTATAACAGACCCCTGAGGGACACCGCTTACCACTGGTGTCCATCTTGAAAATGTACCATTTATGACCACTCTCTGTACCCTATCCTTTAGCCAGTTTTCTATCCAAGAACAAGTATTTTCATCTAGACCAATTTTTCTTAATTTAAATAGTAACCTTTTGTGTGGAACTGTGTTGAAAGCTTTGGCAAAATCTAAGTAAATCACATCCACTGCGACTAAGAAATGAAAAATAAAAAGCAATGTGTAGCGATGACAATGTCCTTCTTGAGGAGTGCAGATGAAAGTTCCCGCGATATTTCTTGAGAACTCCTTCGTCCAATATCCTCAAAAAAAGCGTAAGAAATTCATAATAGTGCGACCCATATTCAACATGTGGCTTGATGTAAATGAATTAAAAACACTCACATGGAATAGAACCCTCCTGGTTCTTGGGGAAATTGCGTCTGGGTGTTGATTCGGCCACCCAATTGCCCTTTAGGATCCCAGGTGTTCCAATCTTAATTCGTGCTTTGTTTGCAGATTTAAAATCGGACTGGAAAGAGATCACTCCAAGAGAAAAAGCTCCAATAGTAGATTTAAAAAGGTTTAATAAAAAATGATAAAACAAACATAAAATACGACAGAATGCGTTTCACCTGTTCATATATATATTCAAGGCTTCCTCAGCTGGCTGCTGGTATCAAATGACTTATTGTGTTAATTCTATCATCAATCTACTATTGTCCAATCCCATCGTTTAGATTTGGCGGGAAATCAGTAATACCACTAAAAATCAAACTTTCAGTTTGTTCATCCAATAAGGTTGCTTAATCTTAAAAGGTCTAACAACAACTTATGCCCAATGGGTGACACCGCGGCATCCCATCTCTCCCAGATCTTAACAGATGTATGTGGTAGGTTCTGTTAAGATTTGGGAGAGATGGGATGCCGCGGCGTCACCCATTGGGCTGTGATTAAAGGGGGCGGAAGCATGTGCGTCTTTAGAATGAACACCATTTGTGGAAACAAGTTTCGCTTTGTATGTCATGTGACGTCGGCGGACCCAATGATTTTGGTACACACATGGTTATGTGTCATTGGTAGAGGTACATAGAGCCTAAAGAGATTTTTTATGGTTTGAGTTGGGTTTTTGGAGGTATTATGTGAGTCCTGGTGTCTTCCGGTGCGGTACTATTATGTTTTACAGAGTACTGGTATAAAACTATAAAAAATACACTATATAAAAACTAGTTTCGTATTCAGGTATCACATGATGCTGACAGATCCAATCAATGACAAGTCATGTGACAGTAAAATACAACTAAATAAGTTGTTGTTAGACCTTTTAAGATTAAGCAACCTTATTGGATGAACAAACTGAAAGTTAGATTTTTAGTGGTATTACTGATTTCCCGCCAAATCTAAACGATGGGATTGGACAATAGTAGATTGATGATAGTATTTAAACAAATAAGTCATTTGATACCAGCAGCCAGCTGAGGAAGCCTTGAATATATATATGAACCGGTGAAACGCGTTCTGGCGTATTTTATGTTTGTTTTATCATTTTTTATTAAACCTTTTTAAATCTACTATTGGAGCTTTTTCTCTTGGAGTGATTTCTTTCCAGTCCGATTTTAAATCTGCAAACAAAGGACGAATTAAGATTGGAACACCTGGGATCCTAAAGGGCAATTGGGTGGCCGAATCAACACCCAGACGCAATTTCCCCAAGAACCAGGAGGGTTCTATTCCATGTGAGTGTTTTTAAATCATTTACATCAAGCCACATGTTGAATATGGGTCGCACTATTATGAATTTCTTATGCTTTTTTTGAGGATATTGGACGAAGGAGTTCTCAAGAAATATCGCGGGAACTTTCATCTTCACTCCTCAAGAAGGACATTGTCATCGCTACACATTGCTTTTTAATTAATTAAATATGATGATTTATGACCCAATTCATTCATGATCACTACAGCCATACAGAGGAAATCTATACTATGTGCAATTACCTTCTACACTAATGCAGGCCTAAAGTTCAACCAGCACAGCAATTCATCTCCTTTCCCCCTGCTACCAAGGCTACCAGCTGACACCTCACTAATATGGACATCTCACTCAAGTATCTTGGCGTTCATATTCAGAGATCTTACCAAACTCTACAATCTCAGCATCACCCCCTGAAAAACATGAGCTTTTCCATATTCACGTTTCTCATAGTACAGTTGTCATTAAGATACCAAAAGGTCTGCCACAGCAGAGTGATGAAGTAGCAATCATAAAAATCACAATTTGTTTTGGTAACCATTACTGGATGCATGTGTCTACTAGCCACATTTTATGCATCCATTTTAAATCTGTTTTATTTTATTTCAGACTCTTTGCAATATGCCTGGAACAAATTAACAAAGTTCAGGGTGTTACTGCCCCTGGAGGATCTGGATTTAACGTTAAAGCACTGAGGGCTTTTCGGGTGTTGAGACCTCTTCGTCTGGTTTCAGGAGTTCCAAGTAAGTGTCAAAATCAAATAACAAAAGATGGCTCAAGCATGAGAGTTGGTCAAAGGGGAATCTATATATATAAACGCGAAAGTCCTGACTGACTGATTGACTGACTGACTGATCAACGCCCAGCTGAAACTGTTTAACCTAGGAACATGAAATTTTGAAGGTGCACTGTTTTTATGATGTGGGCACCCATCATAGGAAGGATTTTTGGAAACTCCGCCCCTAAGGGGGTGAAAAAGGGGGTTGAATATTTTAAACAGGATACCTATAGATCAAAAACAGAAGATGCTACAGATGTATTTAGGTATTTAGATTCGTCTTGAAAAATAAAAAAACACATATTTTACCGTTTTTCAAACATTCGACTGGGGGGACCGAAAAAAGGGGGTTAAATATTTTAAATATTTTAAACAGGATACCTATATCTTAAAAACAGAAGATGCTACAGATGTGAAAATCGGTATTTAGATTCGTCTTGAAAAATAAAAAAACACGTATTTTACCGTTTTTCAAAAATTCAACTGGGGGCAAAAAGGGGGGTTGAATACTTTTATCATAAAACGCGAAAGTCCTGACTGATTGACTCATCAACGCCCAGCTGAAACCGTTTAACCTAGGAACGTGAAATTTTGAAGGTGCACTGTTTTTATGATGTGGGCACCCACTAAGGAAGGATTTGTGGAAACTCCGCCCCTAAGGGGGTGAAAAATGGGGTTGAATATTTTAAACACGATACCTATAGCTCAAAAACAGACGATGTTACAGACTTGAAAATCGGTATTTAGATTCTTCTTGAAAAATAAAAAACACGTATTTTACAGTTTTTCAAAAATTCAACTGGGGGGGCGAAGAAAAGGGGGTTGAATATTTTAAATATTTTAAACCGGATACCTATATCTTAAAAATAGAAGATGTTACAGACGTGAAAATCGGTATTTAGATTCTTCTTGACAAATAAAAAAACATGTATTTTACCATTTACTGAAAATTCCTTGGGGGGGCCAAAATGGGGGGTTAAATACATCTATAAATATAAACGCGAAAGTCATGACTGACCGACTGAGTCATCAATGCTCAGCTGAAACCGTTTAACCTAGGAACCTGAAATTTTGAAGGTGCACTGTTTTTATGATGTGGGCACCCACTAAGCAAGAATTTTTGGAAACTCCGCCCCTAGGGGGGTGAAAAAGGGGGTTGAATATTTTAAACAGGATACCTATAGCTCAAAATCAGAAGATGTTACAGACGTGAAAATCTGTATTTAGATTCGTCTTGAAAAATAAAAAAAACACGTATTTTACCATTTTCTGAAAATTCCATGGGGGGCCAAAATGGGGGGTTAAATACATCTATATATATAAACGCAAAAGTCCTGACTGACTGACTGACTCATCAACGCCCAGCTGAAACCGTTTAACCTAGGAACGTGAAATGTTGAAGGTACACTGTTTTTATGATTTAGGTGCCCACTAAGGAAGGATTTTTGGAAACTCCGCCCCTAAGGGGGTGAAAAAGGGGGTTGAATATTTTAAACAGGATACCTATAGCTCAAAAACAGAAGATGCTACAGATGTGAAAATCGGTATTTAGATTCGTCTTGAAACATAAAAAAACACGTATTTTACCGTTTTTCAAAAATCCAAGTGGGGGGGCGAAAAAAGGGGGTTGAATATTTTAAATATTTTTAACAGGATACCTGTATCTCCAAAACAGACGATGTTACAGTCCTGAAAATTGGTATTTAGATTCGTTTTGAAAAATAAAAACAACACGTATTTTACCATTTTCCGAAAATCCAGTTAAAGGGGGTGGGGGAAAGGGATGTGAATACTTTTATCAGTATACCTATATTTCAAAAACCAAAGATGTTACAGGTGTGAAATTTGGCACTTACGATCTTCTTGAAAAAAAAAAACACGTGATTTACAATTTTCCAAAAATCCCAAGTGGGGGAAAAGGGGGGTTCTACCAAAAAAACCTCAAGTTTCTTTTAAAAAATAATTTTAACAAATACTAAAATCCACGCGAGCGAAGCCGCGGGCAAAAGCTAGTATATAATAAAACTTTTATTGACGATAAAAACATTAATATTACACAAACCTAAATAAAAGTCTATATAGACTAGAGTGATATTTATTCAGCAATCTCCTGCAACCCTTGATAAATATTTTATAATATATTGCTTTGTAGCTGATTAGTTTTCTTAGCAGAGCATGAAATAATGTACTAGTTTAATGGTTCCTCATTGATTTCAATATGTAGCAATTACTTATAGAAATTAAATCCATAATGACCAGCTGATTTTAACATTGTCTGTCCAAAAGTACCCACTGCTGTTTTTACATCTCTGCGCTGTTTGTGTTTAGCTCTAATTTTCCTCTTACTCGATTTTGTAACCCACACATATTATTATATACTGTTTTTCTCACCATTAAATGGACTTTCTAAAGACACCTTTATTTTCATCACATTTTTGAACCCCCCCCCCCCGCCCAATCTGTAACCATCAAAAAAGACCCTGGCTAAATAGTTTAACCCTTTGCCGCCGTGGGACGTGCTATGCCGTCCTCGTTGCGGGAGGGCTTTGAAGAAGCAAGGCATGTACGCCCTTCTGTCTTTAATGGCCTGCCTTTGCCCCTCCCCACAGCCAGCGTGTGCCACGCGCAGTTGGCTGCAGAGAGATGGCCTGAGCTCAGGCCGTCCCTCTGCAGCCAATGACGCAAGTCGTCTTTGGGGTTGTCCAAAATAAGCAGCTTGCGCCACAGCTGTTGGCGAGGCGTACCTATACGCCTCACCGGCGTTAACCCACCCCAATGGAGCGGCATCCGCTCATCCTTAAGGGGTTGAAAATTTTGGCCTGAGTTTAGAAATGCCCAATTTTTACATGTTTTTGCTTTTTAACCACTTCACTGCTGAGCCATTAGGCTTCTGTGTGCTGAGCTCATTTTAACCGTTTTATGCTCATCATGTTTAAATGTGATTTGAAGCCCTGTTTTATTATACGACCCAGATAAAAAAAAATGTAAAACAACAAAAAAAAATATATATATTTTTTTTACACCAAACATGGTCATATCTGATATCACATTGGAAGGGCCATGTTCTGGCCTTTCCAATGTTTCCGATTTTGACCCTCTAGCGGTCACCGATCAGGAAATAGGTTGTAATTTAGACCACAGTATCTCCACTTGGCAGCTAGGGGGTTAACTGTCCAACTGATGTCATCGGGCATATGACGATGGCATCAGCAGCAGAGGAAGACCCTGGAGGCATGGCTGACATCCAAGATGTCAGCCACCTGCAGGAGAGGACTGCAATTTGACGCTGAATCGCGATCATAGGTTACATAGATGCACCACAGGAAAGGGCAGACTGTGCCCTTTCCAGTGGTCCCCTTTTTTCCCTAGCTTTTCGCCATTCAGGAGGGAGAGGTCCAAAAGACACCCCCCCCTTTCAGGCTCTCCCTCAGGGGTGCCTGAAACTGACCGCATCGTGCCCAGCGATCAGTGCCTGATTAATGTAGGGGCGGATGGAGCAGCCGCTCCAGGCCCCTTCCATTAAATAGGCCCACAGCAGCCCCAAGAGTAGATGAGTTGTCGGCTGGCTGACAGGCCTGCCACACACACACACACATCATGAGGCAGATGCGCTCCAGCGGCCCCATGGTCCGTGCTGATTTAAACGTGCAGGTGGATTACTGGGGAGAGAACAGCCAGTGGGTGTCGCTCATCAGCTACTGAGCGAAACACCTCCAGCTTCTCCTCCCCATCCTCCTGCAACTGCAAGTCTTCCTGTTTCCACGCCATGAGGGAGGGAGGCGAGAAGACACAGCAAGAGCAGAGGAGTAGGACCAGCTGAGCAGCAGGCAGGAGGTAGGAAAAATTCCCCTTGCTGATTCCCCTGGGCAGCGTCTTTTTTTTAACTTACTGAGCCCCCCGCGGCTCTCCCTCTGATCTCACTCGGCAGGGAGGAGGGGCAGCATGCAGGGGAGGAAAACCATACACAGTGGAGAGACACTGAGAGAGAGATGAAAGTGAAAGGGTTCAGAGAGAGATGAAAGAAAAAGGGGTGAGAGAGATGAAAGAGAAAGGGGTCACAGTGAGGAATGAAAGAGAATGGGTTCATACAGAGAGAGATGAAAGAGAAAAGGATCACACAGAGAGACAGATGAAAGAGAAAGGGGTCAGAGAGAGAGAGATGAAAGGAAGGGGTCAAAGAGCGAGATGAAGGTGAAAGGGTTCACAGAGATGAAAGAAAGGGGTCTCAGAGAGAGATGAAAGAAAGGGGTCTCAGAGAGAGATGAAAGAAAGGGGTCACAGAGAGAGATTAAAGAGAAAGGGGTCAGAGAGATGAAAGCAAGGGGTCACAGAGCGAGATGAAAGAGAAAGGGGTCACATAGGTGAAAGAGAAAGGGGTCAGAGAGAGATGAAAGAGAAAGGGGTCACATAGATAGGAATAAAAGAGAAAGGGGTCATACAGAGCGAGATGAAAGAGAAAGGGGTCACAGAGAGAGATGAAAGAGCAAGGGTCACATAGAGAGGGATAAAAGAGAAAGGGGTCATACAGAGATAGAGATGAAAGAGAAAGGTGTCACAGAGAGAGAGATGAAATAAAGGGGTCACAGAGAGAGAGAGATGAAAGAAAGGGGTCACAGCAACAGATGAAAGAGAAAGGGGTCACAGAGAGAGAGAGATGAAAGAGAAAGGGGTCACAGAGAGACAGATGAAAGAAAGGTGTCACAGAGAGAGAAAGAGAGAGAAAACCCTATCTAGAAAACCCTCACAAAGATATAACAGATTAAGATGGACAAGAAGGGCAAGGGATTAACAAAACAGACAAAACATCCTGCACTGAGGAGGTCCTTTTAATGGCCTCGGAGACTACAGTAAACTAAGACAGACAAGGTACAGAAAACATGAAACATATATGAATGGTCAGGCAGGCAAGGTTGGCAACAGATCAGCAGCATACAGAGTACTAGGAGTAAGCAGAAAAGGATCGTCAGGAAACACAGCTGAGGTTAAAACCAGAATGCACTTGAACAAGAATGCTTTGCAGCAACACAGGGAACTAACAGGACACAACCACCATCAAACTCCACAAACCGTCAATGAGGCTCTGTGCTGCTGGGATATGAATAGGGAGTGAGCCTGTGTAATTGGGCCATGTGACCCCAGACAGCACAGCCAGACACACCACAGGGGAAAAACAGACATGAAGGCCCTTCACCACCAGGGGGCGCAGCCAAAACCAGGGAAAATGGAACAGGTAGTGACATTGGAGCAAGCTCATACACTAAAGCGTCATTAATCCCCTCTAGGAATGCAGTAGTAAATGCATCATTCAGCCATTGCAACTCAGGTGCCACAGTTTTAAATTCAATCGCATATTCAGCTACACAGCGATTGCCTTGTGTAATGCGAAACAATGTTCTAGCAGCACCAGTAGCACGTCTGGCTGGATCAAATGTATATTTGAGATCCCTCATGAATTTGTGATAGTTGTATACCACAGGCCTCTTTAACTCCCACAAGGGAGTTGCCCACAGAAGCGCTTTGTCCGTTAAGTGGTTGATCACGTACACCACTTTTGCTTTTTCAGAGAGACACATGCCAGGATTCAATTCAAACATAATATTCATTTGCATAGCAAAACCCCTGCATGTCCCAGAAGTGCCATCATAGCTTCCAGGGGTTTTCAAACTCCCGTGAGAAATAGCACCAACCAGAGGGGGTGCAGCATTAACCATAGGAGACGGAGGAGCCCAAGGCTTGGAGGGTGGATTCATCAATAGCCCCAAAGCCCGAGCAAATTGGTCAATCTTAACAACACAGATAACAACACAGACAGGTCTGTTGGATCCATATTATGGCCTTGCTGTAATGCAACGATTCCCCAGGACAGACCTGGTAGGATCCCTGGTAACAAACCTCTAACCCTCTGATCTTTAGGATGGTCGGGACCACTAAACCTAACCTCTAGCAACCACACAGGCCAGGGAGACAGCATCAGCAATATACACCACAGATTGAGATAAATTATAAGTTTGTACTGCGCTATAGTGTATGGCAGGATGGAAGCGCATCAGCAGGAACAAGCAGCGGAATTTACCGGACAGGGGCACAGAGTGAGAGTAGTCATATTGGCAAACCAGGTCAGCAACGTTTTCGCACTTGTACTGCGCTATAGTGTATGGCAGGATCTGTAGCACACACTAGCAGATATACCAGACAAGGGCACAGAGCTAGAGAGTAGTCGTATTGGCAAACCTGGTCAGCAACGTTTAGGCACTTGTACTTGTGATGGGATGCGTCTCTTCCCATCTGTCCTGGCTCTCCAGAAACCCCCTTACCAGGATCAGTCCGGCCTCTGAGTTGCCTCGAGCAGCCTGATCCGCAGCTCCAGACCCGCTTGGTCGGAAACCCCTGCCTTGGAGCCTCTTTTGCATTTCCAGAATGCCGCTCTGTGCCTTCTGAGGGTGATTATAGCTGTAGCGTAGCTGAAAGAGACACCAGGCAGGCTGTATGTTCAGACAAGATACACACTGGCCATTTCATATGGCCTGCTTTTATTTGGTTCAGAATCAGATAACAACAGTTAACATTCCCGTCCCCCAGACATTACGGCACCGTCATCCAGCCTGTTCCCCATCTGGTCCTCTTAGAGTGCAAGCTCTTGAGCAGGGGCTTCTCTGGTACTGTTCTATGTTTTAACTTGCATGTATATTGGTTATCCTGTCTTTCCCATTGTACAGCACTACGGTACTTGGTGGTGTCTTATAATTAACTGTAACTGCAGTCATACAGAGCACAGGTCCTTGTTTGGGGGGATTCCAGGGGAGCAGTGGTGATCCAGGGGTACCGTTTGATAGCTCGGGTCCCTAGGGTGTCACAGTCAAAAAAGCGCCCAGATCTGGGGGCAGGGGCACGAATGGCAGCATATAGTAGATATCCCCCTTGGATGCCACATGGTCAGGGCTGCTTAAGCTCCTGGGGTCAAGAAAGGCTCAGCAAAGTGGGTTCCCAATGGAGTTCCCTCTCCTGAAAATCACCACAATGGTAGCTCGCATGAGGATCACCCCACCTTTGAAAAAGCACCCCGCTGGAACAATTACTTTTCCTGGGCCCCGACGTTTAAAGCTTCTTCAGATGGCTCCATTACAGACAATGAGGTGCATTCCTGGAATGGGATTGGTTGGCCCCTCCTTGGATTGTGATTGGCTGGGGTTTCAAACCCAACTCATGCTTTAATACCAGGCTAACCCTGGTGTCGGATAACACAGTGAGCATAAGGGACAGGCTTAAAGGCATTTTGATTACGTGCTGATGGGGGGGGGGGGTCACAAAACCACCACTTTAGACCTACATACACAGACAAATAGCTTAAATGAAGGGAATAGCAGAGGAGTGAGGGTTTAATACAGTCCACAGTCTCTGAGCAAGGGGTTCCGCGACAACAATACATTTAAAACTACACAATATAAATGAACATAGGGACTTTCCCAAAGCAAATGTCTATGTGTTTTGGGGTTTTTGCCATGGAAATAAAAGTCTTGGGGTTTGACGCGGGGAGCGCTATGTCAGTCACATGACAGTACTGCACTATGGTATTTGGTGACAACCGACGCACACCAGCAGTGCCAAGCAGATATACCAGACAGGGGCACAGAGCGAGAAAATAGTCGTATAGGCAAACCAGGTCAGCAACGTTTAAGCACTTGTACTGCGCTATGGTATTTGGTGAGAGCCAACGCACACCAGCAGTACCAGGAGGCAAACAGAACAGGCAGGGAGTACACAGAGAATGGTCGTATATGCAAGCAAAGTCGGCAACAGATCGGGTCCTCAGAACAAACAGGGTCAGTAATGAGTATACAAACTGATTCAGCAGCGTAGCGATGCGGGAAGGAAACTCCATGGCAAGGCAAGGACTCATTGCGCGCGCTCCTGGTTTAAAGACTGGCATCGCCTTGTCATCACGTCACGCCATGCCCCCTGATTAATTGTATCCACACCAGGTGCTGCCGGGGCTCCTGGCACCCGGCCAACCAGCGTAAGCATGCGTCCAGGGTCCCCCTGTGAACCCCCCAGGACCCTGGACGTCACAAGATGGAAGTGAAAGAGTTCAGACAGAGAGATGGAAGAGAAAGGGTTCAGAGAGAGATGGAAGAGAAAGGGGTCACAGAGAGAGAGCTGAAAGAGAAAGGGTTCAGAGAAAGAGATGGAAGAGAAAGGGTTCAGAGAGCGAGAGATGGAAGGGAAAGGGTTCACAAAGAGAGAGAGGAAAGAGAAAAGGGGTCACATAGAGATGGAAGAGAAAGTGGTCACAGAGAGATGAAGAGAAAGGGGTCACAGAGAGGGAAGAGAAAGTAGGCTTGTGCACCGATTTTTTTTCGGTTCGATTCGGTTCGATTTGTTCGGATGTTTAAACTTTTCGATTCGGCTCATTTCGACCGATTTCTGTTTCGATTCGGTTCGGTTTGGCTCGTTTTTCGTGTACATTTTTTTTTCGGAATATCGACCATTTTTCGTGTTTTCGGGTCACTTTGCTCGTTTGTTGTATCGACTTTTCGGAAATTTCGGAAATTTTCGTTTTTTCGGAACGTCTGTTCTCCTCGTTTCAAAGTGTCTACGATAATTCTGGCGATTCTATCGTGTTTTTTTTTATTAAATAAAGATCCTTTTTTTCTTATGAATAATTGAATATACATTTCACAACTTTATTTAATCATATTAAAATGGTATGAAAGCCAAGGAACAAAAAAAATGAACAAAACGATTTAAAAAACGCTAAACTGACCCGAATGCCACAAGAAATAAGTGATACGCGTTTACAAATAAAAAATTTACAGAATCAGCGATATAACCGATAAGATTCGGAAATTGGGCCGAATCCGAAGACACGAATCGGGAAATTTCGTGAAAATTCCGAAATTCCGAAACCCGAAACGCACATCCCTAAGAGAAAGGGGTCACAGAGAGATGGAAGAGAAAGGGGTCACGGAGAGAGAGATGAAAGGGGTCACACAGAGATGAAAGGGAAAAGGGGTCACACAGAGATGAAAGAGAAAATGGGTCACACAGATGAAAGAGAAAATGGGTCACACAGATGAAAGAGAAAGGGGTCACACAGAGATGAAAGAGTTCACAGAGAGGGAAGAGAAAGGGTTCACAGAGAGAGAGATGGAAGAGAAGGGGTTCACAGAGGGAAGAGAAAGGGTTCACAGAAGAGAAAGGGTTCACAGAGAGAAGAGAAAAAGGGTCACAGATTGAGATGGAAGAGAAAGGGGTCACAGAGAGAGAGATGGAAGAGAAAGGGGTCACAGAGAGAGATGGAAGAGAAAGGGTTCAGAGAGAAGATAAAAAGGGCCAGAGAAAGAGATGAAAGAGAAAGGGGTCAAAGAGAGAGATGAAAGAGAAAGGGGTCACAGAGAGAGATGAAATAGAAAGCGGTCAGAGAAAGATGAAAAAGAAAGGGGTCAGAGATGAAAGAAAGGGGTCAGAGATGAAAGAGAAATGGGTCACAGAGAGCGAGATGAAAGAGAAAGGGGTCAGAGTAGAGATGAAAGAGAAAGGGGTCACAGAGAGAGAGATGAAAGAGAAAGGGGTCACAGAGAGAGATTAAAGAGAAAGGGATCAGAGAGAGATGAAAGAGAAAGGGTCAGAGAGAGAAGAAAGGGGTCACAAAGCAATAGATGAAAGAGATTGGGGTCACAGAGAGGTGAACGAGAAACGGGCCACAGAGATGAAAGGGGTGTCACAGAGAGAGAGATGAAAGAGATTGGGGTCACAGTGAGAGGGATGAAAGAGGAGTGACAGAGGGATGAAAGAAAAAGGGGTCAGAGAGAGGTCACGCAGTGAGAGAGAGGGGTCACACAGAGTGATCAGAGAGAAATGTGACAGAGTGGCGAGAAAGAGCGAGAGTATAAGCATTAATTCATTACCTGATATCCCATAGACGATGGTGAACCTATGGCACGCGTGCCACAGCTGGTACGCAGGGCCGTTTTTGCTGGCACGCGAGCCATAAATTCAGTAGGGCTTTTTTTCAGGGATCGCAACTTGAATTAAGTGGTCTAACTGTGCTTGCCCAAAAGTATTAACTCCGCAGTGCACCCCCTTCCCCCGCACAAAGTGCGGGAGACACAGATCCAGGAAGGAGGGGCATGGACACAGCCTCAGGCCAGAGGGGGTCGAGGATGACTTGGAAGCCCCAGATGGAGAATGAGTGCTGAGAGCAGAGAGGACTGCCTGCTGATAGTCACAGAGCACTGGAAAACGCAGGTTGGGCATGGTGTGTGTCAAACTCATTGCTTCCTCAGGATTTGCAGTCACTCCGTCTGTAGACTGCATGAAGCGAGGGGGGTTGCATGGCTCACTCCCTACCACCTTCATTATTCTCTCCCATCTCACTCTCTCTTCCCACCCTCTGTCTTCTCTCTCCCTCTGTCTCCGTTTCCTTCTCTCTTTTTCTTTCTGTCTCTTTCTCCATCTCTTTCTCCTCTCTCTCTCTCTTTCTTTCTCTGTCTCTTTCTCCTCTTTCTGACTCTTTCTCCTTCTGTCTCTGTCTTTCTTTCTCTGTCTCTTTTTCCTTCACTGTCTTTCTCCTTCTGTCTTTCTTTCTCTGTCTCTTTCCCCTCTTTGTCTCTTTTTTTCTCCTCTCTGTCTCTTTATTCTTCTCTGTCTCTTTCTTTCTGTCTTTCTCCTCTCTGTCTCTTTCTCCTCTCTCTCTGTCCTCTTTCTCCTTCCTTCTTTCTCCTTCTGTCTCTTTCTCTGTCTTTCTCTTTCTGTCTCTTTCTCCTTCTGTCTCTTTCTCCTCTCTGTGTCTTTCTCTGTCTATATTCCTTCTCTCTGTCATTCGTCTTCTCTCTCTGTCTCTTTCTCCTTCTCTCTGTCTTTCTTTCTGTCTCTTTCTCCTTCTCTCTGTCTCTTTCTCTGTCTCCTTTCTCTTTCTTTCTTTGTCTCTTTCTCCTTCTCTCTGTCTCTTTCTCTGTCTCCTTCTTTCTCTTTCTCCTTCTCTCTCTCGGTCTCCTATCTGTCTTTCTGACTCCTTCACCTCTGTCTCTCTCCCCCTCTGTCTCTCTTTCTCCCCATGTCTCCTCTCTCTCCCCGTGTCCTCCTCTCTCTCTCTCTCCCTATCTCCTTTTCTTTCTCCCTCCCTGTTTCCTTTTCTCTCTCCCTCCCTGTCTCCTTCTCTCCCTCCCTCTCTCCCTGTCTTCTCTCTCTCCCTCTGTCTCCTTTTCTCTCCCTCTGTCTCCTTTTCTCTCCCTCTGTCTCCCCTCTCTCCTTCCCCTCTGTCTCCCCTCTCTCCTTCCCCTCTGTCTCTCTTTCTCCCCATGTCTCCTCTCTCTCCCTCGTCGTCCTCTCTCTCCCCATCTCCTTCTCTCCCTCCCTCCTTGTCTCCCTCTCTCCCTCCCTGTCTTCTTCTCTCTCTCTCCCACTGTTGAGGAATATTTTAATCTTTCTATGAATGCGTATTCTTATATCAAATTGATCCTCAGATAAACTCTTTGTAGCAGAGTAGGAAACAGATGTTGAACACCTGCCTCAATCCTTGAAGGTTCATCAATTATGGCTTCCAGCATTTATTGAGGAAGGAGACATTCAGTCAACATCTTTGTTTCTTTCTGACAAAGACTCTAAGAGTTACCGACCTAAGCTCTCTTTGATGTAAGGAACTGATCATTGATTAGGTGTAATAGGATGTTGTAATGTTTTTCACTGTTTAGGGTTAATTTGAATAACATATTGTATCCCAGCTCTTTTGTTTGGATATTACAGGATGTGTTTTATTGTGTTACTGTGACGTCATTTTCTGTACTTAAGGAGACCATGTGTATGGTTCTTCAGAGGCCAGTAACTAAAAGACTTAGAACCTATGTTTGGTGTCTGTAGTTATTCTTCTCTCCAGATATCTGCGATTCTCAAATTTGTAGTTTTATGTTATCTAAGAAAATAGTAAACACAGCCGGTTGTGAGAAAGAACAGGGGACTGACCAACGCCAGAATATAACATCACAACACCCACTCTGTCTCCTTTTCTCTCCCTGTCTTCTCTCTCTCCCTCTGTCTCCCCTCTCTCCTTCCCCTCTGTCTCTCTCCCACTCTGTCTCCTCATCTCTCCCCATCTGTCTTCTCTCTCTCCCTCTGTCTCCCCTCTCTCCTTCCCCTCTGTCTCCCCTCTCTCCTTCCCCTCTGTCTCTCTCCCACTCTGTCTCCTTTTCTCTCCCTATGTCTCCTCTCTCTCCCCGTGTCCTCCTCTCTCTCTCTCTCCCTATCTCCTTTTCTTTCTCCCTCCCTGTTTCCTTTTCTCTCTCCCTCCCTGTCTCCTTCTCTCCCTCCCTCTCTCCCTGTCTTCTCTCTCTCCCTCTGTCTCCTTTTCTCTCCCTCTGTCTCCTTTTCTCTCCCTCTGTCTCCCCCTCTCTCCTTCCCCTCTGTCTCCCCTCTCTCCTTCCCCTCTGTCTCTCTCCCACTCTGTCTCCTCATCTCTCCCCATCTGTCTTCTCTCTCTCTTTTGGTCTCCTCTCTGTCTCGGTCTTCTCTCTGTCTCGGTCTCCTCTCTGTCTCGGTCTCCTCTCTGTTACTCTCCTTCCCCTCTGTCCCTCTCTCTTTCCCCCTCTGTCTTTCCCTCCATCTCTCCTTCTCTGTCTCCTCTCTGTCTCCTCCTCTCAATTCAATTCAAATAAGCTTTATTGGCAGGACCAAATACATTTTAGCATTGCCAAAGCATATGGGGAGGTTATATGGGGTGGGGGGGGGGGTAGTGGGACATATATGGGGGAATGGGCAAGTCCATGGACATTATCAGGGGTAAGGGATAATGTGAAGGGGGATGAAGGCGAGTCCGTGTTGGGATTTATAAGTCCGGGATCTCTCATGTTCCTCTCAGTCTGGGACATTCTGTGACGTATTGAGAAGATATTTTCACTGCCGGCTCCTCTTCTCCCAGTATAATGTGGAGTTTCCTCGTCTCTACTATAGAGGTGAAGTCCGGGATGAGAGTGGAGAGTCTCTGGAAGTGAGTGTCCCTCAGTGCTGAGTACTTGGGGCAATGTAGGAGGAAGTGGACCTCATCTTCCAGGACCCCCTGGTCACAATGCTGGCACAGTCTACTCTCCCTGGGTTTGTAGGTCTGTCTATGCCGCCCTGATTTGATTTCCAGGCTGTGGGCGCTCAATCTGTAGCGGCTCAGGATTTGTCTGCCCTTGGGGTCTTATAGTAGCTCCAGGTATGAGGCCAGTTTGTATTCCCTCTGTAATGATTGGTAAATGGTGAGTTTATGGGAGTTTGCTATATCATGTCTCCATTCTCTCATATTTTCCCTGGAATGATTAATTAGGGCCTTTATTTGATATTTTGTCATGTTGCATTCATAGGGGCTTTGGATGAACAGGGTGGATATGAGTTGTTGCAGCCCACATGGTTTGGGGTGGTCCTTGTTGGCCAGTAGGGCTTTATGGTGGTATGAGTTGAGGCTGCTGATGTTTAGGTGGTCCCAGTATGATAGTGCTCTCTTCTGTACTGCAAGAAGTAAGAGGAGTCTGCCCAGCTCGGCCCGGCAAGCATTGTTAGAGGTGCTGCGATGGACTTGGAGGAGGTGCTTGCAGAATTCCAGATGGAATATTTCTGTTGGGCTGGTGTCCCATTTGGGTTGGTGTGGGTAGGTGATGTGGCCCCATACTTCACTGCCGTAAAGGAGGATTGGAGTGATGACGCTATCATAGGATTTTAAGCCAGACTCTTACAGGCGGTTTTAGTTGGTAGAGTTTTCTCCTGATGGCATAGAAGGTTCTGCACGCCTTGCCTCTTACTGCCTCTATGGCTGGTTTGAAACTTCCCGATCGGTCTGTTTCTAGGCCGAGATATGTGTAGCTGTTGGCTTCATCAAGAGTGCAGTCATTAAGTGTGAAAGAGGAACTCTTGGTTTTTGCGTTCTTCCTTTGGAAAACCATGACCTTTGTTTTCTTTTGGTTGATTGGAAGTGCCCATGCCGCACTGTATTTTTCCAGCACTTTCAGGCTGTCTTGTAGACCTCTCTCTGTTTGTGACAGTAGTAGGAGGTCATCTGCATACAACAGGAACTTCACCTCGGTGTCATGTAGAGTTAGTCCTGGTACTGAGGAGGATTCTAGAGCTTCAGCCAGTCCATTGCTGGATGTAGATGTTAAAGAGATGCTTAAGAGACTTAAGCTGCAGCCTTGTCTGACGCCACGAGCCTGCCGGAAGTGCTCTGTTCTCTTCCCATTCACCTTTATGCTGCAGAATTTCTCATTATATGAGTTCTTGATGACGTCATATGTTTTCTCTCCTATTCCACTCTCCAGTAGTTTGAGGAACCGGCCTGGGTGCCACACTGAGTCAAAGGCTTTCTTAAAGTCCACAAAGCAGGCAAATATTTTCCCATGTTTTGTATTGTGGACATGGTTCTTGATAAGACTGTGCAGGGTGTAGATGTGATCTGTGGTGCTATGGTTTGGCATGATCCCCGCTTGGCTTCACAGCATGTTATGCTGTGTCAGGAAGCTGAGGATTCTTTTGTTCAGAATGCTATTGAACAGTTTTCCCAGCGTGCTGCTGACACATATCCCTCTGTAGTTGGCTGGATCATATTGGTCTCCACGCTTATGGATGGGTTTTATGAGGCCTTGGTTCCATACTTGAGGGTAGCATCCAAAGCTCAGGACCAGGTTGAAAACTTTACATATTGCGGCGTGTACTTCTGGAGAGCCATGTTTAATCATCTCTGGAAGAAATCCATCCATCCCGCTGGCTTTTTTACTTCGCAGATCTTGAATTGATCTCTCTCTGTCTCCTCTCTCCCTCCATCTGTCTCCTTCTCTCCTCTCTCCCTGTCTCCTCTCTTTATCCCCTCTCTCCTTCCCCCTCTCTCTCTCTCCTTCCCTCTCTATCCTTCCCTCTCTCTCCCCTTCTCTCTCTCTCCCCTTCCCTCTCTCTCCCCATCCCCCTCTATCTCTCTCCTTCCCTCTCTCCTCCAACTCTTTCTCCCCCTCTCTCTGCCCATCTCTCTATCCTCCCTCTCTCTCCTTCCCCTTCTCTCTCTCCTTCCCCCTCTCCTCTCTCTCCTATCCTTCCCCCTCTCCTCTCACTCCTTTCCTTCCCCCTCTCCTCTCTTGCCTTTCCTTCCCTCTCCTCTCCTCTCTCTCCTTTCCTTCCCTCTCCTATCTCTCTCCTTTCCTTCCCCCTCTACTCTCTCTCTCCGTTCCTTCCCCCTCTACTCTCTCTCTCCTTTCCTTCCCCCTCTCTTCTCCTCTCTCTCATTTCCTTCCCTCTCCTCTCCTCTCTCTCCTTTCCTTCCCTCTCCTATCTCTCTCCTTTCCTTCCCCTCTACCTCTCTCTACTTTCCTCCCCTCTCCCTCTCTCTCTTTTCCTCCCCCTCCTCTCTCCTTTCCTTCCCCCTCTCCTCTCTCCTTTCCATTCCCCTCTCCTCTCTCTCCTTTCCTTCCCCCTCTTTTCTCTCTCCTTTCCTTCCCCCTCTCTTCTCTCTCATTTCCTTCCCCCTATACTCTCTCCTTTCCTTCCCCCTCTCCTCTCTCTCCTTTCCTTCCCCCTCTCCTCTCTCTACTTTCCTTCACCCTCTCCACTCTATCCTGTCCTTCCCCCTCTCCTCTCCTTCCCTTCCCCCTCTCCTCTCTCTCTCCTGTCCTTCCCCTCTCTTCTCTCTCCTTTTTTCCCCTCTCCTCTCTCTCCTTTCCTTCCCCCTCTCCTCTCTCTCCTTTCCTTCCTCCTCTCTCTCTCTCTTCCTTCCCCCTCTCCTCTATCTCCTTTCCTTCCCTCTCTCCTCTCTCTCCTTTCCTTCCCACTCTCTCCTTCCTTTCCCCCTCTCCTCACTCTCTCTCTCTCTACTTTCCTTCCCCTCTCCTCTCTCTCCTTTCCTTCCCCCTCTCCTCTCCCCCCTTTCCTCCCCCTCTCATCTCTCCCCTTTCATCCCCCTCTCCTCTGTCTCCTTTCCTTCCCCCTCTCCTCTCCTTTCCTCCCCTCTCCTCTCTCTGTGCCTTCCCCCTCTCCTCTCTCTCTTTTCCTTCCCCCTCTCCTCTCTCTCCTTTCCTTCCCCCTCCTCACTCCTTTCCTTCCCCCCTCTCCCTCTCTCCTTTTCCTTCCTCTCTCCCTTCCCTTCCCCTCTCTCTCTCCTTTCCATCCCCTCTCCTCTCCCTCTCCTTTCCTTCCCTCTCCTCTCTCTCCTTTCCTTCCCCTCTCCTCTCTCCCCTTTCCTCCCCTCTCCTCTCCTGTGCCTTCCCCCTCTCCTCTCTTCCTTTCCTTTCCCCTCTCTCTTTCTCTTTCCATTCCCCTCTCCCCTCTCTCCTTTCCTTCCCCTCTCCCTCTCTCCTTTCCTTCCCCTTTTCCTTTCTCTCCTTTCCTTCCCCTCTCCTCTCTCTCCTTTTCTTCCCCCTTCTCTCTCTCTCCTTTCCGTCCCTCTCTACTCTCTCCTCTCCTTCCCCCTCCTCTCTCTTTTCCTTCCCCCTCCTCTCTCTCCTTTCCTTCCCCCTCTCTTCTCTCTTCCTTTCCAACCCCTCTCCTCTCTTTCCTTTCCTTCCCCCTCTCCTCTCTCTCCTTTCCATTCCCCTCTCCTCTCTATCCTTTCCTTCCCCCTCTCCTCTCTCCTTTCCTTCCCGCTCTCCTCTCTCTCCTTTCCTTCCCCCTCTCCTCTCTCTCCTTTCCTTCCCTTCCCCTCTCCTCTCTCTCTCCTTTCCTTCCCTCTCCTCTCTCTCCTTTTCTTCCCCTCTCCTCTCTATCCTTTCCTTCCCCCTCTCCTCTCCTTTCCTTCCCGCTCTCCTCTCTCTCCTTTCCTTCCCCTCTCCTCTCTCTCCTTCCTTCCTTCCCCCTCTCCTCTCTCTCTCCTTCCTTCCCCTCTCCTCTCTCTCCTTTTCTTCCCCTCTCCTCTCTCTCCTTTCCTTCCCTCTCCTCTCCTTCCTTCCCCCTCTCTCTCTCTCTCCTTTCCTTCCCCTCTTCTCTCTCTCCTTTCCTTCCCCTCTCTCTCTCTCCTTTCCTTCCCCTCTCCTCTCCTTCCCTTCCCCTCTCCTCTCTCTCTCCTTTCCTTCCCCTCTCCTCTCTCTCCTTTTCTTCCCCCTCTCCTCTCTCTCCTTTCCTTCCCTCTCCTCTCCTTCCCTTCCCCTCTCCTCTCTCTCTCCTTTCCTTCCCCTCTCCTCTCTCTCCTTTCCTTCCCCCTCTCCTAACTCTCTCTCTTCCTTTCCCTCTCCCCTCTATCTCCTTTCCTTCCCCTCTCCTCTCTTCCTTTCCTTCCCCTCTCCTCTCTCTCCTTTCCTTCCCCCTTCTCTTTCCTTTCCTTCCCCCTCTCCTCTCTCCCTTTCCTCCCCTCTCCTCTCTCTCCTTTTTCCCCCTCTCCTCTCCTTTCCTTCCCCTTCTCCTCTCTCTGTGCCTTCCCCTCTCCTCTCTCTCCTTTCCTTCCCCCTCTCCTCTCTCTCCTTTTCTTCCCCCTCTCCTCTCTCTCCTTTCCTTCCCCATCTCCTCTCTCCTTTCCTTCCCCCATCTCTCTCTCCTTTCCTTCCCCCTCTCCTCTCTCTCCTTTCCTTCCCCCTCTCCTCTCTATCCTTTCCTTCCCCCTCTCCTCTCCTTCCCCCTCTCCTCTCTCTCTCCTTTCCTTCCCCTCTCCTCTCTCCTTTCCTTCTCCTCTCCTCTCTCTCTCCTTTCATTCCCCCTCTCCTCTCTCTCTGTTCCTTCCCCCTCTCCACTCTCTCCTTTCCCCTTTCCTCTCTCTCCTTTCCATTCACCTCTCCCCCCTCTCCTCTCTCTCCTTTCCGTCCCCCTCTCCTCTCTCTCTTTTCCTTCACCCTCTCACTCTCTCTTTCCCCTCTCCTCTCTCTCCTTTCCATTCCCCTCTCCTCTCTCTCCTTTCCTTCCCCCCTCTCCCCTCTCTCCTTTTCTTCCCCCTCTCCTCTCTCTCTCCTTTCCTTCTCCCCTCTCCTCTCTCTACGTTCCTTCCCCCTCTCCTCTCTCTCCTTTCCTTCCCCCTCTCCTCAATCTCTTTTCTTTCCCCCTCTCCTCTCTCTTTTCCTTCCCCCTCTCCACTCTCTCCTACCCTTTCCCCTCTGCTCTCTCTTCTTTCCATTCCCCTCTCCTCTCTCTCCTTTTCTTCACGCTTTCCTCTCTCTCCTTTCCTTCCCCTCTCTCCTCTCTCTCCTTTCCATCCCCCTCTCCTCTCCTTCCCTTCCCCCTCTCCTCTCTCTCTCCTCATTTCCTTCCCCTCTCCTCTCTCTCCTTTCCTTCCCTTCCCCTCTCCTCTCTCTCTCCTTTCCTTCCCCTCTCCTCTCTCTCCTTTCCTTCCCTTCCCCCTCTCTTCTCTCTCTCCTTTCCTTCCCCTCTCCTCTCTCTCTCCTTTCCTTCCCCTCTCCTCTCTCTCCTTTTCTTCCCCCTCTCCTCTCTCTCCTTTCCTTCCCCCTCTCCTCTCCTTCCCTTCCCCCTCTCCTCTCTCTCTCCTTTCTTTCCCCTCTCCTCTCTCTCCTTTCCTTCCCCCTCTCCTCTCTCTCTCTCTCTTCCTTTCCCCTCTCCTCTATCTCCTTTCCTTCCCCCTCTCCTCTCTCTCCTTTCCTTCCCACTCTCCTCTCTCTCCTTTCCTTCCCCCTTCTCTTTGCTTTCCTTCCCCCTCTCCTCTCTCCCCTTTCCTCCCCCTCTCCTCTCTCTCCTTTTTCCCCCTCTCCTCTCCTTTCCTTCCCCTTCTCCTCTCTCTGTGCCTTCCCCCTCTCCTCTCTCTGTGCCTTCCCCCTCTCCTCTCTCTCCTTTCCTTCCCCCTCTCCTCTCTCTCCTTTCCTTCCCCCTCTCCTCTCTCTCCTTTTCTCCCCTCTCTCCTCTCTCCTTTCCTTCCCCATCTCCTCTCTCCTTTCCTTCCCCCTCCTCCTCTCCTTTCCTTCCCCCTCTCCTCTCTATCCTTTCCTTCCCCCTCTCCTCTCTCTCCTTTCCTTCCCCTTTCCTCTCTCCCTTCCTTCCCCTCTCCTCTCTCTCTCCTTTCATTCCCCCTCTCCTCTCTCTCTGTTCCTCCCCCTCTCCACTCTCTCCTTTCCCCTTTCCTCTCTCTCTTTCCATTCACTCTCCCCCTCTCTCCTCTCTCTCCTTTCCTTCCCCCTCTCCTCTCTCTCTTTTCCTTCCCCCTCCTCTCTCTCTCCTTTCCTTCTCCCCTCTCCTCTCTCTCCGTTCCTTCCCCCTCTCCTCTCTCTTCTTTCCTTCCCCCTCTCCTCTCTCTCTTTTCTTTCCCCCTCTCCTCTCTCTTTTCCTTCCCCCTCTCCACTCTCTCCTTTCCTTTCTCTGCTCTCTCTTCTTCCATTCCCTCTCCTCTCTCCTCTCTTTTTCTTCACGCTCTCCTCTCTCTCCTTTCTTCCCTCTCTCTCTCCTTTCCATCCCCTCTCTCCTTCCTTTCCTTCCCCTCTCCTCTCTCTCTCATTTACTTCCCCTCTCCTCTCTCTCCTTTTCTTCCCCCTCTCCTCTCTCTCCTGTACTTCCCCATCTCCTGTCTCCATTCATTCCCCCTCTCCTCTCTCTCCTTTCCTTCCCCCTCTCCGCTCTATCCTTTTTTTCCCCTCTCCTCTCCTTCCCTTCCCCCTCTCCTCTCTCTCTCCTTTCCTTCCCCTCTCCTCTCTCTCCTTTTTTCCCCCTCTCCTCTCTCTCCTTTCCTTAACCCTCTCCTCTTTCCTTTCCTTCCCCCTCTCCTCTCTCTCCTTTACTTCCCACTCTCTCCTTCCTTTCCCCCTCTCCTCACTCTCTCTACTTTCCTTCCCCTCTCCTCTCTCTCCTTTCCTTCCACCTCTACTCCCTCCCCTTTCCTCCCCCTCTCCCCTTTCTTCCCCCTCTCCTCTCTCTCCTTTCCTTCCCCCTCTCCTCTCTCTGTGCCTTCCCACTCTCCTCTCTCTCTTTTAGTTCCCCCTCTCCTCTCCTTTCCTTACCCCTCTCCCCTCTCTCCTTTCCTTCCCCCTCTCCTCTCTCCTTTCCTTACCCCTCCACTCTTTCCTTTCCTTCCTCCTCTCCTTCCCTTCCCCCTCTCCTCTCTCTTTCCTTTCCATCCCCTCTCCTCTCTCTCCTTTTCTTCCCCCCTCTCCTCTCTTCTTTCCTTCCCCCTCTCCTCTCTCTCCTTTCCATTCCCCTCTCCTCTCTATCCTTTCCTTCCCCCTCTCCTCTCTCTCCTTTCATCCCCCTCTCCTCTCTCTCCTTTCCATTCCCCTCTCCTCTCTCTCCTTTTCTTCCCGCTCTCCTCTCTCCTTTCCTTCCCCCTCTCCTCTCTCTCTTTTCCTTCCCCCTCTCCTTTTCTTTCCCCTCTACTCTCTCTCCTTTCCATTCCCCTCTCTCTCTCTCCTTTCCTTCACCCTCTCCTCTCTCTCCTTTCCTTCCACCTATCCTCTCCTTCCTTTTCCGCTCTCCTCTCTCTCTCTCTCTTTTCCTTCCCCTCTCCTCTCTCTCCTTTCCTTCCCCATCTCCTCTCTCCTTTCCTTCCCCCTCTCCTCTCTATCCTTTCCTTTCCCCTCTCCTCTCCTTCCCTTCCCCCTCTCCTCTCTCTCTCTCTCTTTCATTCCCCCTATCCTCTCCTTCCCTTCCCCCTCTCTCTCTCCTTTACTTCCCTCTCCTCTCTCTCCTTTTCTTCCTGCTCTCCTCTCTCTCCTTTCCTTCCCGCTCTCCTCTCTCTCTTTTCCTTCCCCCTCTCCACTCTCTCCTTTCCTTTCCCCTCTCCTCTCTCTCCTTTCCGTTCCCCTCTCCTCTCTCCTTTCCTTCCCACTCTCCTCTCTCTCCTTTCCTTCCCCCTCTCCTCTCTCTCTTTTTCTTCACCCTCTCCACTCTCTCCTTTCCTGTCCCCTCTCCACTCTCTCCTTTCCTGTCCCCTCTCCTCTTTCTCCTTTCCATTCCCCTCTCCTCTCTCTCTTTTCCTTCCCCCTCCCCCTCTCTCCTTTCCTTCCCCCTTCTCCTCTCTCTCCTTTCCTTCCCCTCTCCTATCTCTCCTTTTCTTCCCCCTCTCCTCTCTCTCCTTTCCTTCCCCCTCTCCTCTATCCTTTCCATCCCCTCTCCACTCTCTCCTTTCCTTCCTCCTCTCCTTCCCCCTCTCCTCTCTCTCTCATTTCCATCCCCTCTCCTCTCTCTCCTTTCCTTCCCCCTCTCCTCTCTATCCTTTCCTTCCCCCTCTCCTCTCTCTCCTTTCCTTCCCCTCTCCTCTCTCTCCTTTCCTTCCCCCTCTCCTCTCTCTCTTTTCCATCCCCCTCTCCTCTCTCTTTTTTCCATTCCCCTCTCCTCTATATCCTTTCCTCCCCCCTCTCCTCTCTCTCCTTTCCTTCCCCCTCTCCTCTCTCTCTTTTCCTTCCCCCTCTCTACTCTATCCTTTTCTTCCCCCTCTCCTCTCTCTCCTTTCCAATCCCCTCTCCTCTCTCTCCTTTCATTCCCCCTCTCCTCTCTCTCCTTTCATTCCCCCTATCCTCTCCTTCCCTTCCCCCTCTCTCTCTCTCTCCTTTCCTTCCCCTCTCCTCTCTCACCTTTTCTTCCCCCTCTCCTCTCTCTCCTTTCCAATCCCCTCTCCTCTCTCTCCTTCCCCCTCTCCCTCTCTTCTTTCCTTCCCCCTTCTCCTCTCTCTCCTTTCCTTCCCCTCTCCTATCTCTCCTTTTCTTCCCCCTCTCCTCTCTCTCCTTTCCTTCCCCCTCTCCTCTATCCTTTCCTTCCCTCCTCTCTCCTTTCCATCTCCTCTCTACTCTCTCCTTTCCTTCCTCCTCTCCTTTCCCCTCTCCTCTCTCTCTCTCATTTCCATCCCCTCTCCTCTCTCTCCTTTCCTTCCCCCTCACCTCTCTATCCTTTCCTTCCCCCTCCCTCTCCTCCTTTCCTTCCCCTCCTCCTCCTCTCCTTTCCTTCCCCCTCTCCTCTCTCTCTCCTTCCTTCCCCCTCTCCTCTCTCTCTTTTCCATCCCCCTCTCCTCTCTCTTTTTTCCATTCCCCTCTCCTCTCTATCCTTTCCTTCCCCCTCTCATCTCTCTCTCACTCATATCCTTCCTCTCCTCTCTCTCCTTTTCTTCCGCTCTCCTCTCTCTCCTTTCCTTCCCCTCTCATCTCTCTCTTTCCTTCCTACTCTCCACTCTCTCCTTTCCTTCCCCCTCTCCTCTCTCTCCTTTCCAATCCCCTCTCCTCTCTCTCCTTTCATTCCCCCTATCCTCTCCTTTCCTTCCCCCTCTCCTCTCTCTCCTTTCCATTCCCCTCTCCTCTCTCACTCATATCCTTCCCCTCTCCTCTCTCTCCTTTCCTTCCCCATCTCCTCTCTCCTTTCCTTCCCCTCTCCTCTCTCTCCTTTCCTTCCCCCTCCTCTCTATCCTCTCCTTTCCCCTCTCCTCTTCATCCCTTCCCCCTCTCCTCTCTCTCTCCTTTCCTCCCCTCTCCTCTCTCCTTTTCTTCCCTCTCCTCTCTCTCTTTCCTTCCCCCTCTCCTCTCTATCCTCTCCTTCCCCCTCTCCTCTTCATTCCTTCCCCCTCTCCTCTCTCTCTTTCCTTCCCCTCTCCTCTCTCCTTTTCTTCCCCCTCTCCTCTCTCTCCTTTCCTTCCCCCTCTCCTCTATCCTTTCCTTCCCCCTCTCCTCTCTCTCCTTTCCTTCCCCCTCTCCTCTATCTCCTTTCCTTCCCCTCTCCTCTCTCTCCTTTCCTTCCCACTCTCTCCTTCCTTTCCCATCTCCTCACTCTCCTCTTTTTCCTTCCCCCTGTCCTCTCTCTCCTTTCCTCCCCTTCTCTCTCCTTTCCTTCCCCTCTCCTCTCTCTGTGCCTTCCCCCTCTCCTCTCTCTGTGCCTTCCCCCTCTCCTCTCTCTCCTTTCCTTCCCCCTCTCCTCTCTCTCCTTTCCTTCCCCCTCTCCTCTCTCCCTTTCTTCCCCCCTCTCCTCTCTCTCCTTTCCTTCCCATCTCCTCTCTCCTTTCCTTCCCCCTATCCTCTCTCTCCTTTCCTTCCCCCTCTCCTCTCTATACTTTCCTTCCCCCTCTCCTCTCCTTCTCTTCCCCCTCTCCTCTCTCTCTCTTTCCTTCCCCTCTCCTCTCTCCTTTCCTTCCCCCTCTCCTCTCTCTCTCCTTTCCTTCCCCTTTTCCCCTCTCTCCTTTCCTTCCCCCTCTCCTCTCTCCTTTCCTTCCCCTCTCCTCTCTCTCCTTTCCATTCCCCTCTCCTCTCTCTCCCTTTCATTCCCCCTCTCCTCTCCTTTCATTCCCCTATCCTCTCCTTCCTTCCCCCCTCTCTCTCTCTCTCTCCTTTCCTTCCCCTCTCCTCTCTCACCTTTTCTTCCCGCTCTCCTCTCTCTCCTTTCCTTCCCCCTCTCATCTCTCTCTTTTCCTTCCCCCTCTCCCCACTCTCTCTTTTCCTTCCCCCTCTCCACTCTCTCCTTTCCTTTCCTGTCTCCTCTCTCTCCTTTCCATTCCCCTCTCCTCTCTCTCTCACTCATATCCTTCCTGCTCTCCTCTCTCTCCTTTCCTTCCCCCTCTCATCTCTCTCTTTTCCTTCCCCCTCTCCTCTCTCTCCTTTCCTTCCCCTCTCCTCTCTCTCCTTTCCTTCCCCCTCTCTCTCTCTCCTTTTCTTCCCGCTCTCCTCTCTCTCCTTTCCTTCCCCCTCTCATCTCTCTCTTTTCCTTCCCCCTCTCCTCTCTCTCCTTTCATTCCCCCTCTCCTCTCCTTTCATTCCCCCTATCCTCTCCTTCCCTTCCCCCCTCTCTCTCTCTCTCTCCTTTCCTTCCCCTCTCCTCTCTCACCTTTTCTTCCCGCTCTCCTCTCTCTCCTTTCCTTCCCCCTCTCATCTCTCTCTTTTCCTTCCCCCTCTCCACTCTCTCTTTTCCTTCCCCCTCTCCACTCTCTCCTTTCCTTTCCTGTCTCCTCTCTCTCCTTTCCATTCCCCTCTCCTCTCTCTCTCACTCATATCCTTCCCGCTCTCCTCTCTCTCCTTTCCTTCCCCCTCTCCTCTCTCTCCTTTCCTTCCCCCTCTCCTCTATCTCCTTTCCTTCCCCCTCTCCTCTCTCTCCTTTCCTTCCCCCTCCTCTCTCTCTCTCCTTTTCTTCCCCCCTCTCCTCTCTCTCCTTTCCTTCCCATCTCCTCTCTCCTTTCCTTCCCCCTCTCCTCTCTCTCCTTTCCTTCCCCCTCTCCTCTCTATCCTCTCCTTCCCCCTCTCCTCTTCATCCCTTCCCCCTCTCCTCTCTCTCTCCTTTCCTTCCCCTCTCCTCTCTCCTTTTCTTCCCCTCTCCTCTCTCTCCTTTCCTTCCCCCTCTCCTCTCTATCCTCTCCTTCCCCCTCTCCTCTTCATCCCTTCCCCCTCTCCTCTCTCTCTCCTTTCCTTCCCCTCTCCTCTCTCCTTTTCTTCCCCCTCTCCTCTCTCTCCTTTCCTTCCCCCTCTCCTCTATCCTTTCCTTCCCCCTCTCCTCTCTCTCCTTTCCTTCCCCCTCTCCTCTATCTCCTTTCCTTCCCCTCTCCTCTCTCTCCTTTCCTTCCCACTCTCTCCTTCCTTTCCCCATCTCCTCACTCTCTCTCTTCTTTCCTTCCCCCTGTCCTCTCTCTCCTTTCCTTCCCCCTTCTCTCTCCTTTCCTTCCCCCTCTCCTCTCTCTGTGCCTTCCCCCTCTCCTCTCTCTGTGCCTTCCCCCTCTCCTCTCTCTCCTTTCCTTCCCCCTCTCCTCTCTCTCCTTTCCTTCCCCCTCTCCTCTCTCTCCTTTTCTTCCCCCTCTCCTCTCTCTCCTTTCCTTCCCCATCTCCTCTCTCCTTTCCTTCCCCCTATCCTCTCTCTCCTTTCCTTCCCCCTTCCTCTCTATACTTTCCTTCCCCCTCTCTTCCTTCTCTCTTCCCCCTCTCCTCTCTCTCTCCTTTCCTTCCCCTCTCCTCTCTCCTTTCCTTCCTCTCCTCTCTCTCTCCTTTCCTTCCCCTTTTCCCTCTCTCCTTTCCTTCCCCCTCTCCTCTCTCCTTTCCATTCCCCTCTCTCTTTCTCCTTTCCATTCCCCTCTCCTCTCTCTCCTTTCATTCCCCCTCTCCTCTCCTTTCATTCCCCCTATCCTCTCCTTCCCTTCCCCCTCTCTCTCTCCTCTCTCCTTTCCTTCCCTCTCCTCTCTCACCTTTTCTTCCCGCTCTCCTCTCTCTCCTTTCCTTCCCCCTCTCATCTCTCTCTTTCCTTCCCCCTCCACTCTCTCTTTTCTTCCCCTCTCCACTCTCTCCTTTCCTTCCTGTCTCCTCTCTCTCCTTTCCATTCCCCTCTCCTCTCTCTCTCACTCATATCCTTCCCGCTCTCCTCTCTCTCCTTTCCTCCCCCTCTCATCTCTCTCTTTTCCTTCCTACTCTCCACTCTCTACTTCCTTCCCCCTCTCCTCTCTCTCCTTTCCAATCCCCTCTCCTCTCTCTCCTTCATTCCCCCTATCCTCTCCTTCCCTTCCCCTCTCCTCTCTCTCACTCATATCCTTCCCCTCTTCTCTCTCTCCTTTCCATTCCCCTCTCCTCTCTCACTCATATCCTTCCCCTCTCCTCTCTCTCCTTTCCTTCCCCATCTCCTCTCTCTTTCCTTCCCCCTCTCTCTCTCTCCTTTCCTTCCCCTCTCCTCTCTATCCTCTCCTTCCCCCTCTCCTCTTCATCCCTTCCCCCTCTCCTCTCTCACTCCTTTCCTTCCCCTCTCCTCTCTCCTTTTCTTCCCCCTCTCCTCTCTCTCCTTTCCTTCCCCATCTCCTCTCTCCTTTCCTTCCCCCTATCCTCTCTCTCCTTTCCTTCCCCCTATCCTCTCTCTCCTTTCCTTCCCCCTCTCTCTCTATACTTTCCTTCCCCCTCTCCTCTCCTTCTCTTCCCCCTCTCCTCTCTCTCTCCTTTCCTTCCCCTCTCCTCTCTCCTTTCCTTCCCCCTCTCCTCTCTCTCTCCTTTCCTTCCCCTTTTCCCCTCTCTCCTTTCCTTCCCCCTCTCCTCTCTCCTTTCCATTCCCCTCTCCTCTTTCTCCTTTCCATTCCCCTCTCCTCTCTCTCCTTTCATTCCCCCTCTCCTCTCCTTTCATTCCCCCTATCCTCTCCTTCCCTTCCCCTCTCTCTCTCTCTCTCTTTCCTTCCCCTCTCCTCTCTCACCTTTTCTTCCCGCTCTCCTCTCTCTCCTTTCCTTCCCCTCTCATCTCTCTCTTTTCCTTCCCCTCTCCACTCTCTTTTTCCTTCCCCCTCTCCATCTCTCCTCTCCTTTCCTTTCCTGTCTCCTCTCTCTCCTTTCCATTCCCCTCTCCTCTCTCTCTCACTCATATCCTTCCCGCTCTCCTCTCTCTCCTTTCCTTCCCCCTCTCATCTCTCTCTTTTCCTTCCTACTCTCCACTCTCTACTTTCCTTCCCTCTCTCCTCTCTCTCCTTTCCAATCCCCTCTCCTCTCTCTCCTTTCATTCCCCCTATCCTCTCCTTCCCTTCCCCTCTCCTCTCTCACTCATATCCTTCCCCCTCTTTCTCTCTCTCTTCCATTCCCCTCTCCTCTCTCACTCATATCCTTCCCCTCTCCTCTCTCTCCTTTCCTTCCCCATCTCCTCTCTCCTTTCCTTCCCCCTCTCCTCTCTCTCCTTTCCTTCCCCCTCTCCTCTCTATCCTCTCCTTCCCCTCTCCTCTTCATCCCTTCCCCCTCTCCTCTCTCACTCCTTTCCTTCCCCCTCTCCTCTCTCCTTTTCTTCCCCCTCTCCTCTCTCTCCTTTCCTTCCCCTTCTCCTCTCTCTCCTTTCCTTCCCCCTCTCCTCTCCTTCCCTTCCCCCTCTCCTCTCTCTCTCATTTCCTTCCCCTCTCCTCTCTACCCTATTCTTCCCCTCTCCTCTCTCTCCTTTCCTTCCCCATCTCCTCTCTCCTTTACTTTCCCCTCTCCTCTCTATCCTTTCCTCCCCCTCTCCTCTCCTTCCCTTCCCCCTCTCCTCTCTCTCTCCTTTCCTTCCCCTCTACTCTCTCTCCTTTTCTTCCCCCTCTCCTCTCTCTCCTTTCCTTCCCCCTTTCCTCTCTCCTTTCCTTCCCCCTCTCCTCTCTCTCCTTTTCTTCCCCCTCCTCTCTCATTTCCATCCCCCTTGTGAAGGAACCGTTCCCTTCCGTCTGTCCTGGCTCTCCAGACACCCCTTCGTTGCGGTCAGCCCGGCTACTGGGAGCACTGTCCTCAGCGCCTCGAGCGGCTTGACCTGCCTGCTTCTGTTCCTCTGCCCTGGAGCCGTTAGGAATCTCCAGAAGGCCGCTCTCTGCCTTCTGAGGGTGAGTGTGGAGTGTAACTTAGTTTGTAATAAAGACACCAGGCGCGGCTGTATGCTTTAAAACAGGATCCTCTCTCTCTGAGCTCTGAGAGTTCTCTGACTTTTTAATGAACAACCACCATTTATGCTGAAGTCCAACAGTCATAATTTGCATACCCATACTAATTACATTATGTCAGTTATTTACAATAAACATTCTTTGCATTCTCTAGCCTTCAACTCACACAACATTTGTATATCCATTGTTCTAACACATCAGATCAAACACACACTATCAGAGATCCCTTGAATCAAACATGCAGCTAGACAATGGGAAAAGCCCTGGTGCATAAATTACACAGCAGTAATGCTGGTTTACTGTATACACAAAAACACATTTACCTACAGGAATATAAGTATTTTTAAAACCAAAGCTATGCCATTTTACACTAAACTAAATTAAACTAAAACCAAACGATGTAAAATATATTTAAAACCACACGATATAAATGAACATAAAGTCTCTTGGGGTTTGAAGCATGGAGCGTTACATCTGCTCCATGACATATGTCCCCCCTTCCAGAACGGCAGGGCAAGCTTAGATCCCAAACGGATCTCTTGCCACTGACGAGACTTCTCCCCTTTGTCCTTTTTTTCTGCGCCATCCTCAAAGTTCCAGGGTGTTGGCGCACAAGCATCACCAGTGGGGTCCGATGGTCGCCACAGGGTATGCCTGGGTGTGGGTCCATAGTCTGTCAGGAGGAGGCGAGCCACCAGGCTTCTCCACTTGTCCTCGTAAACTAGCCTGCTGTCCGAGGGGTGCTCCAGGCCCCAGCGCCAGGCGCCCCGTTGGTGCAGTTGGTGGCAGGTGTCCCCTCCTTGGGAAGGGTTCTGTCATCGGGGAGGATTACCGCCTGTACCACCTCCGGGGGTATCACGCACCCGGGAAAAACACGGGCCACTTGCACGCGTCCCGAGCGCTCTGGTCAGCTTCTGGAAAAAGTAGTGGCTGTAGGAGGCCTCCGGGCCAAAGGGTTGGAAAAGTGGGCAGAGTTGACAATGGCTCTGCCCCGTAGCCAGCGCTTCTGCTGGAGAAGGGTCTCTGGGCGGGAGGATGGCTTCCTCCCTCTCCGGGGAAACCAAGTGCTGCGGGCAAGTCAACCCGGGGGTATCAGCCATCGGCTCCTCGGGGTAGGCGGTGGAGAGTGGGCAGAGGCCAGCGGCGCTCTGCCCCGTGGCCAGCTCTTCTGCTGGGTAGGGGTCTCCTTGTGGGCGGAGGGCATCTTCCATAATGAAGGGTGCCAGGGGGGGTGTGGAAACAAGCCCAAGGGAATCCTCGGGGGGATCCGGGGAAACAAGCAAGGGCTGCGGGCAAAGCAGCCCGGGTAGATCATCCATCTGCGCCTCGGGCAGGCTGTAGAGGGTGGGCAGAGGCCAGCGGTGCTCTGCCCCGTTGCCAGTGCTTCTGCTGGGTAAGGGTCGCTTTGTGGGAGGATGCTTCTTCCATCTCCAGGGGGATCAAAGGTTGCGGGCAAACCAGCCCGGGGGGAACATCTGTCTGCTCCTCGTGGCAGACTGTGGGGGGTGTAGCTTCCTTGACGGAAATTCCAGGCAAGCTGTAAATCTCCTCCCAAGTATCGCTGGGGAGTGCGGGTTCCTCCCATGAAGCTCCAGACAAGCTGTAAGTCCCCATAAAAGGATCGCTGGGGGGTGTAGATTCCCTGGACGAAGCTCCAGGCAGGCTGTCAACCTCAACCCTTGGCTCTACGGGGTAAGTTTCAGGGGTGGGGTATTCTGTCCATGTCGCTTGGAGCTCGGCCAACCGCAGCTGGTGTTGGCGCTCCTTATCTCGCTCCTCATCTTCTTGGAGGTCCATCATCAGTTGTACAACTGCGGCTTCGGAGGGGGTGGTGCCGCATATCTCTAATATTGCTCGAGCTTTCTTTCAGAGGTGATCTTTAGTGGCCGGAGTCGGGGTGTGGGTTCTTACCATTCGCTGGTCCATCCTTGTAAGCTCCTTCACCAGGGCTTTCTTGTTTTTGGTGCCGGCGATTCCTCCACGGCACTCTAATATGTATCTCAGCGTGTCCCTCTTGTAGTTGGCATAGCTGGCCATTCTGTGTTTCTTCTGGGGTTGGAGAGCTTATCCCACCACTTGCCACCAGTGTGAAGGAACCGTTCCCTTCCGTCTGTCCTGACTCTCCAGACACCCCTTCGTTGCGGTCAGCCCGGCTACTGGGAGCGCTGTCCTCAGCGCCTCGAGCAGCTTGACCTGCCTGCTTCTGTTCCTCTGCCCTGGAGCCATTAGGAATCTCCAGAAGGCCGCTCTCTGCCTTCTGAGGGTGAGTGTGGAGTGTAGCGTAGTTTGTAATAAAGACACCAGGCGCGGCTGTATGCTTTAAAACAGGATCCTCTCTCTCTGAGCTCTGAGAGTTCTCTGACTTTTTAATGAACAACCACCATTTATGCTGAAGTCCAACAGTCATAATTTGCATACCCATACTAATTACATTATGTCAGTTATTTACAATAAACATTCTTTGCATTCTCTAGCCTTCAACTCACACAACATTTGTATATCCATTGTTCTAACACATCAGATCAAACACACACTATCAGAGATCCCTTGAATCAAACATGCAGCTAGACAATGGGAAAAGCCCTGGTGCATAAATTACACAGCAGTAAAGCTTGTTTACTGTTTTACACAAAAACACATTTACCTACAGGAATATAAGTATTTTTAAAACCAAAGCTATGCCATTTTACACTAAACTAAATTAAACTAAAACCAAACGATGTAAAATATTTTTAAAACCACACGATATAAATGAACATAAAGTCTCTTGGGGTTTGAAGCATGGAGCGTTACATCAGCTCCATGACACTCATATACAGCACCTTTCTGTGGGTTTTATTGCTGTGCAGCTCTGTGATACGCTCATACACAGTGCATGTTTCTGTGGATTTTATTGTTCAAAGAATTAGAGCGTCTGTGATCCAGTATATGTGACATGCATGGCTGATCTTTGTAAAAATGGGTGAATTAAAACATTTCATAATTTTATTTGATTATCTCAATAGATACAACATTTGAAATGATATACAGTAATCCCCCGAATTTCGCGGGGGTTACGTTCCAACAACCCGCGCGAATTTTGAAAAACCACGAATTGTGGCTGTGCTAAAAAAAAGCACAGCCATGCGGCATTAGGACCCAGGAACCGCCGTCCTCCTGGCAGAATGGCTGCTCCTGTGCATCTCCAGACTTTTAGACCCCGGCAGAGAAGCTGCTCCTGTGCGTCTCCGGGCTCACGATCGTGGCCAGGGCATTCTCCTCTCTCGGCATCGTTCAGAGATGCCGAGACTCTTGTGCACCCCTGCAAGCGTGGTCCGGGGATCCAGGAGGCTCGGCATCTCCTCTCTCGTAATGATGCCGAGAGAAGGGAATGCCCTGGCCACGATCGTGAGCCCGGAGACGCACAGGAGCAGCTTCTCTGCCGGGGTGTTGTGCCCTATATGGTTCCTTATCGAATACTGTTCCAAGGAGCCCCTGGCAAAGATCGGAACTCCACCTCACCAGGCTCTAACACATCAGGGGGCTGCACAAAGGGGTGTGTTTGGGAGGCGCTGATGTGTTGGAGCCTGGGGAGGTGGAGTTCCGTTCTTTGCCGAGGGCTCCTTGGAACAATATTCGATAAGGAACCATAGATGACACACCGGGATGCTGCTACCACGTTGTAAGCGGAAAAAATCCGCGAACCACTGAGTCCGCGAACACAGAACCGCGAGTGACCGGGGGATTACTGTACATAATATACAAGTAGGCACTTGGTGTCCACTTTTAATATAAAGAGAGGAAAAGGCGTGGCTCTAAGAGGAAAAGGTGGAGCCTAAAGAGGAAGGTTGGGTTTAACCAGGAAAAGGTATGACCTTGACAGGAAGAGGTGTGTCAAATTTAAACTAGGGGGTGCACGAGTTTAGTCAGGCTTAGGGCAGCACAAAACCTAAATACACCACTGAGCTACAGGGTCATGTTTGGTACCATTGGAAAGGCCTGATAATGGCCTTTCCAATGATACCAAACGTGATCATGTTTGGTTTAAAAATTTAAAAAAACATGTCTAAGGGTATAATGAAATAGGACTTCAAATCACGTTTAAGCACGATGAGTAGAAAACGTTCAAAATGAGGTCAGCACACAGAGGTGAAATGGCTCTACAGTGAAGGTGATAAATAGCAAAAACATGTAAAAATTGGGTATTTCTAATTTCAGGACAAAATTTCGAAACTATTTAGCCGGGGTATGTTTTGGCGGATGTACAGTAGATTTGGGGATTAAAGTTCAAAAAAGTGTTTTTTTTTTTATCATATTTAATAAACTTTTTTATAGTAAAATATACGATATGATTAAAAAGTCCATTGATTAGAAAGTCCATTTAAATGGTGAAGAAAAAACTGTATATTATATGTGTGGCTTCCATAAATGAGTAAGAGGAAAATTAGAGCTAAACACAAACAGTGCAGAAATGTAAAACAGCAGTGGGTACTTTCGGACTGACAATGGTAAAATCGCCTGTTCACTATGGTGTTAATAGTACAGATGCAAAAGACGATCCAAATTTTTATTAAGCATTAAAATGACGGTAAACCCACACTTGAATCTCCTGAACCGACAAATATCAGTAAATTGTCTGAAAACCACCACTGGGCTGAATTAAATCAAGCATTTGTTCAGAATCGGGCCCCTGTGTGGTACACTATTTCTTACTATGTTAAGAAACCAGTCAACTACAACTATCAAGGTTATTCAGAGAGAGATGAAAAACAGGAGAATTGCCAGGAGAATGAACAATCTAGACCAAATAGCCAATTTGGAAAGTGAGATAAATGGGAGAATTTTTCAGGTTTGGCTAGAATCCTAGAATTATCAATTCTCCTGTCATTCTCCTGGTATTCATGACTCTCTGAATAACCCTGTAAAAATATATATATATATATATATATTTATTTATTTATTTATTTAAAAAAAAAATCCCTCGAGAAGTAGAAGATTACTGAATATGTATCTCTCTAGTCTGTATAGACTTTTATTTATGGCTGTGCGTATGTTAATATTTTTATTGTCATGATTAGCAGTAAACTTTCCCCACCTTAATGTTGGAGCTGTCTTTTGAACTTTGAATTTGTTTACTATTTCTAGCCTTGAGTATAATATTATTGAGTGGGATACTTACAGTATGGTCATACATAGTTTAGGTAACCCACTCTTCCTTGTTTCAGAATCAAATAATCTCTGTCAATTGTTATTAGTCTTTAGTTTTAAGGCATATCATCACCTATTCATTATTATACCTTCCCTTAAAACTAGCTTCGAGATTTTGGATAATTTTAAATCCAAAATGGTATACTTGTGTTTTGTCAATTATATGTATAACACAAGGTTAATCATTTTTGAAAGAAGACAAAATAGTTTTCATTTGAATTATGGTTTTTGGATAATTCGGGAATTTTTCACTTACACTATGTTAAGGAAATGCAAACCATATAACTAGCTAATTAAAATCTAACATGTACAACAAGACAAATGTCATGTTCATCCCAAGCTATGTATCTTTATTTTATAGGTCTGCAAGTGGTGTTAAACTCCATCACTAAGGCAATGGTTCCTCTGCTTCACATTGCTCTACTTGTTTTATTTATGATAATTATATATGCCATTGTTGGATTAGAGCTGTTCTCTGGGAAGATGCACAAGACTTGTTATTTCAAAGGAACAGGTTTGTGTAGAGCCTTTTTAAGATATGTATGTAAAATATTTAACATGGTTTCCGTTTTTCCAAATGGTTTTAATTTTATATATCTCAAATTGTACAGAGCAAGTTTACTGTAGTTATATGCGCGTTAACACAAGCTGAATTTCTAAATAAAATTTTGAATCAAGACCTTATATATAATGGAGGATAAACAAAGGGCCCTATTCCACAGTTAATGCGAAAATGGAGATGGTAAGCAAAGGAAAAGAAACTTGCAATTTTCCTTCTCCCTTTAAAAGTACCTATTCCGGGGTAGGCGCTTCTAGCAGATCTCAGCATCCCTACTGAGTTCCATCTGTGAATGCTGCTCCATTGCAGAACATCTATTCCCCCACCAGTGATCTTTTGTGCTTTCTCCAGCCCTTACCCGAAGCTTAAAGAAGAGTAAAATAAGAGACAATTAACACATACACCTTATACCTATAGCTACAGGGTGACTAGGACATAGGAAAGTGTTGCGGAATAAAATTATGTGTCAGACCCGCCAGAACCAACAGTCCCACACCTCTCAACAGTAATGCCAAGTTCAAGTCCAGGTAACCCCAGTTCAAAGTGACTACCATCACAGAACTTTATTAGAGCCTGACCCCACAAGCAGTGGCGAGTCTAGGAACAATATATAGGAGGGCACATAAGATACCACAGTCAAAACTGGGGGGGCACTAATAATTGTTGCCACTAAATCATAACATTGAAAAAAACTAATAGGTCTATTCAAAGAAAGGTGAAACTCCGTAGAATGACTGGAGAAGTGAACATTCTAGGTCAAAATAGGCAAACCAGAAAACTTCTTCCATTTATCTCAATTTCCAAATCGGATATTTATTCTCTTCTCCTGCCAATTCACCTTTCTTTGAATAGACCAGTGTATAAGTACATATAAATAAGATTTTAGGGGGGCGTGGTCAGTAGCCATACTGAACAGCCGCGTGTAGCTGGAGCTCTCCCTTAGCCGGCTCGTTTTCCCGCTCGTTTGCTCTGCCACCTGCCTACATCGACTCCGGAACCCTCCAGGCACATTATGGCTCCAAGTAAACCCCCCCCCCATTGACAGACCTGCCGCACGTGGGGAAAGGCAGAGATAGGCCGCAAGATGGCGGCACCCGAAGCTCCCGCGATTCTGGCTCCCCTCGGTCCATTCTACCTGAGGATGAAGGTTCTCGACTTCAAGCCCTGTCTGCCTCAGCTCCTGCCTCCTAGACTGCAGCTTCAATCCCTGCTGCAGGACCTCAGAACCCCCATTCAGGAAGATTTCCGCTCCATAACTGCTAATCTGCATCAGGAGATTCGAGATCTAGGTGAGCGCACTGATGCCCTTGAAACTAAATCTGATGAACTGTGTCTGGCTGATAATGAATTGGTAGATGCATATAAAGAGTTAAAATCTACGCATGAGGCCCTTTTACTTAAAGTGACAGATTTGGAGGATCTCTCCCGCAGAGATAATATCCACGTGCGCGGGATCCCTTAAACGGTTAAACCAGCCGACCTGTCTGCCTATCTTCATGTCCTGTTGCAATCTCTGCTAGTGGACGCATCAGATTCGGATTTGCAGCTCAATAGAGCACATCGTATACCGAAACAGAAGCACCTGGAGCAATCGGTAATCAGAATTAAGGAATCCCTGATGTCAGCTATGAGGAATGCTACGGAGCTGCCGGTGCCATATGCTAACATCCTCTTTTTCTCAGATTTATCTGCAGCCACGATGTCTAAACGCAAATAATTCCTGCCTGCCATCCAGGAGCTGCGAACCCATCACATTTCGTATCGCTGGGGTTTTCCCTTAAAGCTCCTAGTCACCTACAATGGAACTGTGACTGTTATCCACGATTTTCGAGAAGGTCTGGCTACTCTGCGATCCTGGAGCCTGTTGGGGGAAGCTACCCCTTCGCACCAGATGCCTCCGTCTCCGCAGAAGGTCTCACCGGAATGATATCGCGTGAATACAGCTAAATGATTTCTGTGTCCTCCACCTTGTTCAGCTCGATGCTCCTACCAACAGAGTTCCTGGAGTTTCTTCTGTTCCACATACCACCCTGATATTCAGTTGAGCGGTGACCCGCTTGGCGAACGATCCCTCCCTGCTCTGTGTTTCCGGCTTCTGCAACCCTTTTAACTGCCCGGGTACACCCCCCATCTGTCACGGTTCCCGGATCCCACCACGCAGTCCTTAAAGCCCAACACTCCACAGAGCCAAAAAACTACCAACAAGGTAGCCGTAAAAGAATTCCTAACTGTCTGGTCCTTAAAAATTGGCCAGGTATATGTATACTAGCTAGACAAAAAGCGTTAATCAAAGACAATGTCATAATACAAAACCAGGTCAGCAACACGGGGGTAGTCAGACGAGCCAGAATCAGGAATACAGAGTATAGAATAGTCAAATGGAATAGCTGGGTCGATATCAGTGCAGAAGCGTAGAACAAGGAAATAGTCTAGGGCAACGGAAGGCAGAATAGTCAGAAAACAAGCAGAGGTCAATAACAGGTTAAATCACGAGAGAATTCAGGTACAGGGAGCTCAGGTATGGATAACCACGATCTGGCACTGCTTAGAAGGAACTGTCGGTTTTTAAAAGACCTTCACCAGACCACGCCCCCCTCTCAAGCCGCGCCTCATGCAGCCACCTCCCTGCCTGTCTCTATTTAAACCGGGCATTGGTAAGCGAGCAGCGTCAGACATGCTGCCGTCAAGCACACCGGAGAGGCTGGAAGCCCCCAACGTTACAGTACTCCCCTCTCCACGGGAGGCCACCGGACGACCACCAGGACAAGTGGCAGGATGACCACCGGGGCAAGTGGCAGGACGACCACCAGGGCGATCGGGGTGCGAGGCATGGAACGCCCTGACCAACCTAGAGGCAGACATGTTGGAAGCCGGAATCCAGGACCGGTCCTCCGGACCATAACCCACCCAATCAACCAAGTACTGCAGAGGACCCCTGAACAGCCTAGAATCCAGAACTTTCCTAACCTCATATTCCGTTTCTCCATCAACCTGAACAGGTAGAGGAGGAGGAATGACCCGCGTGTACCTGTTACACAACAAAGGCTTCAGTAGGGAGGTGTGGAAGATGTTGTGCAAGCGAAGATGTCTAGGAAGGGCAAGAGCATAAGCCACAGGGTTAACGCGGCGAATGATCTTGTATGGACCGATAAACCGAGGTGCCATTTTCATAGAAGGCACCCGCACCTTCACATTCCTAGTGGACAACCAAACTCTATCCCCCACATTGTAGGAAGGATCTTGTAACCTATGCCTGTCAGCCTTGCGTTTCTGGACAGCAACATTGCGCTCCATGTTTTCGCAAATCTGTCTCCAAATATCTTGTAGTTGTGTGAGATGTTCATCGAGAGCCGGGATGGCCTGTTCAGCAAACTGAAGCGGTAGAGCCGGAGGGAAAAAAAATATAGATAGCAGAAAAAGGAGAGTGGCCAGTGGTCTCGTTAACGGCGGTATTACGTGCATACTCGGCAAAGGGCAACAACTCCGACCAATTGTCTTGTTGTTGTGTGGTAAAGCAACGTATGTACTGCTCGAGACCCTGCTTTGCCCTCTTTGCTGCCCCATTGGTTTGTGGATGATATGCTGAAGAGAAGGCCAATCGCACCCCCATCTCCGCACAGAAATCCCTCCAGAAACGAGAGACGAACTAAGCTCCTCTGTCAGAGACTATTTCAGACGGAACCCCATGTATTCGTACAATCTCTCTCGCAAAGACGACCGCCAGTTCTTTGGCTGTAGGAAGCTTAGGTAAAGGAACAAAATGAGCCATTTTGGAGAAGCGGTCTACAACTGTCAGAACCACAGTATGACCCTTGGACTTCGGCAAGTCCACAATAAAATCCATGGATAGATGAGACCAAGGCCTATTAGGAATGGGTAAAGGCTGCAATAGACCGACAGGCAAGGTTTTACTGGTTTTGCTTCTGGCACAGACTTGACAAGCCAAAACAAACAGACGTACATCCTGTCGCATGGTGGGCCACCAGAACTGTCTGGAGATACTGGTAAGAGTCTTAGTAATACCAGGATGACCTGCTGGTTTTGAATCATGAAACATTATGAGTAATTCTTGTCTTTCCTTTTCAGGCACAAACAACATATCTGGAGGCTTGTTAGGTGGAGCCCCCATTTGAGCTGCTTGGAGGTGTTCCAGGAAAGTCGAGAAAACAGACAAGACCGTGGAAGCCACAATACGTTCAGGAGGAACTATAGGATTGTGGTCTTGTGTATTTGATTCATACGGGTCATATTGACGAGATAAGGCATCAGCCTTTACATTGCGGTCACCTGGTCTGTAAGTCAACACAGAATTAAACCGAGACAGTAGTAATGACTACCTGACCTGTCTCGAGTTCAGACGTTTAGTATCCCCAATGTCCGTAAGGTTCTTATGATCAGTGTTATCAACAAAGGGTCAAGAGTACCTTCCAACAAATGTCTCCACTCTGACAGGGCAGACGCAATAGCAAGCAATTCTCTGTTACCAATATCATAATTGCGTTCTGCTGGTGATAATTTTCTTGAAAAGAACCCACAAGGATGTAGAGGCTTCCCTGGAGACTCTCTTTGAGATAGGACAGCCCCAATGCCTATCTCGGAAGCATCAACCTCAAGAACAAATGGAATTCTGGGATCAGGATGCCATAACACTGGAGCGGAAGTGAAAGTCTGTTTGAGAGCTTCGAATGCCTGTATGGATTGTGAAGACCAGACCTGGTTCTTCAGACCTTTAAGTGTCATATTAATGATAGGAGAAGCTACAGCAGAATAATTCTTGATAAATCTCCTATAATAGTTGGAAAATCCCAGAAACCTCTGTATGGCTTTGAGGCCTTGGGAAGAGGCCATTCTGAGATGGCCGTGAGTTTGGAAGGATCCATCTGAAAACCTTCTGGAGTGATAATGTACCCAAGAAATTTCACAGTAGTAATGTCGAACAAACACTTCTCCAGTTTACAATAAAGACCATTGTCTAGTAATTTTGCTAACACCTGTCTGACATGTTCATGGTGGGTTTTCAGATCGGGAGAGTAAACCAGTATATCGTCTAGGTATACGATGACAAAGGATTGCAAGAAATCTCTGAGCACATCATTAATAAAATCTTGGAATACAGCTGGAGCATTACAGAGACCGAAAGGCATGACCAGATATTCATAATGCCCACTCCTGGTGTTAAATGCTGTTTTCCACTCATGCCCATCTTTTATACGTATCAGGTTGTAAGCCCCTCTTAAATCGAGTTTTGTGTATACTGCTGATCACCTTAACCTGTCGAACAGTTCTGATATAAGAGGGATAGGGTACACATTCTTGATGGTGATCTTGTTAAGCCCCCTATAATCGATACACGGGCGTAAATCTCCCTCTTTTTTAGACACAAAAAAGAACCCAGCCCCTGCTGGAGAAGAGGAACGTCTAATAAAACCTCTCTCCAAATTCTCCTTTATGTACTCCTCCATGATTTGGTTCTCCTTTATGGATAAAGGATATACTTTGCCTCGAGGAGGCATGGTACCTGGATGAATATCTATGGCGCAATCATACGGTCTATGTGGAGGTAGTTTCTCTGCCTCTCTTTTATCGAATACAGCCCTGAGGTCGCCATACCAGTCAGGAACCTCTGTAGACAATGGAGGAGCTGTAGGTGTGTTCAGGGCACCAATATGCTGAATGAGTATTCAACAATTAACAAAACAAGCAGGACTCCAAGACTGTATCTCACCCTTAGCCCAATCAATAACAGGATTATGTTCCACCAACCAAGGGAAACCAAGCACAACAGGATTGGAAGGTGAACGGATAACCTGTAATATGATCTCTTCTTTGTGCAAGAGACCAGTGGTAAGAACCACTGTAACAGTATCGTGAGTTATCCTGGGGCAGGATAACGTTCTACCGTCTATGGCTTTGACGGCCAAGGGTGTCTCTTACAACCAGAGGGAGAGAGATGGAGGAAGCGTATTCAACATCAATGAAATTACCAGCAGCCCCAGAACAGGAGACATGAACGTCACACCCAAGGCCTGTCTCCTCAACTGCCTTAGGTGCGGTAGTTTTCCAACTTATCATGCATTCTAGGGCGAACAGGACATTGAAGTCGTAGATGTCCTTTTATACTACAATACAGGCACGATCCCTCACGAAGACGCCTTGTTCTCTCTTCCTCTGTAAGCCTAGTATAGCCTAGTTGCATTGGCTCAGAGGGAGGAGAGAACTCTCTGGGTGGTGCCTGAAAGACAGGGGCCAACCTTGGTAACGGTCTCTTAGATTTCTCTCTTGGTGTTCTTCTGTCCCTTATCTGATCATCCAGATCTATACAATAATCTATGAGTTCACTCAACACCTCAGGTAATTTACGAGGAGCCAACTCATGCATCAATGACTCTGATAACACCTCCATAAAAGCCAGAACCAGAGCCTCATTAGTCCAGTTCACGTCAGAAACGAAAGTTTTAAATTCTATAGCATAATCGGATACAGTCCTGTTCCCTTGACGTATGCGGAACAAGGATTTGCCCGCTACCTTGGCCTTTCTGGTAGGATTAAACGTACGTTTTAACTCGGCTATGAATTCTTTATAGTTCAGTATGATAGGCTTCTCTTCCTCCCATAAAGGATTCGCCCATGTCCACGCTCTGCCAGACAGATGGTTAATACTGAACCCCACTTTTGCTATGTCAGTGTTAAACATTTGTGGATTTAGTTTGAAATGAATATCCACATGGACCAAAAAACCCCGGCACTCCGAGGGAGTACCGTCAAACCTCATAGGAGCGGTCATGTGTACCTGGGAAGTCTGAACGACAGGGGACACAGGAATATCAGGTGGAGGTGCAACCCCAGCTGGTTCCAGGTGAGCCGTACGAGACAAGATAGTTTGTAAGGCGAGAGCAAACTGATCCATTCTATGGTCCTGCTCGTCCTGTCTGGATACAAAGTTACTCAAATGCTGTGCTAAGTCTGCGGGATCCATTTGGCCAGATTGTAATGTCACAGTTCCCGGATCCCACCACGCAGTCCTTAAAGCACAACACTCCACAGAGCCAAAATACTACCAACAAGGTAGCCGTAAAAGAATTCCTAACTGTCTGATCCTTAAAAATTGGCCAGGTATACTAGCTAGACAAAAAGAGTTAATCAAAGACAATGTCGTAATACAAAACCAGGTCAGCAACACGGGGGTAGTCAGACGAGCCAGAATCAGGAATACAGAGTATAGAATAGTCAAATGGAATAGCCGGGTCGATATAGAAACATAGAAACATAGAAAAATGTCGGCAGATAAGAACCTTTCGGCCCATCTAGTCTGCCCAATTACATGGATACTTGACCTGGATTTATCTTTTGTTTAGGATAGCCTTATGCCTATCCCATGCTTGCTTAAATTCAATTACTGTTTTGGCCTCTACCACTTCTACTGGAAGACTGTTCCATGTATCCACCACCCGCTCAGTAAAATAATGCTTCCTGATGTTACTTTTAAACCTTTGCCCCTCTAATCTAAGACTATGTCCTCTTGTTTTGCTATTTTGTTTCCTTTTAAAAATACTCCCTTCCTCTACCTTGTGGATTCCCTTTACGTATTTAAATGTTTCTATCATATCTCCTCTGTCTCGTCTTTTTTCCAAGCTGTACATGTTAAGATCATTAAGCCTTTCCTGGTAACTTTTCTCCTTCAAGCCATACACCATTTTAGTAGCCCTTCTCTGAACTCTCTCTAAGATGTCTATATCCTTTTGGAGATACGGTCTCCAGTACTGCACACAGTACTCCAAGTGAGGTCTCACCAGTGCTCTGTACAGTGGCATGAGCACTTCCCTTTTCCTACTGCTAATACCTCTCCCTACACAACCAAGCATTCTGCTAGCATTTCCTGCTGCTCTATTACATTGACTACTTACCCTTAGATCCTCTGAAATAATGACCCCTAAATCCCTTTCCTCAGATGTTGAGGTTAGGACTGTATCAAATATTCTATATTCAGCCCTTGGGTTTTTACGTCCCAGGTGCATTATCTTGCACTTATCCACATTAAAACTCAATTGCCACAACTCTGACCATTTTTTTAGTTTACCTAAATCATTTGTCATTTGGCTGATCCCTCCAGGAACGTCAACCCTGTTGCAAATTTTTGTGTCATCAGCAAAAAGACATACTTTTCCATTAATACCTTCTGCAATATCATTAATAAAAATATTAAAGAGAATGGGTCCAAGTACTGACCCCTGAGGTACCCCACTGGTAACAAGACCTTGCGCCGAATAAACTCCATTTACCACAACCCTCTGTTGTCTGTCACCCAGCCACTGCCTAATCCATTCAACAATATTGGAATCCAAGCTCAAAGATTGCAATTTATTGATAAGCCTTCTATGCGGAACAGTATCAAAAGCCTTAATGAAATCTAAATAAGCAATGTCTACTGCACCACCTGTGTCTATTATTTTTGTTACCCCATCAAAGAAATCAATAAGATTAGTTTGACATGATCTCCCTGAGGTAAACCCATGTTGTTTCTCATCCTGTAATCTATGTGTTTTTAGATGTTCAACAATCCTTTCCTTTAACATGGTTTCCATTAATTTCCCCACTACTGACATAAGACTAACTGGCCTATAGTTCCCCGATTCCTCCCTACTACCCTTCTTGTAAATGGGCACAACATTTGCTAATTTCCAGTCTTCTGGGATGACTCCTGTTAACAAGGATTGGTTAAATAAATCTGTTAACGGTTTTGCTATTACATCACTGAGCTCTTTTAATAATTTAGGATGGATCCCACCAGGCCCCATTGACTTATTTGTCTTTACTTTAGACAGCTGCTTTAGAACCTCCACCTCTGTAAACTCGTATGTAAATGTCTCTTTAGTGTTCTCTCCTAACTGAGGTCCCTTTCCTTCCTTTTCTTCTGCAAAGACTGAACAAAAATATTCATTAAGGCAGTCAGCGAGACTTTTATCCTCTTGTACATACCTTCCTTCCTTTGTTTTTAATCTAACTAATCCTTGTTTTTCTTTTCTTTTCTCGTTTATGTATCTAAAAAATGTTTTGTCCCCCTTTTTTACTGACTGAGCTATTTTCTCTTCTGCGTGTGCTTTGGAAGCTCTTATAAATTGCTTTGCCTCTTTCTGCCTAATCTTATAGGTTTGCCTATCCTCTTCACGCTGAGTTTTTTTATAATTATTGAATGCTATCTTCTTGTTCTTCACTATTTTGGCCACTTCTGCAGAGTACCACAGTGGTTTCTTCCCTTTTTTGTTTTTGCTAACAAGCCGAATGCAATTTCCTGTGGCCTTCAATAATGCTTCCTTTAAATAATCCCATTTCTCCTGGACTCCCTTTAAACTCCTCCAGTCTGATAATGACTCATTCACACAAAATCTCATTTTAGAAAAATCTGGTTTTTTAAAGTCTAAAACTTTTGTTTTTGTGTGGTGCGGCTCCATCCCTGTTCTTATATTAAACCATACTGATTGGTGATCACTAGATCCCAAATTTTCACCTACAACAACGTCCGATACCAAACCTCCATTTGTGAGTATTAAATCCAATATGGCCTCTTTACGGGTCGGCTCCTCAACTACTTGTGTTAGAGATAATCCCAGTAAGGAGTTTAGAATATTTGTACTCCTGGTGCACCCAGCTATTTTGGTTTTCCAGTTCACATCAGGAAGATTAAAGTCCCCCATGATAATAACTTCCCCCTTCATTTTGGCTATTTCCTCAAGCAGCAGATTATCTAGCTCTTCTACTTGTCCAGGGGGTCTATAGATCACACCTACACGAGCTACTGTATGATTGCCAAATGTTAGCGTAACCCAAACTGACTCTATGTTCACCTCGCTCACTTTTATTTGGTTCGTTTTTACGTTGTTTTTCACATACAGGGCCACTCCTCCTCCTTTCCTACCTTCTCTGTCTTTTCTATATAAAGAGTACCCCGTTATTGTTATGTCCCAGTTATTTTTCTCACTGAACCATGTCTCAGTAACCTATATATATATATATATTATATATATATATATATATATATATATATATAACCATATCAGTGCAGAAGCGTAGTACAAGGAAATAGTCTAGGGCAACAGAAGGCAGAATAGTCAGAAAACAAGCAGAGGTCAATAACAGGTTAAATCACAAGAGATTTCTGGTACAGGGAGCTCAGGTATGGATAACCACGATCTGGCACTGCTTAGAAGGAACTGTCGGTTTTTAAAAGACCTTCACCAGACCGCGCCCCCCTCTCAAGCCGCGCTTCATGCAGCCACCTCCCTGCCTGTCTCTATTTAAACTGGGTGTTGGTAAGCGAGCAGCATCAGACATGCTGCCATCAAGCACACCGGAGAGGCTGGAAGCCCCCAATGTTACACCACCTCCCCCTGATACAGTCAGGTCCAGAAATATTGGGATATCGACACAATTCTAACATCTTTGGCTCTGTTTCTATGTTTCTATACACCACCACAATGGAGTCAGACTGTCAGCTTTAATTTGAGGGTATGTACATCCATCTTAGGTGAACGGTGTAGGACTTACAGCAGTTTGCAGATGTGCCTCCCACTTGTTAAGGGACCAAAGGTAATGGGACAATTGGCTTCTCAGCTGTTCCATGGCCAGGTGTGTGATATTTCATCATTACCCCAATTACAATGTGCAGATAAAAGGCCCAGAGTTCATTTCAAGTGTGCTATTTGCATTTGGAATCTGTTGCTGTCAACTCTCAAGATGAGATCCAAAGAGCTGTCACTATCAGTGAAGCAAGCCATCATTAGGCTGAAGAAACAAAACAAACCCATCAGAGAGATAGCAAGCATTTGGCGTGGCCAAAACAACTGTTTGGAACACTCTCAAAAAGAAGGAACGCATTGGTGAGTTCAGCAACACCAAAAGACCCGGGAGACCACGGAAAACAACTGTGGTGGATGACCGAAGAATTCTTTCCCTGGTGAAGAAAACACCCTTCACAACAGTTGGCCAGATCAAGAACACTCTCCAGGAGTATGTGTGTCAAAGTCAACAATCAAGAGAAGACTTCACCAGAGTGAATACAGAGGGTTCACCACAAGATGTAAACCATTGTCCTCCCTTAGCTAAAACCTTGTGAGGCACCCACAGTAGAGCAGGCCACTAGTGCTGTTGCTCGTCCTCAGGACCCTCTCAAACCCCCCTTTCTCTCACTATAAGTTTACAGGGTCACCCAGACGTTTACTCCTTGCTTGATGTGCCTAGAGGGGTGTCAGCTATACCCTCCTGATGAGGCCTAACAAGGCCGAAACAATTGTCGGGGGTTGCTGCATCTCTCATACAGGGATGACTTCCATGGCAATCAGTACTGGCCACCCTTTTTGGGTGAGAGCAAGCTGTTTTGCATATGAGCATTCATCCCTGCAATGGCACAAGCAAGCTAAAACCTTGTGAGACCTGAGTGGGCACCCACCGTACAGCTGGCCACTAGTGCTTTTGCTCGTCCTCAGGACCCTCACAAACCCCCCTTTCTCTCACTGTCCTGTCTTAAGGCTAACAAAGCTCCCGGCCCTGATGGCTTCACGACTGTTTATTATAAATTCTTTCCTGCCCTACTGAACCCCTCTCTTCTTTCTGCGTTCGACCAAATATATACCTCGGGAAATGCTTCCCCCTGACTGGTTATCTGCCACTATAGTTACCATTCCAAAGACGAATCCGCCAGCTGACACCTGCCCTAAATACAGACCCATCTCCCTTCTCAATACCAACACCAAACTTTATGCCAAGATTCTGGCTACTAGACTGGTTGATAATGGCTGATGACCAGGTGGGATTTATTAAGTCAAGGCAAGGCCCGGACAACACTATCAAAAATGATGGAGGCAGCAGTGCGGTTTGGAACGCCATCTCTATTTCTCTCCCTTGATGCCGAGAAGGCATTTGACCGCCTTCACTGGCTATTTCTGGAACACACGTTACTGAAATTAAATTTAGCCCCAATAAATCCCCGGGAAATCTTGGCGCTTTAATCCTAATGCATGGGTGCTGAATGCAGGTTTCCAATCCAATGCTCTACCCATCACGAATGGCACTAGACAGGGATGCCCTCTCTCCACTTTTGTATGCGCTAGTGCTTGAACCACTTTCCCAAGCAATACGGCAATCTGATGCGATTGAAGGGTTTTTGACTGGTCCCTCTACCTGTAAGCTTAGTTTATTTGCCGATGATATTCTTCTGATACTGACCAATCCCCTCACCTCTCTACCCGCCCTACACTCTATCCTTAATGAATAGGGACAGATCTCATATCACAAGATTAATGTACATAAAACTCAGGCCCCACCATATGCTATCCCAGACTCTGATCTATCTACTCTCAAATGGTGCTATTTTTATGACTGGTGCTCCCACTCCCTGACCTATCTAGGGGTTAAGCTGACTTTCACCACACCTCGCCTTTTTGACCTCAATTATAAACCATTGCTCTCTCTTTTCTCTACCCTTTGTCAACAATGGTCTAAAGTGGAGATATCTTGGGCAGGGAGAATACATGCGATTAACCCCCCTGACGGTTATCCCGAGTGTGTCTCTGGGTTAAATTTCACCACTGAAAGCGGTAAACACAGGCCACACTCAGGCTGGATACATCACCTCTCCCTGTGCTCCCTCGCTGATCTCTGCAGCCTCCTCCGGCGATCGCAATGTTTTACTTCCTGGATTACTTTCTCGCAAGGAGGAAACCAGGAAGTATGAGGTCCCGATCGTCGGACAGCTGGGGACATCGAGGGAGCACAGAGAGAGGTGATGTATCCAGCGGTATCCCGAGTGTTGCTCTGGGGTTACCGCTTCAACATAGGAATTTAACCCCGAGCTACACTCGGGATACCGCTAGGGGGGCAAAACAAAAAACAAATAGAGCGCTTTGGGACATGAAAATTTAAAATAAATAGACCGCCAGGGAGGTTAAGATGATGCTCCTACCTAAACTGCTATGTCTTTAGGGATCTACCATTACCAGCCCCCTTGTCCTTCTTTACAGCGCTGCTCTTGATCATCTCAAAATTTATTTGGCGAAGGAGGAAACCTCCTATTAAGCTAAATATCCTATACCAACCTATTGCAAGGGGAGGTCTGGGTTTACCTAATCTGCTGCTGTATTATAGGGCTGCACTGCTGGCGAATCTTGGCCGCCTCTTGACAACTATTACTCCCCCTCGGTGGGCCTCCTTGGTCCTGCTGTGTATGTTACCCTATGACATTGTGGGGATACTGTGGGCACCTAAATTCCGACGACCAAAGCTTGATCGCCTCCCTGACCTCCCCAAAGTATTCTTACGTCTCTGGGACGCATCTCGCTCAATTTTGACTGCGACCCACCCCCTTTCTTTGACCTCCCCAATCTCAGTGTTTTCATACCTGTTCCCCGACCACCCCCGACCATGGTATCGGAAGACGCTCGATAGATTGATGTGCTTTTACTCACCTCACGACCTCCTCACCTTCCCGCAATTACAGTTGAAATACTCTGAGTCACACGTTCTGTTTTCGCTTCCTACAGCTGCGATCTTGCCTCTCTCAATATGATTTATTGCACCTCTCTTCAAACTCTGACCCAATTACTTTATTTGAGCGATACTGTGTGTCACCTACGTGGGGGGGGGAGTACAGCGGAGGCGCTAGTGTTGTTAAGTGAATGTATTGGTGTTATGCAGCCTACTGGGATTTGTACACAAAACCTCGACTGAAATGTGTGAAGGATACAGTGGAAAAAGGGGGAGGTCCTAGTGGCGCAATCTTTGGGAAGAGTGATTACATAAGTGTAGGTGGGCACAGTTTCGGGTATGCCTGAAGTACTGTGTGGTCACTGACCTAGAATAAATGCACGGTCAGAAAAGACCACTAAAGTGCTGGCGTAGAAGGTCAAGGTACACGATGATCACTTTACATGTAATACATGTGTTTGGAACACAAGAAACGGCCTAAATCACATAGGTGCAAATGCATGAAAATGCGTAGTAAAACAGTCGGCAGAAGAAACAAATAAAATCAATTCGATGGAGGGCCCACATATAGTGCAATTGGGCCCTCCATCGAATTGATTTTATTTGTTTCTTCTGCCGACTGTTTTACTACGCATTTTCATGCATTTGCACCTATGTGATTTAGGCCGTTTCTTGTGTTCCAAACACATGTATTACATGTAAAGTGATCATCGTGTACCTTGACCTTCTACACCAGCACTTTAGTGGTCTTTTCTGACCGTGCATTTATTCTAGGTCAGTGACCACACAGTACTTCAGGCATACCCGAAACTGTGCCCACCTACACTTGTGTGTCACCTACGCCTAATACTCGCCTGCTGTCTCTAATTTATCACCTGCTACTAACCAGACCCCTGACTGGCTCATGGAGAATCCAGCTGAACTTGGAGCGTGATTTAAGACGACCAATTATGCAAGAGCAATGGACAGATTCCTTTCTGCTTGACTGTAAGAAATTCAGATGTGTGTCTCTCATGGAGGCTCGGAAAAAAGTTTTATATCGTTGGTATATCACCCCGGATAAAGAACACCATTATAACCCAAATGTTCCGAATAGCTGCTGGAGGTGTGGGGAGGCAGACGGCACCTTTTTTCACATTTGGTGGTCATGTTCACACCTTACTTCCTTTGGGGATCAGATGGCCATCCAAGTTCAGAAATCTTGGGCTCAGAGATTGCCCCATCCCCTGCACTGTTCCTCCTTCAACTACTTCCGGACTCTCTCACTAAATTCCTGAAAAAACTTCTGTCCCATTTGCTGTCCGTTGCCATCACTCTCTTAGCCACTAACTGGAAATCGACTGTGGTGCCGATCGTGGGCGCTGTTAAAACCAGGCTGGGGGAACTACGATCCTTAGATGCAATGGCCAGGTCTTTAATGGGTTTAAAACATAACAAGAAAAAAAAAAGATGTCATCTGCGCTCGTTTCTATATATTTCCATGTGCAACAAAACAGTGTCAGAGGTTTTAGTTTGCTTAAATGGCCATCGAAGTGTAAGCTCACTTTAATGGGTTTGCCTGGGGTTGGGAAGGATTACTGGTCTATATGGGACATTTACACTGTGAAGATCTGATGTTCCTGTTACTCTGGTTTCTATGCCTTGTTGTTTTTTATACCCTGACAATAATTTCTGTTTGTGACCCTGGGCGTCCGCAGAAATTTTTCCGGGGGGGGGGTGGGATTTTAATGGCATCCATATTCTGCCCTTTTAACAATGTCATGAAGGGGACAGTCATAAAATAAAGCGTAGTAATATAGAGGCTGCGAAACATGATGCAAGTCTAATAGAAGAATAAAGGTGTAAGTGTCTGATCTGAGTGTTGCATTTTCTAGTCTGTTAACGCCATTCAGTGCACCACACTAGTCACACACCCATGATTAAGGCACTAAAGTAAGGGTTTTTATAAGAACCACAGATACTGGCACACACACCAGGCCCCCCACTCCAAATATATATATTGTGACATAAGGAAAGGGAAGGTTATTGAGGGGCGATACATTTCCCCTAGTTTTCTGTCCTATATGTAGAAGTAGTTGAATCCAGACCAAGTTTTCAGGCTGAATGTGGTGTCTGAATATCCGGGTTTTGTGTCTCTCCCCTGAATTGTTAATTACTTAATTGATGCTTATCCAAGGGAGATAAAAAAAGGGGAGGCTGAACAAGGAAGTTGCTCTGGTCTGGGACTTAGACAGCCTTCTGAGAGACAAGGTGAAAGGTGTGTTAAAAAGGTTGCTTAAAGTATTTTGTTTGTTTGAGGTGGATGATGTAAGCTCACCACTTGTTAGAGAGGGAGCCTAACTATTTAGTAAGAGCCTGAATGGCAAGGATTTATTTTCTGTCTTAATTTTGTTTTATTGCAACCATTTAATTAAACACTATCTGCTGGACAGATTTCAAAGAACTTTTGCTGCCTGGACTACCTCCGATTGAGCTATACCCCCACATATGGTGGAAGATGCGGGCACTTTCCCTGTGGAGGTTGCATGATGGAGGACGTGAAAAAAGCTTTGCTTCAAGCCACTGCGGTCCAGCAGGAGACAAATCAGTTTGCAGAGGCTCAGCGGCAGATGCTGGAGGCCCAGTGAGCTGACCGAGAGGCCTGCGAGCTAACTGAGATGCCCAGCGAGCGGATCGAGAGTTACTCAAGGAGGTAGCTCAAAGCCTCCTGGAATTCAAGAGTAACTCTATGGCTTCAATACCTGTGGAACTAAAGGTGAAGCGTGCCAGCCATTACCTGCAAAAGATGACAGCTGCCAACGATGTGGAAGCCTACCTCATTACTTTCGAGAGGATTGCTACACGAGAAGGTTGGCAGAGATGTGAGTGGGCGGGGCTGGTTGCACCTTTCCTAACAGGTGAACCCCAAAAAACCTACTATAACTTGGAACCTTAGACTGCTCAGTATTATGATGAATTTAAGGCTGAAATCCTGGCAAGACTAGGTGTTACCCTTGCTGTTCATGCCCAGCGGTTGTATCGGTGGAATTATAAGGCTGAAAAGCTCCCAAGGTCCCAAATGTTTGATATTATACACCTTACCAGGAAATGGCTCCAACCTGAGACATTGTCGCCACCGGAGATAGTGGAGCCTGTGGTCAGGGACCATTACTTGTGGGCTCTTTCTACCTCCCTAAGGAAATGTGTCAGCCATGGAGACCCCAAAACGACTACCCAGCTAGTGGACATAATCGAGCGATACACCACAGCAACAGACTTGCTAAGTAGCCCCGTGCTTGAGCGTCCCAGCTCACCCAGAGGACACCTGCCCAGGAGGACCTGGTAAGCCTGTTCCAGGGGTTAAGGGCACGGGAGAGACTTATAAGACATTTGCTAAAGGTGAAGTGACTACAGGCTCTGGACTTAAAGACTGGTTTGGTAGGTCAGGAAGGACCATGAGGCCATATACAGGACTGGGTGCAGAACCCATAAAATGTTTTCGTTGCCATGGGTTAGGACATATTGCTGCTAATTGTCCGTTTACTGATGAACCTATGCAATGTGATAATGCTAGGATGGGAAATGCATGTCTTTCTTTGCACAAGTGGTATGTTCTGCATCATGTCAAGAACGGATTGAGAGACAAATGTGTGTTCTTTCCATTGATGGAAAGCCAGTTACAGCTCTGCTAGATTCTGGTAATGTGGTAACTCTAGTCAGAGCTGACTTTATCAGCCTCAACAGGTACTATCCTAGCACTATTAGGGTTATTTGTGTACATGGTGACACACGTGATTACCAGACCGCTGTAGTGGAAATTGGTACTCCATGGGGCTCTGTGACACAGTCTGTGGGTTTAGTACCCTCTCTGCTTCATGAAGCTATAGTGGGGAGGGATTTTCCCCAGTTTTGGAGACTTTGGGATACTAAAAAGGTTCAGGTGGATTGTGCTCCCTCTTCAGGTGAACCAAGGGAACTCAGTTCAGAACCTTTTGATCGTAACATGGAAGAGGATATTTTTGGTGTGTCTAATGATGGGGTTATGTCTTTCCCTCTTTCTGTGATGGCTGGGGAACAGGAGGATGTAGACCCTGACCCAGAGAGTGTGAACAATGAATCGGATGTTGTACCTGGCTCTAGTACCGAAAGTGGATCAAATGATATGCCTGACTTAGAAGTCAGGAAGTATGATTTCCGTACAGAACAAATAAAGGACTCCACACTGACTAGAGCCAGGGAAAACATAAAAATGATAGATGGAAAACCCATTGATTCTGAGGTAAGAATGCCTTTCCCCTACATGGCCAAAAAAAATTATTTTCTTTATCAGGTGGTAAAGCAAGGGGAGGATGTGGTGGAACAATTAGTAGTCCCAAAATCATACCGCAAGATGGTATTGGATCTTGCTCATGGTCATATAATGGGTGGACACCTGGGTATAGAGAAAACCAAGGAGAGAATAAGCCAGAGTTTCTTTTGGCCAGGTTTACATGCAGATGTAAAGACATACCGTGAGTCATGCCCAGAGTGTCAGTATTCGGCACCCTCACCCCATTTTTGTAGTCCGCTGGTACCTTTGCCAATTATTGAGGTACCCTTTGAGAGAATTGGTATGGATCTGGTGGGCCCAGTGGTTAAGTCTGCCCGGGGGCACCAGTATATAATAGTAATACTGGATTATGCTACGTGGTATCCTGAAGCTATTCCCTTACGTAATACCTCAGCTAAAACTATTGCCAAGGAGCTTGTTCAGATATTTAGTGTGTGGGTATTGCAAAAGAAATCTTGACAGATCGCCATGTCTAGAGTAACGCGGGAGTTGTGTAAGCTGTTCAAAATCTCACACTTTGCGCGTGTCTGTCTACCACCCCTAAACTGATGGACTAGTGGAGAGATTTAATAAGATGCTTAAGAGCATGGTAAAAAAAGGTAGTTGACAAAGATGGGAAGAATTGGGATTTCTTATTGCTGTATCTCATGTTTGCTATTCGGGAGGTACCTCAGGCATCCACAGGATACTCCCCTTTTGAACTCTTGTATGGCAGGCATCCCAGAGGCCTTCTAGATATTGTCAAGGAAACATGGGAGGGTGAGACAACCCCCTATGAGTGTCATCAAGCATATCTCAATGATGCAGGACAGAATTGCGTCTGTCATGCCCCTGCTGCGGGAACATATGGAGCAAGCCCAGGAAGCACAGAGTAGGGTTTATAATCGGGGCGCCAAAGTACATAGCTTTAACCCTGGGGATAGAGTCCTAGTGCTAGTCCCAACCGTTGAGAGTAAATTCCTGGCAAATTGGCAAGGCCCCTATGAGATAATTTAAAAATAGGCGAGGTAAACTGTAAAGTTCACCAGCCAGAGAGAAGGAAACCCGAGCAAATTTACCACATTAACCTCTTAAAGCCATGGAGGGACAGAGAAGCCCTGCTGATTATCCCAACCCCTCCAAACAACACAAGCCCCTCCACACCTGAGGTCCCAATAGCTGAAACCTTATCAGTGGGTCAACATAATGACGTAATAGAGTTTCTGAAAAAAAATACAGACAGTGAGTGAGCCAGCCCAAAGAAGTGTGTGGGGGCCGGAGCAGGGTCCCCCTCTCCTCTTAGATTGTAAGCTCTGGAGCAGAGTCCCCTCTGCTTAGATTGTAAACTCTGAAGCAGGGTCCCCTCTCCTCTTAGATTGTAAACTCTGGAGCAGGCTCCTCTCCTCTTAGATTGTAAACTCTGGAGTAGGGTCCTCATCCCCCACTGCCCATTCAAGACCCTGCCTAGAGCACCTATATACTGCCAATATTACCGTGGCCTGTGCCTCATGCAAGCTCTATGAGCTTAACACAGGCTCCCACCTGATTACTGATTACCTGATTACTATTAATCATTTTGTGTCCCTCTTCCCCAGACAAACTAGACCTCAGATCAGGGGCCTCTCTTTAATAAAGACAGTGACATCATGCTTAATAAAAATGTATTTATTTGAAAATAATCACCTTTTTTAATGTGTCCAGCCTGTGGCCCATATCAGCAGCTGCACCTGCATCTCAGCCCTGCCTCTCCCAGTCTGCAAAGTGACTGGGAACATCTGGTGGATTGGAGGTGGAGTGGGGATGTGATGCTCCTGCAGCCTAGTGGAGAGCCAAGGTACTGCAGCAGTGCAGTGAATAAATTATCATAATTTAAGCCTGTTGATCCAGGGGGCAAGTGCCCCCCTTAACCCATGCTGCGGACGCCCATGCCCAGGAGACAACTCACCGCTCGGATCAGGCACAGAGTGGAGAAGATCCATGCACCGTGGACCCTTGGGCCGCAGCATGGGCCCGTAAGTGCCCCCCCCCGTTGCCCCATGCTGCGGACGCCCATGTTTGTGATGTGGTTGCAAATATTGTTTCTGCTGCATATGTTTTTGTTTTTCCCCTTCTTCCCTTTTCTTTTTTGGATGCCTAAATATTTTGTATTTTTTTTCCTGAATCAAGGGAAAACATTAAGGGCTACATTACATTGTTGGTGCTAACGTTAGCCCGGGCAGCAACCGCATATTACGATCCAAACGCTAACGGGTTAAGAAAGCCTTTAGCATTTGGAATCTTGCGCTTTTCAGCATGAGGTTACTGTACTTTGTGCTCCCTATACATGGAGAGCGCAAAGTTTTAATCAACGTTAGGATTACAAAGTCCTAACGTTGATTAACGTCCGGCTGTTTTTAGCAAAAAGTTAACCACAGTCTGGACTTGGTGCTAACGGATTCCGCTGGTGCAGAATCCGTTAGCACCAGCAGAACCCCCCTCCCAAAATTCAGATACTCACCTATCCCGCTGCGTGGACCGCGGCTCTGTCTTCTCTGTCCGCTCAGCCCAAAGAAGTGTGTGGGGGGCCGGAGCAGGGTCCCCCCTCTCCTCTTAGATTGTAAGCTCTGGAGCCCCCGGCTCTCTAATCAGCCACCTCTGTAATCGTCAGCTGCTGCTCCTGAAGGGGTCCTCTGGAGGCCCCCGCGGGCGGCCCTCAACAGTGCATGTTTAGAGGGCCACGTCTGCCTGATCCAGTCAGCCCAAATCGCATACTGACTGAATCAGGCAGACACGGCCCTCTAAACAGGCACTGTAGAGGGCCGCCCGCTGGGGTCTCCCGAGGACCCCTTCAGGAGCGGCAGCCGACGATTACAGAGGTGGCCGATTAGGGAGCCGTGGCTGACCGGGAGCTGCAGTGCAGGTCAGTGCGCCCGGAGCAGACCCCCCTCCCCCTCGTAATACCACTGGCCAGGAGTGTCGGATGAACGGATGATCCGACACTCCCGGCGCAGAGACTTTGGGCCCGCCAACTGTGCTGGTCCCCCCCAGGCTGAAGCCCCGGTACCTGCGGTTGTTCCCTGGGAGTCCCAGTCCTTCCTCCACGCACGCAGTCCTCCCTTCGGATGGGTGGATGCTGGCGCTGCACAGCATCCACATGCTGAGGCTCCCCTGATGTCACTGCCTGTCGACCGCGCCCAGCACGCCAGCATCACGTGGATGAGGCTGCGGTGCTGCGCGGAGGCATCACGTGGGGGGCCAGGCCAGCGCTAACACTTCTGCGCGGCTGGTGAGAGTACACTGGACAGTTGTTGAAAGTCACTGGTTTAAGCCAGAGATGCCACGGATGCGAATTGCGGCAACCCGGCCGGCATCCCGGGTGCCCCCCGCCCCAGTCCACCCCTGTGCCATCACTGCTAGGATGACACCAAAGACTTTAATTTTGAACCGGCCGCTGCAATGTGCAGCGGCCGGTACAAAAATCAAAGTCTTTGGTGTCACCTTAAGGGCGGGCGTCACCTGGTGTGGGCCGCACCCCCGCCCCCACCTAGTGACGCTACTTCCTCCAGTATCCAGTGTGTCCAAGATCCCAATGTCCTGGTTTGTTTCCTGCTTCCCCTATTGTCAAGCCCTATACGTGTCCTGTTCCTCACCTCCAAACCAATTGTTCTGCTGCTTCCTGCAGCAACTCCAGCAGGAAAAATTTCTGCAGACGCCCATGCTCCTGGGCCTAGTGAGTGGCAATGAGAGAGAGAGAGTCGAGGCATCCACAGCATCTGAGCCCTGAACCGTTCAGAGGACGTGGGCCCAAGGCCCAAGGCCTCAGGAACATACCTTTGCTATGGCGCCGGGATCCCCTTCTTCGGTGGATTCCTTGGTTCCTGGGACACCGCCATGGCCAACGTGTTCCATGAAGCTTCGGGAGCGGGGAGCTATGGTGAGGACTTTGGCAGTTATTGAGGCTGACCGGTGCAGCAAGATGGCCGTGGTGGAGGAGACCAAGATGGCCGCGATGGAGGAGAGTATGATTGCCGCTCGGAGCCCACACGCTGGTCCTTCTCTTCCGGCGGCTCCTGGAAAAGTGGCTCAGAAACCTTCCTGCTCCCGTGGCTCTGCCCCCCGTCAACTTCATGTCTGCCGCTATGGCCAGAATGGGAATCCTGTGGTTCCTGGCGCCGCTGTCGGTGCCTAGTGGCTGGCTACAGTGGACTGGGAGGAGCAGGTGCCCCGCTGCATGTCCACTTACTGGCTCGGCTGCACACTGCCGGATGGAGAATCCGGTGAGTCTGGCGGCGGGTGATGGTGGCCAGTGGCTGGAGGATGGCGATGGTGGTAGAAGAGAGACGGGTGCCCCATGGCATCTTCGATTTCTGGATCCAGACTCTGCTGACTGCCCTGTGCTCTCTGTGGGCCGGTGCAGGACTCAAGGGATCAGCATCAGCGCTCTGGCAGGAGTGGCTCAATGGTTGCATCACTGGACCTGGGGAGACCGGATGCAAGATCTTCTGTGGCTGTTGAGGCTGCTCCCGGAGGCCCGTCAAGGCTCCTGGTGGCACGTGAGTCTGATTTGGGGGCAGCTTTTCAATTGCGGGGCCTGGCTGGCACTGGCACTGCTGCAGGTGGTGGCTTGGGATCGACGGGGTTGGTGGAAGCCCTGGTCGCAGCTCTTCAGCACTGGTGGGATGAGCCAGTGGCTCGGGGGGAAGTCTGTGAACCGGCTCATGTCGCGCTGCCTGCTCGCATTTCGGCGGAAGTGCAAACAGAGGCTCCGGCAGTTGTTTGGGGTGGTGCTGCTGGGGATGGTGTGGTCCCATGCGGGTCCAGGGGGTCCTTTCCTGACTTGCGTGGTGTGGCTTCTTGTGATCTGTCGCGACTGGGACTGCAGGTGACGAAAGGTCAGGGAAAAATATGGAAAGGGGAGTATGTGAACGTCCTGTCGCTGGTCTCCCCTGATAAGGAGTCGGTGGATCCCCCTAGGAAGCCTGATTCATTGTAAGAGGGCAAGGATAAGGAGAAAGAAAATTCTTTTCAACGTACGTTTGGTAATTGGATGCAGGGCTTCCTGGCATACTGCAGTATCCTGTGCGAGCGCTACCCGGAGCATAGCGTTTCATTGTTTACTTATTTAGACCTCATATGGGGGGCCTATATAGTGTACGGTGGTCAATGCTGGTTCCGCTATGACCAGCAGTTTCGACAGAAAATGGCGGTGCGCCCTGGTATGCGGTATACAGGATGCCAATTTGTGATGTACAGGATACTAATTTGTGGCTGTTATTAAATAACTCCTGCTCGTTCTGGGGTGACGTCTTTTCTTGGAGCCGCTGCACCCAGGGCACCGGGGGGGTTTGCGGTCGGACGTGAAGGGTGCTGCTGGCTTTATAACGAGTCACACTGCAGATGGGCATCGGCGTGCTGCTTCCAGCATGAATGTTCAGGGTGTCGGGGCTCCACCCCTTGTTCCACTGCTTCGCCGGTGCGCGTTCACGTGATGCTCACGTGCCTCGCCAGGTATCCTAATAGCCAGGTGTCGGAGTTGCTGCGGGATGTTTTTTTTCTTTGGCTTTGCTATTCCCCTCGAACCATCGGACTTCCCTGTGTGTTCCGGAAATTTGATGTCAGCGCGAAAAAAAGAAGTGGTGTTGGCGTGGAAGTTTGAGCCGGAGGATGGTGGGCCCCGTTTATGGATTTGCCTTTCCCTAAATTGAGGATTTCTCCTCTGGGCCTTGTCCCTAAGAAGGAGACCGGTAAATTCAGGATGATTCATCACTTGTCCTATCCAGCTGGGGCTTTGGTTAATGATGGCATAGGTAAGGATGCTTGTCGTGTCCGGTATGCCTCGTTTGATGAGGCGCTGCAGTTGGTTAGGGATGCTGGTGCGGGGAGCTGGTTGACTAAGGTGGATGTGGAGGTGGCTTTTCAGTTGCTTCCCATCCATCCTGACTGCTACCACTTGCTGGGCTGCTGTTTTTGGGGGCCTATTACTACGATAGGTGCCTACCGTTTGGGTGCTCTAAATCCTGTCATTACTTTGAGCTCTTCGCAACCCTTGTGTATTGGGTGGTACTTCAGCGGGCAGGTGGGAACTCCATTTTACATTACCTGGATAACTTTGTGTTCGCGGGACCGGAGGGTTCTATGGTTTGTGCCGGATTTTGGTATCCCGTTGGCGGAGGAAAAGACTGTAGACGATTGTCCTTTCTAGGGATTGAAATTGACGCGGTGCAGAGGGTTTTTCGCTTGCTGGCAGTTACGATTGTGGTGTTGCAGAGTTTTGTGGTGCGGGTCTTAGGCACTTCGAAACTGCGGTTACAGAAACTGCAGTCGTTTTGGGCCACTTGGCGTTTGCCTGTCGTGTGATGCCTATGGGGAGGGTGTTCTGTCGCCGATTGTCCTTGGTGACAGCCAACGTTAGGATGCCGCGTCATTCCGCCACATTACCCGGTCATTGAAAGAGGACCTGGCGTGTGGTGCACCTTTTTGCCGGGGTGCAATGGTCATACGTATTAGCGTGCGGTCCCGGCGCCGGTGGATAATGGGTCCCTGGAGCTGTTCACGGACGCTTCGGGTTCAGGTGGATTCGGGGCCTGTTTCCAAGGGAATTAGTGCGCTCAGGCTTGGCACCTAGCGTGGGCTGCTTCCTCTTTGGTTTGGAATCTGACATTCCTCGAGCTTCTCCGATCGTGGTGGCATTGGAGCTGTGGGGAGAGAAGCTGGCTAATCGGCGCGTGGTTTTTGGGACTGATAATATGAGTGTTGTGCACATAGTGAACAGCTCATCTTCTGGTTCCGCCCCGGTTTTGGCTTTGCTGCACCATTTTGTACTGCATTGCTTTGAGTGTGATATCTGTTTTCGGCCAGCGCATGTGCCGGGTGTAGTCAATGTCATTGCTGATTCTTTCTCCCGCTTCCATTGGGACCGGTTTTTGGCAGGTGGCTCCACAGGCGGCTGCAACGGCAACACCTTTTCCATCCTGGTTGTGGAGCCTCGTTTCACCGGATTGATGAGGATGGTGGATGGCGCATTGGCGGAGGACCGGCGGTGGGCCACAACGGTTTCTGTTTCTGGCTTACAGGAGCGGGGGGTTCCGGAGCAGAGACTCAGAAGACGTTGGCTGTTCTGTCCTTTCTGTGCCGGCTGATGAGCTGGGAAGATGTGGGTCAGTATTTTTTATTACGGAAGGCTGTAGCGGGGTGGCGCCGGGGCTGCACTCCGGACCGGCGCAGACCCGTCTCGGAGGAATTCTTGCTTGGCATGTTACAGGTTTTACATACAGTTTGTTTTTCGCCTTTCGAGATGGTGTTGTTTCAAGTTTCCTTTGCTTTTGTTTTATGGGGCGTTTCCCGATTCGATTGGGGAGCTTGTTGCGCGTAGCTTCGGGGTTGCATCTAATATGCTGTGGGGCCATGTATTGGTGGTTGACAGAGGGGTGCAGATCTTTCTTGTGCATTCTGAGACCGATCAGCATGGGAAGGAGGCCTGGGTTGCTCTGGGTAGGCTCACGGGTGAAGGTAGGGGGGGTGTAACTTTGAGTTGGAAGGGGATGATAGGAACCTCATGTGTCCTGACAGTGTGCATTTATCGGATATCGGGCTCGATATCCTTTTGGCTGGGTTTATGAAGGGCATTGAGAGGGTGCTGGCTTCAGTGGGAGCGCAGAGACTGCCATTGGAAATCATGGGATGCCTTGCCAGCAACAAGACAGTAAAAGATAAGCTGCCTTCAGGTGAGCACTGGGGAGACGACCCTCACTTGAATCAGGTCAGGTGGGGCGATGAGCTCATAGTTAACACTTGGGGAACTGCCTACCGCAGGACGTGTGCGGTAGGGTCAGAAATACATAGAATGTAATAATAAACGAGTGATTACATATTGGTTTTCAATAAAACTGTGGCCATGCCCGTTTCCAATAACGAAGGTGTCTGTGTAATTATTCAGGAAAAGGGTATGGGACAAAACATGGAGGTCACAGTCTTAAGCAGTCATGTAATATACGGTGGCTACCTGGGCTAACGGTAATGCTCACTCAGGTGAGCGCTAACGTTAGCACCCAGAACGTAAAGTAGCCCTAGGGCAATGATGGCAAGCCTCAGCACACAAAGCGCCAGATTATTATCATCATTTATATAGCACCAACAGTTTTCGCAATGCTTTACAATAACCAAAGGGAACAAGATACAGATAAATGGACATAGGATGGAAACACTAGGGGCTATTTTACAAGGTTAAAAGGAAAACAGTGAAGCGCTCTCAGGGTAAATGATCAATCGTAAACGCTACACAATGAATACGGAGGTTCCCCTAAAAACTTGAGAATATGCAAATGGACAGTCAATGGAGCGCCAGTGCAAGACTGGAAATACGATAGACCACTGTACACGTCCTTCAATAGGTCTTCTAGATCTTCCCAAAGATCACTCTTGGATAAAGTGTCTCTACAAAAGAGAAAATATAATAGCGCAATATGTTGATCCACCATGTGAAGGAAATAAAGGAGTGATGGTCCTACTCACATATTGCTGAGCCTAACCTAGGTTCTAGGATGAATGATGGTTATGGGTCTTCAAAGATATTCAGGTGCCCATGTACCCCCAATGCAGTTGTTATCTTCAAAAACTTTCCTCTGCAGTAAATCACAGGAAAAAGAACAATACACTCCCCTAGTGCAATGCCGTTAGGGTATAGTGGCAATAGATCAATTTAAGTGTTGCACTCACATGTAGGTGAGCCGCATTGGCTCCAAGACCTCGCATAGGAATTTATAAGGAAATTCCGAGAACCTTCTTTAAAAATCACGTTTCAGGAAGCTGAAGAAGCTCTGAGGAGCGAAACGCATTCTGGTAATATCAATTTTTATTTTATGTATTAATAAATGTATTTTATATGATTACTGCTGCTTCCTGAAACGTGATTTTTAAAGAAGGTTCTCGGAATTTCCTTATAAATTCCTATGCGAGGTCTTGGAGTCAATGCGGCTCACCTACATGTGAGTGCAACACTTAAATTGATCTATTGCCACTATACCCTAACGGCATTGCACTAGGGGAGTGTATTGTTCTTTTTCCTGTGATTTACTGCAGAGGAAAGTTTTTGAAGATAACAACTGCATTGGGGGTACATGGGCACCTGAATATCTTTGAAGACCCATAACCATCATTCATCCTAGAGCCTAGGTTAGGCTCAGCAATATGTGAGTAGGACCATCACTCCTTTATTTTCTTCACATGGTGGATCAACATATTGCGCTATTATATTTTCTCTTTTGTAGAGACACTTTATCCAAGAGTGATCTTTGGGATGATCTAGAAGACCTATTGAAGGACGTGCACAGTGATCTATCGTATTTCCAGTATTGCACTGTCCATTTGCGTATTTTACAAGGTTGGTGCTAATGAACTAGAGCTGTTGTAAACTTAACGGGCAGTATTACAAAGTTGGTGCTAACTTACCCAGAGCTGTTGTAAATTTAGCAGAGCCATTATAAGGCACCATTACATTCTTGGTGCTAACGTTAGCACTCACCTGTAATATCCTCAGCCCCTGCTGTGCTGCCTGGGGGGTCTGGGCAAGGTCCTGTGCCAAGAGCTGGCCGACTGCCAGCACTGGGGAATGGTCGAGGGGGTGGGGCCTGGCGTGGTCACGAGGAGCCGCCGGGTTTAAAACAGGGCGCAAGGAGTTGCCTTGTCGCCCTGTCGTGGAGTTCTATTCCCACATCGCTAACTGATTCTGTGTATTGATTTTTGTTGCCAATCCATTTCTGGATAAGATCCCTGCTCCTGCTTTTTGACCCGGCTTGTTTTGACCATTCTAATTGCTGCTCGATTACGATCGCCTGTGTGGTGCTTTGGTGGTGTACCCCATGTTTGCCGCTGGGGTGTTTACATGTTACTGGGGTGTTGTCCCTTCTCGTTTGTGGGTATCGTCTGTGGCCGCATTAGGTTCCTATACCCAACCAAGGGCTAATTTTTTCTTGCCACACATTTCTGTAACAACCGCGATCGAAAGGTACTGTTTATATGTATGTATGCATTCATCGCTAAATATACTCAACACTTTACCAACGATAGACCCCGATGTGTATGTATTGCCTCTGAATATCATAAAGTACCGTTGACCAGCTCCAGATTATCAGAAAACTTTAAATTTCCTGACTGCCCTGCAGTCCACGCAATTCACCAACTGTCTGACGTATCTTTGTGTTTCTGAACGTGCTCTAAGTTGTCTATCGGTCTCGAAACCTTTAGTGCTTAGTAGCACTCAGTGGTTTGCTCATCATCCCTGCCTCGAGCATATAAATCTGAAAATACCAAGCAGTGTTTAAACGTCACGCAGATTTATCAGTCCTTAAGGATCTCAACTTCGCTACTCCTTAGTGGGCGCTACTCCACCCGTTACATCACGACAGGGCCTTATATGGATCTGGCTGATTTATCTGTACTTGTGTCTAGACTGGGTGATATTATCTCCAAACAGGAGAAACAAGACCAACGTATGGATCACTTGGCCTTGGGCCTACTCATGGAGCAATTCAAACAATTAGGCCAGGCCTCTCCACCTCATTCCCCTGTGGTTGGCTTGTCCTCTCAAGCAGCATCTGTTTCCTCTATGGTTGCTACTGGTGTAGCTCATGTCAGTTTAAAGACTCCTATGTGCTTTAATGGGAGTTCAGGTTCATGCCGAGGGTTTATAACCCAAATTGAGATTATGTTTGACTTGAATCCAAGTATGTGTCCCACAGATAGAGCTAAGGTGTTACGTAATTAACCACCTAACCGAGAAAGCTCTGCTGTGGGCAGCCCCCCTGTGGGAACTAAACAAACCTGTGGTTTATAACTATGCTGAGTTTATGGCTGCTTTACGACGCACGTTTGACCCCGCTAGAAGGGCAACAGGGGCAGCTAGGGCACTATGGCGTATTTTCCAGGGCAACCGCCGAGTTGCAGAATACGCAATAGAGTTTAAAACAGTAGCAGCAGAATTGTCTTGGCCAAATGATGTGCTTGTTACTGCGTTTCTCAAAGGAATTTCAGAGAATATAATGCATGAACTAGCACCTATGGTACTACCTGAGGAGCTATAGGATCTGGTGGATTACTGTATAGCTCTCGATGATCAGATGCATGACAGGAGGTCTGGTCGTAGCGAGGCTCATAAACCGTCTCAGGGGGCCTGTTCTATTCCTAGGTCTACTCATGCTGTCTCTCCTCCCAGGCCTGTACCCAATGAACCAGAGCCTATGATATTCGGTCATACTGGTATATCAGGAGAGGAGAGGGGCTATGCCTCTATTGTGCTGACAGAGGGCATTTTCATTTACAATGCCCCAAGCGACCAAAAAGATCTAATGTGTCTTGAAACGAGCAAGCCTAGAATCCCCTGAGGCAGGTTCTGGGTACTACTACTGTGTCTCTCGTAACTAGTAAAAAGAGAAAGAAAAGATCTCGCGTTGTTGTGCCTGTGTCCATAGCCTGGGAGAAAATCAGGATGAACACAGAAGCACTGATAGACTCTGGTTTTGCTGCTATTCACCAAGTGCCTCTGGTGGAGAGAGAAGTGCCTCTCCTTATCGAAAGTATCGATGGCAGGAAACTGTTACTGTACACACAATACTGTGCCTGTCTCTTTTTGTACTGGGGTCCTGCATAAGGAAAGAACCAAGTTCCAAATCATTGAATCACCCACAGTACCCATCATATTGGGGTATCCTTGGTTGGCAAAGCACAATCCGATTGTTGACTGGTCTATGGAAGAGTTGGAATCCTGGGGATCTAAGTGTTGGTCTAAATGTCTAGGTATGAGTACTGTGGTGGGCAGCCTGAACGTAGCCACTGCTTCTCCACTCTCCACAGAGGTTCCTAAGTGGTACAAAGATCTTAAAGAAGTGTTTGATAAAGGGAAATCTGAGATCCTACCCCCTCACAGGCCTTATGATTGTGCTATAGACCTGATGCCAGGCACCATGCATCCTAGGGGTCATGGCTATCCGCTGTCACAAAAAGAGAATGATATCATAGAGGAGTACATTAAGGAGAACCTTGCTAAAGGGTTCATTCGTCGTTCTTCCTCTCCTGTGGGAGCAGGATTCTTTTCGTATCAAAAAAGGAAGGGTATTTAAGACCTTGCATTGATTATAGATGGTTAAACAGAATCACTATACATAATGCTTATCCCATCCCACTTATATCTGAGTTATTTGACCGTTTGAGAGGTGCCAAGATTTACACCAAATTGGACCTTCGCGATGCATACAACTTGGTAAGGGTCAAACAAGACCATGAATGGAAGACCGCTTTTAACACCCGGAGCGGCCATTATGAATATCTGGTTATGCCATTTGGCCTGTGCAATGCGTCAGCCGTCTTCCAAGACTTTATAAATGATGTCCTGAGGGACTTTTTGCAAGTCTTCGTAATCGTGTATCTTGATGATATCTTGATTTATTCTCCAGATGTTGAGACACACCATGTCCATTTGCGGACCTTGTTGCAAAGGTTGTTGGAGAATAAGCTGTACTGCAAGTTAGAGAAATGTCTGTTCGACATGACTTCAGTTCATTTTCTGGGTTACATCATTACACCTGAGGGGTTTGAGATGGACCCAAAAAAGTTGTCTGCCATCAAGGAATGGCCACTACCTCAGGGCTTAAAAGTTATACAGAGATTCCTTGGTTTCACAAACTACTATAGGAGGTTCATTAAGAGTTTCTCTTCCGTTGTGTCTCCGATCACTGCCATGACCAAGAAGGGTGCCCAAAATCAGGTCTGGAGTGACCAAGCTATGCAGGCATTTCAGTCGCTCAAGCAGGCATTCGTCACGGCACCTATCCTACGGGATCCAGAGCCAGGCTTGCCATTTCAACTTGAAGCTGATGCGTCCGAGATAGGAACTGGTGCAGTTCTGTCTCAAAGAGAGAGTCCTGAGGGACCTGTACACCCTTGTGGGTTTTTCTCCAGGAAAATGACACCTGCAGAGAGAAATTATGACATAGGGAACAGAGAGTTACTAGCAGTCATAGCAGTGCTCAAAGCATGGCGCTATTTGCTTGAACGTACGAAAGATCCCGTGATAATAATAACAGATCATAAGAATTGTATATGTACATGGGAAACGCAAAACGTTTGAATTCCAGGCAGGCCCGGTGGTCCTTGTTCCTGTCCAGTTTCAATTTCCTGTTGACATACCGTCCTGGGTCAAAAAACATGAAGGCTGATACCTTGCCCAGGCAATTTGAGTCATATGAACAGCATACATTCGACCACAGTCCCATCATTCCTCATCAAAGGATATTGGGTACAACAGTTCTGACTGTGTCGTCTCCGTTGTTGGAGAGAATTCAAGCTGTTCAAGGTGTTGCTCCTCTTGAGAAACCTCCTGGTAAGGTCTTTGTACCTGAGGAGGAGAGAACACAGATGATGATGATATACCATTACTGCAAGCCTTATGGGGATAACTAAGACTCTAGCCTCTATTGAAAAACAGTTCTCGTGGGCAGGTATGCGAAGGGATATTAAGGACTACATAGCCACATGTGAAGTGTGCTGTAGAAGCAAAAATCCCTGGTCCTTACCTATAGGACTATTGCAGCCGTTACCGGTGCCTGAGAGACCTTGGTCCCACCTCTGTATGGACTTCATTACCGATCTACCTGTGTCCCAGGGTCATACGGTGATCCTTACGGTGGTAGACAGATTCTCAAAGATGGTGCACTTCGTGCCTCTGGTCAAGCTCCCTTCAACTATTGAGCTGGTGCCAGTATTTGTGCAAAATATTGTGAGACTTCATGGGGTTCCCCTGGGAATAGTATCCGACAGAGGAACCCAATTAATTTCTCATTTCTGGCGAGGGTTTTGTGACAACCTCGGTATCACATTGAGTTTCTCCTCAGCTTATCACCCACAGACGAATGGGGCCGCAGAGAGAGCCAACCAGAGTGCCGAACAATATTTGCGGTGTTTTGCCTCAGAAAAGCAAAGTGACTGGGCAGACCTGTTACACTGGGCTGAAGTTGCACTGAACAACTCAGTGAGTGAAATCACAGGTCACTCACCGTTCCATACAGGTTATGGTTATGATCCTCCCTTGCTTCCCTCCATATTCCAAGGCACTGCATTGCCAGCCTTGGACGAACATCTGATTAACCTGAAAGAGACATGGGAGAGGGTTAAGGAAATCATGGAGGTCAATATCCAAAAGCAAAAAATAAAAGCTGACAGACGTAGAGGTCCTGCACCGGTTTATACGGTTGGGGACAAGGTATGGCTGTCGACCCGAAACATCAAATTGTTGGTGCCATTCATGAAGATGGCTCCCAGGTTTATTTGTCCTTATAAAGTTCTAAGACGTATCAACCCTGTTTCCTATGCCTTAGCTTTACCCCCATATCTACGAATACATAACGTATTCCACGTGAGCCTCTTGAAACCTCTTATCTGTAATCGGTATACTAGAGTCTTATGGACTTCATCGAGTGAATGCTCGTGGCGGCGCTTAGCGCCCGATTGCGATGCAGGCCGCTTTTTAAGCACCTGCATCGTACTATTTCGCTAAAACTGGGACGCAAAGGAGAAACCAGCAGGCACAGGTTTTTCTCCTTTGCATTCCCGTTTTAGCATGAACAATGTAATGGTGCCCATAGTCTATGGAGTTGTTAAGTTTACAACAGCTCTGGTTAAGTTAGCACCAACTTTGTAATATTGCCTTAGGTGTAGAGTGCTCTGCTCATAGGAGCTTACAGATCACAATCAGGACGCTAAGCATAGCAGTTGAGCCATAGCGCACACTCTGTGCTTAATTTAAACTTGCCCTATTAAATCCTTGACATAAGGGGTAATATTTCAAAGTTGGTGCTAACTTAACCAGAGCTGTTGTAAACTTAGCATAGCCATTATAGGGCCACATTACACTCTTGGTGCTAACTAGGGATGAGCCGAACACCCCCCGAGTTCGGATCGGGTCCGAACCCGAACTTTCCATATGTTCGGGTCCGAACCCGAACCCGAATTCGAACTCAATGCAAGTCAATGGGGCTGAAAATTCAGTTTTTAGAGTGCCCTCCAAGAGGGCATATATGCTAGATATTTGCCATAAAAGGTATATGGGGGTCCGGGTAGTGCCCTGGGGGACAGGAAACAAGGAGAAAAAGTAAAAAAAAAAAGTTTTTAAAGGGACAGTGAGTTTTCCATGAAATAAGGGTTAAAAATAAAAATGAAAAATTCCTTCAAATATCGTGCCTAGGAGGTCCCCATAACCTGCCCGTGAAGTGGCGGATTTCTAGGATGTATAGAAACTCTTAAAAACAAAAAATGACATTTCAAATGACGGTAAATGCTTTTCCTTTAATCTATCCATAAACAACTGCTTGGGGCGGCAGTCTGTATGAAAAGAGGAGACATTTTCGGACACGCAGAAAGAGTTTACTGATTTTTTGGCGGTGAAAAGCAGGAGAATGGAAGATTCTAGACCAAATAGCCGATTTGGAAAGTGAGATAAAGGGGAGAATTTTTCTGGTTTGGCTATTTTGACCTAGAATTCTCTCTTCAGTCATTCTCCTGAGTTTCACCTTTCTCTGAATAACCCTGTCAGGGTTATTCAGAGAGTGGTGAAGAGCAGGAGAATGACTGGAGAATGGAAAATTCTAGGTCAAAATAGCCAAACCAGAAAAATTCTCCCATTTAGGCTAGGGTCAGACTAGCGAATTTTTAACGTGCGTTTAGGCGCACTTAATCATGGCCGCACTAGCAGCAAATGATGGGCAATGATGGCCAATATACGAAGTACGGTCGCACGAAAGTCCGGCTGCAAGTGGAAAATGAACGAATTTTTTCGAGAACGCAGAACCGCTAGTACGGACGTACAGAGTGCGCTGCGTCCACTAGCGGCGTGTGTGCGTGATTTGGAGATGTCAGACCCTGCTCATGTCCGGCCAACATAACGTCCAGACACCCAAAGTTTCCTGGTTTGGATCCGTAAAAAATCACGCACAAAAACGCGCATCGTATGACAGTTTTCACGCATTCCTTTCTCTGAACAACCCTGAGAGACAGGTGAAAGCCAGGAGAACTGGCAGGAGAAGAGAACAATCTAGACCAAATAGCCGATTTGGAAAGTGAGATAAATGGGAGAATTTTTCTGGTTTGGCTATTTTGACCTAGAATTTTCACTTCTCCAGTTATTCTCCTGCTTTTCACCGCTCTCTGAATAACCCTGTGAATGTTTAATCCCGAGGTGAAAAATAACATTGCTTTAGATATTAAAAGCGGGCAATGAGGAAATTTTGTATTTTTTTCACACAGCAGTTAAATGCAGCATATTAGAAAGTTTTAGGAGGGAAATTAGCACTTCTTAAATCTCAATCAGAAGCAGACACTACCCCACCCCCTCAGTACCTCAGTATAGTCTACAATGTATCAAATTAATTAAACCAGACTAAAACATCTGTTGTTGTTATGACGTTTGAAAAACACAGGTCATTTAGAGTTGAATGAGAATCTGTGCACGTACACATTAGTTTTTTATTCAATATCTAATAAACCGTTGCTTATAATATTCTGCAGTAAAGAGTCTCTTTATTTCTCGATTTTTTAGTATTTTTTTAAGCATTTTCTATACTTTTTTCAAAATTTCTTTTTTTTTCGAACTCGAACCGAACACACCCAAAAGGTTCGAAGTTTGCGAACTTTCGAACAACCAAAGTTCGGGCCGAACTCCGAACCGTCCGAATCGAACAGCTCATCCCTAGTGCTAACATTAGCGCTCACCTGCGTGAGCGTTAACGTTAGCCCTGGTGGCCACCGCACATTACAATCCAAGCACTAATGGGTTAAGTAACCCGTTTACGTTTGGTACCTTGCTCTTTTCAGTGCGAGGTTACTGCACTTTGCGCCCATATACATAACATGGGGAGTGCGAAGTGTTAATCAGCGTTAGCATTACAAAGTCCTAACGCTGATTAACATCCGGCTGCGGTTAACTAAATGTTAACAACAGCCTGGACTTGGTGCTAACGGATTCCGCTGGTGCAGAATCCGTTAGCACCAGCAGAAATCCCCCACCAAAAAATCAGATACTCACCTAGTATCCTGCGATGAGGACCGCAGCTCTGTCCACCTCCTCTGTCGCTGGGAAAAGAGGGAGAGACCTGGGGAAAAAGTCCCCCATTGTCTCCCTGCAGATCATTACGCCGACCTATGGAGTTGTTGGGCCACATTACATTCTTGGTGCTGACGTTAGCGCTCACCTGCATGAGCATTAACATTAGCCCTGGTGGCCCTAACGCGGGCCACCCATATTACAATCGAAACGCTAACGGGTTAAAAAACCCATTAGCGTTTGGTATCTTGCGCGGTACGGCATGAGGTTACTGTACTTTACTCTCCCTATGCTTAACATGGGGAGCACAACAAGTAAATTAGCGTAAGGATTACAAATAGTGATGAGCCGAACACCAACGTGTTCGGTTCGCATTCGAACTCGAACAATTTAAAAAGTTCGAGTTCGAACTCGAACACGAACCGAACTCAATGCAAGTCAATGGGACTCGAAAGTTAGATTTTTAGAGTGCCCTCCAAGAGGGCATATATGCAAGATATTTGCCATAAAAGGTGTATGAGGGTCTGGGTAGTGCCCTGGGGACAGGAAACAAGGACAAAAAGTTAAAAAGAAAACATTTTTAAAGGAACAGTGTGTTTTCCATGAAATAAAGGTTAAGAATAAAACCGAAAAACTCCTTCAAATATCGTGCCTAGGAGGTCCCCATAACCTGCTTGTGAAGTGGCGTATTTGTAGGATGTATAGAAACATTTAAAAACAAAAAAATTACATTTCAAATGACGGTAAATGGTTTTCCTTTAATCTATTTATAAACAACTGCTTGGGGCGGCAGCCTGTATGAAAAGAGGAGACATTTTAGGACACGCAGAACAAGTTTAGTGATTTTTTGGCTAAATTACGGTGAAACTTATGCAGGCTTTGGATGAAAGTAACAATAGGTGCTTTAAAATTGGGCCTTTAGTGTCAGCAACAGTGCCGTCACACCGTAACCCCTCTGTGGTATTGTGGAAGAATGCAGGGTTGGACCCTGCGGTCCAATATTAAAATTATATGAATTTGGTATAGGCGGCAGTGGCAGTGCACCCAAATTTTGTGCCTTTGGTGGCAGCAAGTGCCTTCACACCATAAGTAACCCCTCTGTGGTATTGTGGAAGAGTGCAGGGTTGGACCCTGCAGTCCAATATTAAAATTATATGAATCTGGTACAGTCGTCAGTGCTCCCAAATATTGCGCCTTTGGTGGCAGCAAGTGCCTTCACACCGTAACCCCTTTGTGGTATTGTGGAAGAGTGCAGTGGTGTAGGTTTTGGGAATGCAGAAAAGATCCTTGATCTATTCCGTTACGTCAGCATCTGGGGATTGATAGCTGCTGATCCAGGACTGATTCATTTTTATAAATGTCAGCCGGTCTACAGAGTCGGTGGACAGACGCACTCTTTTGTCTCTGACAAAACCTCCAGCGGCACTGAACGTCCTTTCAGAAAGCACGCTGGATGAAGGGCAAGCTAGTAGCTGCATAGCATATTGGCTAAGTTCTGGCCAGTGATCCAATCTCAACACCCAGTAAGCCAGTGGATCATTTGCTGTAAAGGTATCCAGGTCTGCCCTTGCCCCTAGGTAGTCCTGCACCATATGGTGAAGACGCTGGCAATGGGTGCCTACATTTGACGTCCCTGGGCGTCGTGGACTAAAAAATTTAAAAAGGCATCAGTCAAGCGGCCCCAGCCTTCACCGCTCTTCCTCTGATCATCCGCAGCCCCAAAAGCACCTGTGTTATCACTTGGTAACCTACCAGTGCCTGTAAAGGTGTAACACAAGTGTCGCTTTAAAGCGTACACAAGTTGTTTCATCCGGTCCTCCCTCTGTGCAGGCAGGATGAGCTCTTCAACTTTACCCTTGTGTCGTGGATCAAGAAGGCTTGGCAACCAGTAATGATCCCTCTCCTTGATAGCACGATCCTGGGGTCCTTCAGCATGCTTTTCAGGATAAGGGAGCCCATGCAGCATAGGTTGGAGGTGGCATTAGCTTCCGAGTCTTCCTGGTCAATGAGGATGACCCCATCGTGCACTTCCTCCTCCCAGCCACGTACTAGTCCTTGGGTTTCGGTGCACACAAAACCCTCCCTTGAGGAATCCCCACCTTCAATGCCCCCACTACTTAAATATTCCTCCTCCTCCTCATCCTCCTCCTGTCTGACCTGAGGACCCGCTGGAATGCTGTCTGCGTAAAGACTGGGGCCTTAAGATCTAGGGAAGGCCTCCTCTTCCTCACACTGCTCTGCCTCTAGTGCCACATCTATAATTCCCCGCAGAGTGCACTCCGGCAGGAACACTAAAGGAATTGTGTCACTGGTGCATGCACTGTCCCTGCTCACCATCCTCGTTGCCTCCTCAAATGGTGACAGTACAGTGCATGCATCCTTGATCATCAGCCACTGTGGGGGAAAAAAAACCAAGTTGACCTGAACCTGTCCTTGTGCCATACTCACACAGGTACGCATTGATGGCCCTCTGCTGCTTGTGCAGACTCTGCAGCATTGTTAATGTTGAGTTCCACCTGGTGGGCATGTCACAGATCAGACGGTTTGTGGGAAGGTGGAATTCTCTTTGAATTTCTGCCAGGCAAACACTTGCTGGGAATGACCGTCTGAAGTACCCTGGCGTAGGGCAGAGAGAAGGTTGCTGCCATTATCACAGACGACCATTCCCAGCTAAAGCTGGCATGGTGTTAACCATCTCTGCACCTGCCCCTGCAGAGCTGACAGAATTTCTGGCCCGGTGTGGCTCCTGTCCCCTAAACAAACCAGCTCAAGCACAGTTTGGCATCTTTTTGCTTGAGCCATTGCGTAGCCCCTGCCACGCGTCGGTTTAACTGCCACTTCACCAGAGACAGAGAAGGAGAAGGAGGAGGAGGAGGAGGAGGAAAAAGAGGTGGTGGAGCAGACATACGTCATACAAGCAGCTTTCTGGAGGCGTGGTGAATGAACAAGCTCCAGCACAGAGCCCCATCCTGGATCCCTCCCAGCTGCAAGCAGAGTTACCCAGTGTGCCATGAAAAAAATTTAATGGCCCTGTCCATGCTTGCTGGACCACGTGTCTAAAGTAATGTGGACCTTGCTGCTAATTGCCTTTCACAATGACTCCATAACATTGAGTTCCACATGCTGGTATAGTGCTGGAATGGCCTTCCATGAAAAGAAATGGCATTTTGGAACCTGCCACTGTGGTACAGCACATTCAGCAAAATCACAGAAGGAAGCAGAGTCCACCAGATGGAAAGGCAGCAGCTGTAATCCGAGTAATTTTGCTAAACTGGCATTTAGACGCTGTGCTTGGGGATAGTTGGGACTATATTTTTTCTTACTCTGCAGCAGCTGGGGCAACGTAATCTGACTGCTTCAATCTTCAGCTGACGGGATGCTGTCACATTGTGAGGAAGGACCTGGTACACCCATTACTGTAGCATCATCCCTGTCAGTGGAGGTTGTAGGCAATGACATGGCAGGATTTATAGTCTGGGGTAGAGACAGATGAGGATGAGGAGGAGGACCTATGCAAAGTGTTGTGCCAACGGGATGCGTGGCAGGTGGTCATATGTCGCCTCAAGCACGTGGAACCCGATCGTGGGATGTTTTTCCCAAGCTTGATCCTCATCTGACATACAGTCATGTCCAGAAATATTGGGACATCAACACAATTCTAACATCTTTGACTCTATACACCACCACAGTGGAGTTGGAATGAAACAAACACAATGTGTTTTAACTGCAGACTGTCAGCTTTAATTTGAGGGTATGTACATCCATCAGGTGAATGGTGTAGGACATACAGCAGTTTGTAGATGTGCCTCCCACTTGTTAAGGGACCAAAGGTAATGGGACAGAATAATAATCATAAATCAAACTTTCCCTTCTTAATACTTGGTTGCAAATCCTTTACAGTCAATCACAGCCTGGAGTCTGGAATGCATAGACATCACCAGACGCTGGGTTTCATCCCTGGGGATGCTCTGCCAGGCCTCTACTGCAACTGTCTTCAGTTCCTGCTTATTCTTGGTGCATTTTCCCATCAGTTTTGTCTTCAGCAAGTGAAATGCATGCTCAATGGGATTCAGGTCAGGTGATTGGCTTGGCCATTGCATAACATTCCACTTCTGTCCCTTCAAAAACTCTTTGGTTGCTTTTGCAGTATGCTTTGGGTCATTGTCCATCTGCACTTTGAAACGCCGTCCAATAAGTTCTGCAGCATTTGGCTGAATGTGAGCAGATAATATTGCCCGAAACACTTCAGAATTCATCCTGCTGCTTTTGTCATTAGTCACATCATCAATAAAATACAAGAGAACCAGTTCCATTGGCAGATATACATGCCCACGCCATGACACTACCACCACCATGCTTCACTGATGAGGTGGTATCCTTAGGATCATGAGCAGTTCCTTTCCTTCTCCATACTCTTCTCTTCCCATCACTCTGGTACAAGTTGATCTTGGTCTCCTCTTTCTATAGGATCTTGTTCCAGAACTGTGAAGGCTTTGTTAGGTGTTGTTTGGCAAACTCTAATCTGGCCTTCCTGTTTTTGAGGCTCACCAATGGTTTACACCAATGATCCTGAGGACGAGCAACAGCACTAGTGGTCTGCTCTACTGTGGGTGCCCGCTCAGTTCTCACAAGGTTTTAGATAAGGGAGGACAATGGTTTACATCTTGTGGTGAACCTTCTGTATTCACTCTGGTGAAGTCTTCTCTTGATCTTTGACTTTGACACACATACACCTACCTCCTGGAGAGTGTTCTTGATCTGGCCAACTGTCGTGAAGGGTGGTTTCTTCACCAGGGAAATAATTCTTTGGTCATCCACCACAGTTGTTTTGGTGTTTTGGTGTTGCTGAGCTCACCGGTGCGTTCTTTCTTTTTGAGAATGTTCCAAACAGTTGTTTTGGCCACACCTAATGTTCTTGTTATCTCTCTGATAGATTTGTTTTGTTTCTTCAGCCTAATAATAGCTTGCTTCACTGATAGTGACAGCTCTTTGGATCTAATCTTGAGAGTTGACAGCAACAGATTCCAAATGCAAATAGAACACTTGAAATGAACTCTGGGCCTTTTATCTGCACATTGTAATTGGGGTAATGAGGGAATATCACACACCTGGCCATGGAACAGATGAGAAGCCAATTGTCCCATTACCTTTGGTCCATTAACAAGTGGGAGGCACATCTGCAAACTGCTGTAAGTCCTACACCGTTCACCTGAGTTGGATGTACATACCCTCAAATTAAAGCTGACAGTCTGCAGTTAAAGCACATTGTGTTTGTTTCATTCCAACTCTATTGTGGTGGTGTATAGAGCTAAAGATGTTAGAATTGTGTCGATGTCCCAATATTTCTGGACCTGACTGTAGATTACAAATAGCAACGGTGCGGCCTGCTGCACATTTCTTAAAGAACTCCCAGACAGCAGACTTCCTGTACATGTGCTTTGAGACAACAGTGCTCTGCACCTGAGCAGCTGTGACTTCTGATGCCTTGGACTGGCTACTGTTGGTCATAGAGGATGTTCTGCCTCATTTTTGTTGTGCCTCTTCCTCACTTGACTCCTCTGTTCGATCAGGCACCCAGGTGGAGTGACCTCCTCATCGTCATCACCCCCTAGCTCCACGTCACTGGAGCCAACTTGGCAGTATGCTGCAACTGCTGGGGCAACATGAGTGCCAGTTATTTGTGTGTCACTGGCACCCCCTTCCTCAAGGTTGATTATACTCCCTTCCTCAACCTCAGAGTTTGAATCAGAGCACTGTAGTTGCTGTGCATCCTCAAGCAGCATGTCACTGTCATTTTAGTCAAACAATTCAGCTGACTTCTCCGTGTGTGATAGTGAGGCTACAGCAGGAGTAGCTGTGGACATGGAGGCTGAATTAGATGTTTTGGCAGCTGAGGTGGACTGTAAACCGCTATAACCCTGGCTGGCAGAGGACTCGGAGGATGAGGATGGCCTGGTTAGCCAATCCTGCAAATCCTCTGTATGTTGCTGCTGCTTAAGACGACCAGCACCAGTTAGAAAGGACAAGCGTGCCCCTGCAGAGGATGCACCACGTCCACGATGACCAGAGGCACAGCCTCCCGACACAGAGGCTGCTTGCCCTCTTATCTGTGTCTGGGAGCGTCTGCCTGTCCTTTATGGTCTTTCTGACATGGTGAATGATATATAGATTAAAGATATACAGAACTCTGATTCAACTCTGTTATAAGAATTGGAGATTTGCAGAACTCTGATTCAACTGTGTTATCTAGATTAAAGATTTCCAGAACTCAGTGAGACACCCTGATAGCTGGCAGCCAGTGACGAGACACAGATTAAAATTCCCAGAAACCACCTATAAATCAGTGAGACCCCCTGATGGGTGGCAGTGACAAGACACAGGTTATAATTCCCATTCATCTGCTACAAGTCAGTGAGACTCCCTGATGGGTGGCAGTGACAGGATACAAATTACAATTCCCAGGAACCTCCTATAAATCAGTGAGACCCCCTGATGGCTGGAAGTGACAAGACACAAATTACAATTCCCAGGAACCTCCTATAAATCAGTGAGACCCCCTGATGCGTGGTAGTGACAAGACACAGATTACAATTCCCAGATATTTGCTAGAAGTGAGACCCCCCAATAGCTGCTGGCAGTGAGAACACACAGATTACAACAACTCCCAGATATCTTGTAGACGTGAGACCCCCAATAGCTGCTGGCAGTGAGAAGACACACAAACAGAACAATCTCCTCTCAAAAAACACATGCTGGGACTGTGTGAAGCCTTATATAGTGTGCTGCGGGACTTAGCTCTGTGAGCCCTTGATTGGTCAAAATTTAAAGGGCAGTGTCTGCCTTATGTTTTAGTAACAAGAATGTTTTATCCCATAGGCTTCAATGTTAAAATATTCCTGTTTTAATTCAATATCTAATAAACTGTTCCTTATAATATTCTGCTGTAAAGAGTCGCTTTATTTCTAGATTTTTTAGTATTTTTTTAAGCATTTTTTATACTTTTTTCAAAGAATTTTTTTTTCGAACTTTTGGTGAACGTCCCAAAAAGTTCGAAGTTCGCGAACTTTCGAACTGCCAATGTTCGAATCGAACTCCGATCTGATCGATCCAAACAGCTCATCCCTAATTACAAAGTCCTAACGCTAATTATCTTGCGGCTGCGGTTACCAGAAAGTTAACCATAGCCTGGACTTGGTGCTATCGGATTCCGTTTCTGCAGAATCCGTCAGCACCAGCAGAACCCCCACCCCACCAAATGAATCAG